>LFIW01000520.1:0-124797 GCA_001625285.1 Colletotrichum incanum
GGACTAAGCCCGGAAAAGAAGGGGCATTATGTCAGTAGTCGTTATGACTCAGCAGGAAATATGGGTCACCTCGTATGCGGAACGAGGGCGCAGCCCTTGCGAGGAAAGTGCGCAGAGTAAAAAGGGCGCAGAAGATGCGAAGGGAGAGGGAGGGAGCAGCGTTTAGCTTCGTCATCACAATATACCTACCTTTGAGTTCGCAGCTTGTTCGCATATCACTCTAGTGCAACCGATTCCTGACACTAATGTCACGAGCCAGAAAGGGGCATTGGGTATTTAGGGGGTTAGAGTGTCTAGGAAGACCTGAGATATGGCGCTAAGCACCGGTGCCGGACCGCTAGGTCACCGGTGCCCACCTATAAGAAGACCAGAGATGAATGCAGTCATCAGTTTACACCTATCTTGCCGTTGACCTTCTCACTTCGTACCGCAGCCCCTGACAGCTAAGTTCTGTTAAGTGGGGTAAGACCCTTACTGGGTACTTAAGCGGCTCGTTAAGGCCTAGAAAGGAAGAGTGTGTGCGAATAAAAAACCAAGGTCTTGCCAGACGGACGCTACTGCGTTGTACGGACAAAAGAATTCTCCTCGACGGGGAATTGAACCCCGGTCCCCTGCGAATCGTTTGAATGACAAGCAGATATCCTCACCACTAGACTATCGGGGATTAGTGGGTGTGGACACCCAGTGATAACTGTTTGGTTGGGCGCTGCGAACTATTTATAGATTGTTATGTTTGAAACAATAAATTAGATAATTTGGCGCCTTCTTCTGGGGATTCGGACTTTCTCTAGCCTGTGCCCTTCTGCAACCCTGAGCCGCCTCTCCCAGCATGCTTCAATTTTCGTAATATGGACTTGTAACATGTGTCAGGGACATCCACGTAGAAGCATGAGACAGGGTAATTCAACGGATCTGGTCGGAGAAACCCAATGGAGGCTGCTACCGCTGGTGGAGCTGATGCTTAGGTGGCTGGCGCATTGGACCAGCGGAACCGTGATCGGCGAAGAGCACTTGTGTCAGCTCCAGATCACCGATTAGATTATCCTTTGTCTTCCAGTTCCTGTTATGGCCCTCCAAATGCCGCGGACTAAGCGATTGAAAGTCATCACCATGCTTAGCGCTGGAGGCATTGCTATGGTAGCAGGCATTAGTTGGATGGTACTCGTGCTCCAGCTACAGCAGTCGCATGACAAATCAGTGGACTTCATCCGCTTCAACCTTCTCGGGTATGTTGACAAGCCCTGTACGTTTGGTTAAGACATCTTGCCGAGACTGACCACACCGCCACCACCACTAGCACAGCTGGAGTAAGCATAGGTATAATATGCGCCTGCCTACCTTCTGTTAACATCATCCTCATACGGGGCTTTGATTTCTTCAGCTCGCGGGAATCAAGCCACAACACCAGTAGCAGCAGCAAACTTGAAAATGAGTTCACGGTCCTAGAAATCCTGGCAGACGATAGGTCTCTCAAAGTGATCGCATGGTCAACTGAGGTTTCTTAGCAAGCTAGGCAACAATGGCAACTAGCGCTGTCCTACGACCCAATAAGATACAGGCCTGTGGGCTCCACCTACAGTTGGGGACATGGGCGGCGCAGCACTTGTAGGAACAAAACCACGGGCATGTAGAGGATGACTCCAGCGGAACGGAAGAAAACGTGAAGATGAGAACAGACAACTGATACTACAGCTGTGTCAGCCACGACTCTCAGATTGTCGCACACCAATAACGGACTAAGGCGAGGATTGGATATAAGATCCAGCGTCAGAAACGAGCTAGAAACCTTTCATAGCTCTTCAGCAATCAACTTCGTGATTCATTCCTTCATAAGTGACACTTAAATTTTCCTTCTGTTATGACGCTATACCAGCTACCCATGCCTTAAAGTTTATAATTGATCACTATATAGTAAGCCTTGACGTAACTGACCTAACAGCTTGCTTTGGTTGGCCGTCTGAGACGCCACAGACGAGCAGTACTCTGTCTTGGCCGTGATCAAAGACTGCCGGCGAGACGGTGGCCTCCTCGAGCGGAACGTAAATACCATATTTCAAGAAACAATCGCAATCACTTCTTCTCGACGTCCAGCTATAAGGAGTGATATCGCTCTTACAAGTCACTGATCACCAACTCGGCGTAATCCAGCAATGCCTCCTCAACACGCTCCGCGTCCCGATCTGAAGACGCCTCAGCGCGAGCCTGGTCAGCAGCCTCTTGACATGGTGAAGCAGCATCTGCGGGTGGTTTTGCTCGGCTCCGACGTCGAGCCGCTACGAGATCAAAGCCTCCTCGGCCGACCGTTCTTGTCGACAGAGCTGCGAGACGGCGGCGAGCGCAGCTTCGTAGCGTGGACGTCGCCGCTCTCATCAGCCCGGCCACCTCGGTCGAGAGCATCGCGGTTGCCACCGCCATCGCTCCTATCCCCATCCGTCCGCTCTGTCCACCGGACTGGAGGCACTCCCGAAGGGCTTCCACCCACTCCGTCTCGTCCTCTGCCTTCTCCGCCTTTGTACTGTCCCTGATGAGCCGTAGGTTCACACTACTACGTAATGCCCGCTCCTGCTCGAGCGCTCGGCTTGGCGCCTCGTCCCTGACGGTCACAGCCTTGCCAAAGACGTTCGTCACCGCGCACATCTCTCTGCAACATCGCCTTCATCTCGGCCGTTTGCCGCCCGCCGTCGAGGCCAGACACTCTGGGCCAGTCGGTACGCCGTCTGCTCGACAGTCGAACAGCGAGCCTGCCGCGCGAGTCCGAGCCAGGCTGTTATCCACGCCGCCGCAGGCTTAACGGCCTCCCAGACGTCCCAGAGGAAGCCTCCTCAGCCCCACCCGTTTAGCCGAAGGTCGTTACCGTATTTCCGCCGTCAGCTCCGCCGAGGCCCACTGTTCTTCAAGCAGCAGCTGCATAACAGCGGCCGTGATCTCACCCTTCTCGGTTAATGCCGTCGCGAACTCGGCGTCCAGTTGCAGCCCCACGACGCGACAGTGAGGCCGTATTCCGAGGCTGACACCATCCTTTTGTCCTTTCCTGAGGAGTCAGTCTCAAGGATCCTGCCGGAGATGTTCGTCGCCCTACTCTCGGCCCGCTCGCTGAGCACGGGGATCATCGATAGAGAGTGAGCCTTGCGCTGGCTGTCCTCGATGCATAAGGGGAACGCCGTGAGCGCCAGGTCGCCCCCACTCTGGTGTGCCTTGCCGAGTTGGACGATGTCCAACCCTGCACCACTTCCTGCCATTATGGTAGACGCCTCACCGGCGGCGTTCCACCCGAACATCACGCTAGTCATGCTCCAAAGCCAAACGGGCGACAATTACAAGGCCAGACCTCTCCAATGCCGGACACGAGCATCCGCGCTGTGAGCCCCGACGAGCACCAGTTCCACTACGACTGGGGCTAGGACCTGCCGCAACGCGCTCAGAAACATTCTCAACACCCCCTCGACCCGCGATGAAGAATCGTTGCCATGTGGTAGATGGACCCTGTTGGGGGTGCCGGATGTTGTTGTTGCTTGGGGGCCTCTCTCGGCTCTTTCCTGCTTCCTGAGAGACTTGCCTCGAGTCAGTTGGATGTTGTGGGTGCGTTCGGTGTCACCCTCTACCACTGGTCTCTGGTCTTCTATGTTGTGGGGTCTCTACTCTCTATATCTAAGAGTTGGTCCCGGTGGCAGTCGGTTCACCACGAGAGAAGGAGGAAGGAAAGCGCTCGTATTTGACCCTTAATGACGTACTCGATATGTACTGTGTTCAGAGCAGAGAGAACGTGGGTAGAAAGATGAGTAATCATAATCTTGGCGTAAATGGGCCTCACAGCACTTCCTGAGATACCGAAATTACTAGGTGTTATAATCGTGACAACTTGTCATCGTAAGACTTACCTGTATAGTGCAGAGTAGGGGATTACAAGGTAGATTCCTTGTTGTTAGAGCTTTTACTCGATTGTACTGTTAGTTACCATTACCCACTTGTGACACCAAGTGGAAACAGTACGCCCCGCTGGTTGATTATTATTTCGCGACAGGCCTGTTTTAAATGTAGCTTTCATGTTGACTAAACATTTTCTTGGACTGTTTAGTCAACTGGCCGGGTACCCGCTTTGGAAAGCAAGCGTAGGGACCCGTAGCGCGAGGTGTTAAAACCATTTAAACGTTGTCATCTGTACAACGAGTTCACGACTTTTTGTAACAAACATCTCAAACATCCAGAATATCGTTTCTTGAAAATGGCCGAGACCATCAACGTCGATTATTTAGTTATTGGCGCAGGTGCCATGGGAATGGCATTCGTTGACACGCTTCTCACAGACACACAGAAGACCGTGGCGGTCGTGGATCGTTATGCTCGCCCAAGTGGCCATTGGACTGTTGCATACCCTTTCGTGCGCCTCCACCAACCTTCTGCCTTCTATGGTGTCAATTCCAAACATCTCGGTCATGATAACATCGACAAGGTTGGTTGGAACAAGGGCCTGTTCGAGCTCGCGTCCCGGGATGAAGTCTGCGCTTACTACGACAACGTCATGCATCGCACCTTTATTCCGTCCGGACGGATCGCCTATTATCCGAAGCATGAATACACCAGCGGACGGAAATTTCATTCCCTTTTGACCGGCCAGGTTTTTCAAGTGGGAAAGGAGACGCGTATTGTAGATGCTACATACATGAAAGTCAAGGTACCTTCAATGGGCCCGCCTGGCTACGAAGTTGCAGAAGACATAGAGCTTGTCACTCCTAACGACATGCCGAGCGCGGCACGACCACATGCAAACTACACCGTGATAGGTGCCGGCAAAACAGGTATCGATGTTTGTCTCTGGTTGCTAGCCAACGGCGTCGACCCGGCCCGCCTCACATGGATAATGCCACGGGACTCGTTCTACTTGGAACGCAGTGCCTTTCAACCGGGAGAACAGTTCGCCGAAAAGTTCCACACCGGTCAGAACGCCGTGATCCAATCCGTTATGGCTGCTTCATCGGTCGACGATCTGCTGAAGCGCCTCGTGGCCTGTCAGCAACTACTTCAGCTGGATGACAAAGTCTGGCCTACTATGTACCGCTGCGCCACAGTTTCGCTAGCGGAATTTGAACAGCTGAAGAAAATCAAGAACGTCATCCGTAAAGGCCGGATCATTCGCATCAGCCGGCATGAGGTGCTTCTACAGCACGGCAGTTACACACCTGATCCCGACACGCTGTTCGTCGACTGCTCTGCAGACGGACTCGCGAAACACAGCGCAACAGGCATTTTCCAGGACGACAAGATTAGGCTGCAACCCGTCCGCTGGTGCCAGCAAGTCTTTAGCGCCGCGTTCATCGCGCACGTCGAGGCCACTTACAATGATGTCGAGACCAAGAACAAGCTCTGCCGACCTGTCCCACATCCAGACGAGGCCGCGGACTTTGCTCTCGTGCATCTGCAAACGCACCTGAACGGTTTGTATTGGAACTCGCACCCGAAAACGATGGCATGGTTATCGCGGTCTCGCTTGGACTGGAACCGGATGTTCATCCCGCCTCTCCCAGAAGATCCAGTCGCAGCGCAAACCATCCTCAAAGATATTACTGTCCAAATCGAAAGACTGTGCGCGAAGTTGAGGCTTCTTATGAAAGATCTACCCCAGGGAGACGCCGCCGTGAAATTCGAGGCACTACTAGGCTGACCGTAAAGTTTTAGAAAGAGGCTTAAGTATTCGCTAAACGTGGGAGACGCAGCATTGTTTGCAAATAGACTGAAGGATCACATAGAACGCTGATTTACAATAATATTTCGATCATTGTGTACTTACGGCCAGTACCTCGCTGTTTTCCGTTGCCATACACGATAGACCTATAAGTCTACTGTTTATAACATCTAGATCTCTCATCACTGATAGACTATGGCGTTGACGACAAACCTAAAATAAACCCTTTTTATACCTCTTATCTCCTTTAACATGACTGTAGTAAATAATCAAATCAGATAATTTGTACCTAAACGTGACCATTGTATATCTTCTGATCTCACTCTCCCACCTTGTAGCTCACTAGTCGCGGCGTCAGACTGCTCCTTGCACCACGACGTTTCGCTGCCTGGCGGCACCGCTTCTCTCGCAGGAACGGTCGGCCGGAGCCGTGATACCAGGCCCGTCGGGCCGGTGGGAGTTGTACGGACGCCCATCGATGTGCGCGGCACAGCTTGTTGTTGTTGTTGTTGTTTTATTTTACGCCGGGGGATCCTTATAGAGGGCAAAGGGCGCCTAGTTTTCTATTTATAAGGTACTATACATTCGCAGGCCGCTAAGCTTTATACAAACTCTGTATACTATACAAACAGGCCAAGTATTCACCACATATCTTGTTACTTATCGGTAAGCGCTAACTCGCTTATCCGTCTTTATGTCACAGGCACCTCGATCCAGCCTAGGTCTATACATATATAGGCTCAGGCTTTTTCTCGTACCTGCGGTACAGTGCGAAATGGCACGTGTGACTTTAGTAACAATAGAAAATCCGGATTTTCTGGGCAAAAAAAGGTAGTAATCTTACGATCGTGGTACTGCGTATAAAATAGGGATGCCTTTGGTAGACTGGTGATCCATCCTACCCTAGGCTTATACCTTCCGTCCTCTTCAATAGGGCTATAAATTCAGGCTAATTTCTGCCTATTATCTCGTTAATATACTGTTATAGGCCTATCTATGGGGCGTTTAGGCGTGTCTTCCGGCATACTATAGGGTACTCTAGCGCCTTTTATGCCCGGCAGACGTTATAGAAGGGGCTTGCGTCTTTATAATTAAATCGTTCGTAGTACTCCGCGAAGTCGCCATGGCCAGTCCTGGCGGCCAGGAGCCAGTGTAGTTCCCTTCTCCTAAGCGCTAGCTCAAGGGTTAGGGTAGTGGTCGCTGTAAGGTCCAAGTCCTTATACCTACCGGGTTTGTTGTTGTCCCACCAGGCAGCGAACTCGCTACGCTGCTAACGCCTGATTCCCCTTCTCACATAGCTGTAGGAATGGAGTCTGGTCTCGGTATCTGGGCGATTGATGGTAGTGCCTTTCTTTGTACTTACACTAGTGTATTTAATTAGAATACAGTAATAAACTGTACACAGTAGTATACAGAACTATAAGCATCCGTACTATGAGGTCGCTGCGGCGCGCGGACAGAGGCTAGGAAAGGCGTTAAAGTGGAAAATAGGAGTAGATCAGCTTAGTAAATTAATAAGGTAACGGACATCCCTAGAGAGCAGCTGTGGGCGGTAAGTGCAGGCGTAGGGGCACCTAGCCGGTGGCATTTACGTGACTAATTTAATTACTTTGTGTGTAATTATTTTGTTGCGTGGTAAAATACGGCTAGCACAATATTACTATGTGTGTAATTAATGACCTTGCTAAAGCTTACCCTCATGATCCCACACGAGCAGTCACCCTATTTGAAATAGAAGGAAGGTGTTTGGCGGGGCTCCTCTTGTAGGCTGCCGGTAGTAAGACACAGGGGCAAATGGGGCTGAGGGGAAAGGCTTAGGTGGTCCGATTTGTCCAAGGCATGTTGCTCGGAGATCTAATAAAACGGGTAGGTTCTCTTACCTCCTAAAAACCTGATCACTGTTATCTAATTTTATTCTCCTTTTGCTTATAATCCTAATATCCTCCGCTTTATCTCAACCACCATGGAAAATGCACCTTTATCGCTATTGACAGAAATATTCATGGTCTCTGTACTAGGAAAAGTTATCGTCATGGGTGAACATGGGGCAGTATATGGCCAGCCTGCCATTGCTGCAGTAATCTCACTGCGATCCTATCATTGCGTTAAAACCCTCTCTGACTCCGAGCGCTCCGTCACACTGGACCTTAAAGACATTGGCTTGTATCACACTTGGGACATCGACAGTCTGCCCTGGCCGGCCTCCGATCATGCCTCATCCGAGAGCAAATTGTATTAGTGCCACGGCCCCTCTCTCGAAAAAGAGCTGCTCGCCTCCATCAAGCCACTCATGGAATCAATTTCTCCCCACGTTCCACCAAAACACCAAAAGGTACACCATGGATCCTCCACGGCCTTTCTCTACCTATTCCTCTCTCTGGGTTCCCCGCAAAGTCTCGGGTTCGTGTACACTCTCCGGTCCACGATTCCAGTCGGTGCTGGCCTGGGCAGTAGCGCGAGTGTTTGCGTCTGCTTTAGCGCTGCGTTGCTCATTCAGGGGAATGCTCTGGGAGGACCCCGTCGTGACTTGGAAAAAGAGTTGGAACGCATCAACAGCTGGGCATATGCAGGAGAGCTCTGCATCCACAGAGATCCGAGCGGAGTCGATAACACAGTCTCGTGTTTGGGGAAAGCTGTGTTCTTCCACAAGATGGCCGACAGACCTTCGTCTGTCATCCCTCTTGATAACTTCCTACCACTACCCCTTCTCCTTATCGACACTAAACAGCCGCGTACGACGGCTTAACAGGTAGAGAACGTGCGAAAGCTTAAAGATGCGAATCCGGAGTTGGTTGGATTAATCTTGAACGACATCGGTAGTGTCGTAAAGAAGGCGCTAGAGTTCCTCTCTTCTGATACCACTCACTTCGATGACGAAAAAAAGCGCGCGGCTTTTGAAAAGTTGTGGGGACTATTTCGCGTAAATCAGGGACTTTTGACTAGCCTTAACGTCTCCCACCTCTGCCTTGACCGCGTGGGGCACCTTGCAGAGACCGTTTATTCTTGTTGGATGTCAACGCATGAAAAGTTTTAACGAAGACGGACTCACTGAGAACTTATAAATATTGTTGCTACGGCCGCATGGAAAGGCTCTGATGCTAGGCTTCCTGGGGGGCTGGTGGCTCTGCATAAGACATCCCGTCGTATCGGCACGCCGCACAGTCGAATACTGGTGGGCCAGAATGGCATCTGCCCCTGCAGAACTTGTGTTGCGAGCTCTTGGAACTTCCGAATCGCCACGCGGCAAGGGCTCCCACCATGCGACTGGGGGCAGAGTCCACAGCACCAGAACGGTAATGGAAAGTGGCCCCTCTGGGCTGGCCGTGGTCACCCCTGTAGAGAATGTGGGGTTCCCAACGTCGACTACTCAAGGACCAGGGCTGTGGGCGAGTGGCCAATTCCAATGGCGGTACGTAGATCAACGGCAAAGAAACCGTAGCTAGTTTTAGCAGGTCATATAACAGCTTGTTTTTGTTAGGTTGCTGCGGGTTCTGCCAGGCGCTACTGTAAGCTAAGGAGAGGGACCATTTATCAAAGTGGAAATCCTTCAGATTCATTCCATATGGCTCGATTGCATCAATGTCTTTCATTTGATGTGAGTCAACAAGTACAGAAAAAATGATGCCAGCAACGAGATCTTTCGAAAGAACGTATTTCAAGGGCAAAGGTATTCCGGCAAAGCCGAAGTCAAATGTTGTGTTGACTTTGATTCCAGAAGCGTGTCGATAAAGCAGAAAAATCACAAAGACACACTAGTTATTGGGAAAAGCAAGCTGGACATCTGTCTGCATCGATGGACTGTCCGCCAGTGGGAAGCTTCGGCAGCAAAAACAGACCATTGCTCTTTTCTAGTTGACCGCGTGTTGGCTGCGCCACGTGGACGGTACTCAATCCATCTTTGGGGTTTTTCGGCAATGAACATAGACGACAGGGGTTGGATCGGTGACAGAGGGTGTCCGGGCGGTCGAACATCATCACTCTTGTTCAATTATGACCAAGTAACTCCGGGGACTCACCCGAGCAAGGGAAACAATAGTTGGTGTTGGGATGTCTAGACCACAATGTGGCTGATGGTATGAAGGTCCGTTGCGTGGTCCAAAGTGACGCACCTAAACAGGTCTATATAGCAGTTTTTATCTACTTTAGATACTAGTTACCCACTAAGACTAAGTAGCTATGTTTTATTCATTCTTATAAGCCTCTCTCGGTCTTGTAAATATAAGGGTAATTATATAATACTTAGAGCAAAAGAAACACACCTAGTAAGAAAACATGTTTGATAACTAAGTTGTAATCTTCTCTAGTATTAATAGTGTGCGTAATATAGCTAGAAGCGTAGTAAAAACAATACCTCTGTCTATAGAACTCTAGAGCGTTATAAGGGGTAAAGTAACAAAAATCGCTTAGAAACGCGTCCTGGGTCTAGGCCAGTCATTACAGCAAAGAGTCTTTAAATAGGGCTTAACGGAGACAAAATTTTACAGGTAAGAAAGAAGGCAGACTGTTCTTATAGTTTCTCCTACTCTACTGGTATCCTAATCCTAATAGCCCTGAGCAACTAGGTGTCTAGGTAGGGACCTATAGTAACGCCCAGTCCAAGCAGCGTTCGGGTCGCCCAGCTCATCATATAGTTCAGTTCCGATGGCGTGATGCCAGACCTTGAGGTGCTCGCGACCTTCCTCGGCAGGATCCTCTGGGAAGCCGCGGACAAGACTGACGTATGAGGCATGCAGGCCGACGTCGTCGACCATGATAAAGAACTCGTGCCTCGCGCCGCGCGGCACATGGCCTCTGTTATTGCCGCTGCCGCCGCTCGTCTCGAAAGACACCGTGTTCTCCTCTTGGACCCAGGCTCGGAAGCGGCGCTGCAGGTTCCCAACAGAGGCGCCCTCGAGGGCTGGGTCATCGACGAAGACAATGTCCATGTTGTCGAGGATTTCCGGCGCGTCGGACTCGAGAATGGACTTGCGCAGGTTGCTTAGGACGCGGTCCTTAAAAGCAACCCAGGGCCGGGCCGAGGCGTCGTCATACGTTGTCCGGTAGATGACAAAGCCCCATTTCTTGTATTCGCAGTCTTTGATGTTGGACTCAGGAGAGGGCTCAGAGTAATCCTCCTCATCTTCTGATGGCTCCGAGGCCGAAGCCGAAGCCGACTGCACTGGCGTGGACATGAAGGGCTGTTGGTGGGATGGTGCGCCTGTTGAAAATGAGAGCCGAGGTTGTGATTGTCCTGCTGGCAGGCGAATGATGATGATGAGTGGGGGTAAGGCCTGATGACGGCAATGACCGATGTCGGTGGTGATGAGAGATATCAGGCGGGAGTAGTTGATGTTGCGTGGGATGGATCTAAGGGAGAGCATCCCTAACCGGACGGCGGACAGAGACCTCTATGAGGTACAAATAGAGGACGCTGAGGGGTTTCATGCAATCTTGAGCCCTGAAGGAGCGAGGGGATGGACGGGGTGAGGCCTGGAAGGTTAAGTGTATCACGTAAGCGTAGGAGAACGGGGACGGGCTGGATCCACCGCCCCGCTCCGGGCGCTAAAAACTCGGCAAACCACGACGGTGACATCGGGGATCTTGGCTTAATCTGATTCCGATAGGTGTTAATCAGGGGTTTGCCTGGCCGTGTGGGGCCGTCCGCAGGCAGCAACGTACAAAATACCTATTCGTACTTCTCGGCACGGATCAATAGCCCTTGCAGGATGCAGCAAGCGGGCCGGACACACTATACTAGAGAAGGTAGGTGCCAACACCCGCAGTAATCAAGTCTATTTCGGGATTGGTTCGTCTGAAAAGGAAATGGGTAGGTTCCTTACGAGATGTGGGATTGCACTATCTCGTTCTTCTGTAAGTCGCTTTAATTTCACGACCTGAAATCCGTTTTATTACCTGACCGACTAACTGATACATGTGTGTAACTACCTCCTTATCCCGATAACATCACTAGCTCACAGTAACTCTTTACTCGGCCGGATGCTTCCAGTTGGGAATATCGTCCTCAATCTCCTTCAGGGCCCTCTCCACCTCGTCGCGGTGGACGGCGTTGGGGCGTCTGCCGTACTCTCGTCTCACCTGGGCGATGCGGTCCCGTGCCCAGCCGCGGGCAAAGTTGCCGACGAGCCGGAAGTAGTCCGGGTAGAACTCGTTCCACTGTGCCACCAGGCCGCGGGCGTCGGCGACGTTGAGCTCCATGATTTGCAGCTGCAGGAGGATGGCCGCGGCGCCGGCGTCGATGCTGGTCACAACGTCCGAGGCCCTCAGGTAGCCGTACAAGGCCACTAGCTCGCGCAGCGGGGCCATGAAGGACATGATGTCCGTCAGGGGCGAGTCGTTGGACGGGTCGAGGGCGTCTCGGAGGAAGATGTTGAATGGCCGCCGCGCCATGGGGGCGTTGAAGATCTCAACCCGGCCCTTGATGCCGTTGATGTTGTCCTGGAGAAAGGTGAAGTGCGTCGGGTGTGTGTTTGAGCCCAAGGCTTCGTAGAGCCGGTCCTCGGGCCGTCTCATATCGGGCGAGTTGGGCGTGACGAGCGGCAGGTTAGCCGGGAGACCCGTCGGGTTGCCCCAGATGTTGCGCCAGAAGTTTTGGTTGCCGGCGGCCGGAGCCGTGGTACGCCTGCCGCGAGGGTGTGCCTGCCCCTTCGCTTTGCCCGTGTTCTCGTTGATATGCCCGGCCGGACGAGGAGCCCACATTTGGCCGTGCTCGGCAACGGACGCGAAGCGGGATACGATGACCAGCGGCAGCGTGTGCTCGACCTGTCCCCGGTTGGGAGGAGCCCCGTCCAGGTCGATGTCCCGGCCCTCGACGCCCGGGCTCCCGCAGTTGTCCGACTGCGTCGCCCAGTACTGAAGGACCCTCGCCAGGCCCTCGCGGAGCCGCCGCATGAGTCCCGCCGGGGTCGGGTAGGTGAGTGAATACTGCGTGACGATGAGGCCAAAGGATGTGACCCATTTATAGGTACGCTTGTCCAAAAGCACCCACTCATCATCATCGGCGTCAGAGACAACAGTGAGCCCCTGCTCGTCTCGGGCGGCCACCACGTCGCTTCTCGGCTCGAGGTGGTTTCCCCACTCGTCCCTGTTGGTCTGGGAACAGAAGTTGTAGTCTAGTTGACAGGAATTCACCTTGCAGGTGAGAGGCTCCGGCAGCGCCACCCTCAGCTGGCAACAGAGCGCCTTCTTCCTATCGTAGCTGCAGAGATTCCAGGAGCTTCCGCCCGCGTGAGCGTCGACCTGGACCTCAAATATATCCTTGCCGTCCTCGGTGGATTTGCAGTTGGCATCCACGCAGTCCGGCGCGCTGCCACGCCACTTGCACTCGTACAGCCCAGTGTCCCTCGGGCAACAGTATGCTGTTTGGCGGCGCCGTAGTCAGCTCAATTTTCCATACCAATACCAGATCCATCTGCTCCTTGATTCAGTGACCTCTGGGACACACTCACATTGCTCTGCGCTCATAGGACAGGAACCTTTTCTGGTCGCGACCTTGATCTGGTCGCGGCCGCACTCTGTCGACGAGAGGCTAGGTAGATATGTCAGCAGCCGTAATTTGGCACTTCAACGCCGCCCGCCCGGGGAAAATCAGAGGGTCCACTTACCAAGAAGTCCAAGAGCAGCCGTCAATAATGTCCTTCCAGTCGTTGGCCTCGCAGCAGAGCACCTTGCCGCCCCTGGCGCACTTCTTCTGGGGCCACTTCGTGTCGGCCGAGGCACCGCCACCCCAGCTGGAGCCGGCCACCTTGCTCTCGCCGGCGTGGCACTGTCCGTTACAGTCACCCCAGATGCCGCCGTCGTCGGGTGTGCCGCGCCAGATACACTTCTTACTTGTCGAGCCCGTGGGGCAGCAGACGGGGACGCCCTTGGTGTCGTCCTCGCTTCCCTAGTGAGCAGGAAAATATGGTTAGTCATTGTTCTGTTGCGATAATCATGCTTCTCAGTGGCAGTAAAGTGACTCACGCATCCGTTCCTGTCGTAGGCCACCATCTCCTCCCCCTTGGGGCACTTCATGTCGACCAACTCGGCGCAGCCAAAGTCCTTGTGGACGTAGCAACCCTGACCGTTCTCGAGCTTGATGGTCTCGGCCACGTTGCTGTCGGTCATGGCGAGCGCCTCGACCTTGGACGTGTCAAGATGGGCGACCTGATAGCCCATGAGGCCGCTCATGGCCGAGAACTTGTCGTCGTCCGTGTCGACGGCCCAGATCATGGAGCCGCCGAAGCCCATTTCGTTAGCCCACTTGAGCTTAAGTTTAAAGGTCTCGGCGTCGTCGTACGAGATCCATTGGTTCTTGTCCCAGGTGATGTACTTGACGGCGGCCTCCTTGTCGAAGACGGGCTTGAGGTCTGGGTACTTTTTGAGGATGGCCTGGATCTCGTAGTACATGAGGATTCCGGCCTCGTTGGAGCAGGGGCCCTTCTTCGCGCCGCCGGCAAAAGGGCAGCCGGGCGTGGTGCAGCTGGGGTCGGCGAGCTCAAAGGCGCGGCCATAAAAGCCGTAGCCGAGGACGACCTGCTCAGGCCGGACGCCGACGCGCCAGAGCAGCTGCGTCGCCAGCTTGATCTCGGTCAGATTCGTGTGGGCCTGGGCGATGGCGCCGATGGGGTTGTGCTCGTCCCAGGTACCGTGCAGGTCGTAGCTCATCAGGTTGGTCCAGTCGGCGTACTGCAGCAGGCCGGGCATGTCAAACCAGCGGAGGTACCAAAAGGACGAGGGGATCGTGAAGGTCAGCCCCAGCTTGCGGGGCGACGCGTCAAAGGTGTTGCGGAGCGTCTTCATGAGCAGCACAAAGTTGGGCACGTCCTCGTCCTTCCCGCCGCGGTCGCCAGCGCCGGGGTACTCCCAGTCGATGTCGAGGCCGTCGAAGCCGTACTTGTTGAGGAACTTGACGACGCCGTCGGCAAACTTTTGACGGTTGGCCTCGGTGCGGGCGATCTCGCCAAACAGCGGCTGGGTGACGGTGCCGTTGTCGGAAAACGTCCAGCCGCCGACGGCGACGTAGACCTTAAGGTTAGGGTTGTACTTTTTACTGTCGACAGTGATCTGCCATAGGTCGTCTTCATGCTTCATGTCCATAGTGACCATCTCGTACGTCTTAGGCTCGATAAAAGTGAAAGCGTAGTTGAGGTGCGTCAGGTCCTTGAGCGGCAGATCTGAGGGCGACTTCTGGTTGCACTTGGACTTGTAACTCCAGCTCTCGTAGTAGCCGATGACCCGGTCGAGGGCGGCGCCCTTGGGCGAGCCGCCGGGGGGTTTAGGCTCTAAGATGCAGTTGGACTGGCACCCATCGGTGCAGAAGTCCTTGGTGGTGCCGCAGAAGCCGTGCTCGCTGCAGCAGGCGTTGAGCTTGCACGTCTGGCCCGGCTTGGCCGCGTACTGGCCGCACTCGGCTTTGGCGTCGCAGTTGGACAGACAGCCAGCGCCGCAGTACGCCGGCGCGTAGCCGCAGTTGCCGGACGCACCGCAGCAGGCTCCGTTGGAACACGGGCGGCCCGGGCCGCAGGTGTACGGGTCGTCGGCAAGTCGGGCGGCGAACCCGAAAGGGGCCGCCTCCTCTGAAATGGAGGATGACAAGGAGGAGTTACCGACGGCGGGTGAAGAGGTGGGAAATGATGATGGCTCAGGTACGGCGGTCTCGGCACGGGCGCTCTTCAGGTGAGAGATATTGGCCGGGAAGCCGGCGCCGTCTCTTCCATTGCCGATGTAGAACGCGAGGATAGAAATTGAAATGAGTGAAAGAAGGAAGAGAGAGAGTGTGGAGCGGCGTTCTCTGGAAGATGATGCCATGGTAAAGAGAGTATTGTTGGAGGGACTTGGTCCCGAAGAAAGAATGGAAGAAATGAGCGCGTTATGCCCTCGAAACGAGTGTCTAAAGGTGTGGACTGAGTAGCTCCTCTGGATGTCCTGACTTGAAATATATATATCAAGACATGGAGGAGGAGGCATACAGTCTTCCACTGGTATCGGCTGCGGCGGTAACGAAAGGCTCTATTAAGCCGGAGCCTCAAGCTAACGCAGGAACGAAGCGCAATCGCCAGGAACCAGACCAGGAACGAGGTCGTCGACTTGTCGTTGCGGCTGATAGACGTAAGAGTACGTCCCAGGGCTCCCGGGGTCCTCCTCCGAGGTGGGGGAGGGGTTCATCCTTCATGCAGTGTGATGAGCCGACTGTTGCCTGCATGTGACCGTGGCAAATGCGACGTTGATGTCCTAGCCAAGCTCTTGGATGTAAGCCGAACATCCCATCCAAAGAGGAGTTCCACTTTATCGGCCTGTCCCGGCCCTCCCGCCCTCCTACGGGGTCCCAGTTCTTCCCGAGGCAGGGTCCTATTCGCGCCTTGCAAATATTGTCGAAGGATGATGCCCAGCATTTTCAAATTGCAGTCTCGGTCGAGCCTCGGCCATGTGGTAGTATTGTTGTCTACCTGATCTCGCGCAAGGGGTTGATTTCTTCCATATGCCTTCTCATTTTTCAACCTGCATACTCAATATCTGCAGCATGCGCGGTCCAGGGGAAACCGACCGGACCTGCAGGGAGAGTGTCTTGGCCTCTTGGCGACGACAAACCAAACATGGCGAGCTTTTTGATGGGCAAATTCCTTATCATATGCGCGATTATCACACGTGGTGGTTCAGCCTTGGCCCGAACAAGGATTCCTCAGTTGGCCCGGTTTGAATGTGACGATGACCGGACTCGTTTGAATGTGACGGTGAGATTTTGGCGCACTCATCCAAATTGCAATATGGCCATGTTCTCGCCGACGCCGAGGTAGGGAGGCCAATCTCAGCTCATCTTGCGAAAGGCCTCGTGATGGATGGCGAGAATGAAGAGACAGGCGATGTAAGCGACGACGGACTATTAACGGGTCTGTCTGGTCTGTCTGGTCCGGTTTGGTCTCATTCGGCTGGTCTCATCCAACTCATGTCTGCCGCTCTTCTCGCCCACTTGCCTTTTTCTCATATCTCGCTCTGATCCTGAGAGACCCCATGGACTAATACCTCTTCCACTCTCACTTACACCCACAGGGCATGCCTCTCATGCTTGTTTGTTCGTTCTCTAGCCCATCTGTACACTCATTTTGAGTCCCAACTACTGTTACTACCCAACTACACTTTGCCACTCGTTTTCAGTCACTCATTTTCAAGGCTTCAGAGATGAAGCTTGCCACTCTTCAACTCCCCCTTGTTCGATCATGGGCCTTCTTTGTCCTTGTCTTGGGCCTCGTCGCCCTTTTCAACGTTAGACTGGTAGACGCCCAGCAATTCGCCGACACGACGCTGGGCTACGAAGTCTACCCGGACCTCAGTGAGCGCTGCTACGAGGCGCTTAACACGACGGTCGAGGGCTGTCCGGGTTTCGTGGCCGCCAACGCCGTCGACATGGCCCGTCTGGTGCCCGGCATGCTCGAGGCCTTGTGCACCCCCGGCTGCAAGTCGTCTCTGGCCTCGGTCCGTTCCGTCATTGCGTCGGGCTGCAATGCTAAAACGGATGTTGTTGAGTTTGGCCAGGTCGTGTACCCGGCGACCTACATGGTCGACCGCATGATTCACACCTACGACGTTTCCTGTGCCCGGGACGGCGATACGGGCGTCTACTGCGACGAGGTCTACCTCGACAACCTTGCCAACGGAACCTCGGCCGACGCCTGTTCCGGCTGCTCTCTCAGCGTCGGCAAGATCCTGCTTAACTCGCCCTTTGGCTTCGACGAGGAGTTTGCCGCGGACTTCAAGTCCCGCACGGCGAGCTGCGGCGCCGCCGGCTATGACTTCACCACGCCCGCCCCGTACGCCGTCTCCACCCTGCCGCCTCTTCCGGCCGCCACCGAGACGGCGGCGGCTTGCGAGTCGCCCTACGTCGTCCAGTCCGGCGATACGTGCGACTCCATCGCCACCGCTCGGGGCGTCTCCACCCACGCCGTCATCCGGGCCGGTCAGGCCGGTCCCGGCTGCACCAACCTGGCCGCCGGCAAGAAGCTCTGCCTGCCGGAGCCTTGTACGCAGTACCGTGTCCAGTGGGACGACTCCTGCAGCAAAATCCTTGCTGCCGTTCCCGGCCTCGAGGCCCAGCACCTTCTGACCTGGAACCCCAACATTAACCCTCTCTGCACCAACATCGACAACATGGTCTCCCAACTGCTGTGCGTCAGCCCTCCCGGCCGAAGCCTCGAGGACGTCACTATCATTACCGTGGCACCGCCTACTGCGACCCAGCCCCCGCCAACGGCCGTCCCCCGCCCAGCCAACGCAAAGGCCGAGTCGCACGAGCAGTGCGCCGGCTGGTACGAGGTCAAGGCCGGCGATTACTGCCAGCTCCTCTCCGTCAAGAACGCCATCGAGGTCCGCGACTTCTTCTTCCTTAACCCGTCCGTCAACGACCCGGCCTGCGATAACCTTTGGCTCGAGACCTCGTACTGCGTCAAGCAGGTCGGCGACATCAACACCTACCCCGGCTACCCCTACTCCACCCAGCCCCTCTACACCTTGACGCCATCGGCCTATGTCACCACCACGCGGCCGCCTCTCGAAACTGTCGCACCTAGCGAGACACCCATCGTCGTCCACCCTCTGGCCGCCGGCTCTCAAGATGAGGCCGACGGCTGTCTCGACTTTGTCCAACACATCGAGGTTCCCATCCAGAAGGATCAGTTCCAGCAGCCCGACGTGCCTTCTCTCACCAACATTGTCAACTCGTGCGACTTCGTCGCGGCGTCAAACAACATCGACCTTGAGGACTTTCTCTTATGGAACCCCAGTCTCGACGGCTTGGACCCCTGCAATCTGCAGCCGGGCCTCCGGTACTGCGCGGACCACAGCACCACCGGTGAGACTCCTTTCCTAAATCCATCCACCCCTCGGATAAACCACTGACTGCTGACACCACCCCAGAAGAAGAAGATGAAGGTCCCTCCCCAGCCGACTGCATCAAAGTGGAGAGCCCAGAGCCCGGCACCGTCGAGACGTGCTCCTGCTTCACAACCGTCAACGGCTACAACGCCGGCAACTACCTCTGCGAGGATCTCGTTCAGGGCAGGAACATCACCGTCGCCGATCTCGTCAGCTGGAACTCGTGGATCGGCACCGAGGCCGACTGCGATGCCGGCCTCTACGCCGGTCTCGCGGACGCCGACGAGCGCGCCGTCTGCACCAACGCATCCAATGGTCCAGGCCCGGTCACTCCTCCTGGTCCGACGCAGCCGGGAATCGTCACGGGGTGTCGTGCCTACTACGTTGCCGTCGGCGGAGATGGCTGCTGGGCCATCGCCAACGACCACGGCATCTCGCTCGATGACCTGTACGCTTGGAACCCGGCGCTGAACGGGGACTGCTCGGGTCTCTGGCCCGACTACGCCTATTGTGTCCAAGGACCCGCGTCCTCCGGGCCGGTGGCACCACCTGGACCGACGCAGCCCGGCACGATCGCGACGTGCAAGGCGTGGCACCTAGTCCAGAGCGGTCAGGGTTGCTGGGACATCCAGCAGCTGTATGGCGTCCCAGACTTCGCCACCTTGCTGCTCTGGAACCCGGCTCTCGGTTCCAACTGCGAAAGTCTGTGGCCAGAGTATGCCATCTGTGTCGGTGTCTAGGAGATTGTCTTTCGTTATGTATTGAATTCAAAGACATGGGCTTCGAAGTAAAGGGCAGACAAGTACAGAGTAGTCTTACGGCATGTTATTAGCTGCCAACCTCCTGATAAGCTTGCGAAACTCCCATCATCGCAGGATCTCCATTGCAATTTCCAAGCCCTAGACTTCCTTCTTCAGCTTCTCCCTACGCTCCCCTATCCGGCAAGATTCCCCTACTACGGTAAGCAGCTTTTATAGGCCGGAACTAAGATCCTATTACTCTAAGAATAGCTGTAGAGGGCTCTTAGGACTACTAAGCAGCTTACAATTAACCGCCTAGCTGAAGACGTTATTAATAAAGCGCTTACAAGCTACCTTATACATTCTTTTGCCCTTTGATTGTGCGGCATCCTTTTCTTCTGGGAACATGGCGACACTGTCATCTCTGTTGGTTCGCGGGAGAGGTCAAGCCATGGCAGCCACCAGTGCGGCTTTCTTAACAGCAGGCGGGGGGCTACCGTGACCGCTTTGCGAGGATCACAAGTAGCCGTGACTGCATTGCTACCAGATGGCTTGACGGCTGAGGCATCCTCCCCATCGCGAAAACGCCGAGGAAACGCAACAGCGTCAACAACAACCACAGCAGCAGTGGGCGCCCACACTGTTCCCGATTTCTGTTTAGGCCGTACTGTTGGCATATTTTCCGCACCACAGCCGGCCCGACAGCAGGCGGACCCCCACAGGCGCTCCCGTCGGCAATCTGCTGTGTCTTCCACGGGAGGTCCGACCCCTGTGCAAACGGCTGCCTTGCCTCCCTTGGGCGGGTTCGCTCCCACCCCGTGCATCACTTGGAAAATCTGCTTGCTCAAACATCCCACGAGTCTACGGGTGAGTCGACGGCGCAGTCAACCCGTGGGGAAGGCGGCTTAATGACGGGAGATTTGCCCCTGTAAGACGCGCCCCTCCCCCAGGCTAGGTTGAGGGATTTTCACATCAGCTTCCCAGCGCAGCATCAGCCCGCGAACAAACAAGTCAAAATAGGCTCTTTACGGTCCCTGGGGGGCTTTGCACTACCATGCCCAGCTCCCAATAGCCATCCGTCGTAGCGCCTAAAGAGGAAATCGCATGACTCAGTGGTTCGTCTGGTAGCGCCGGCTCTCTGCCGGCGAGGGGATGCACTTTAACCGGACACGATGGTGCCGGAGATTGATCGTGGCCGGAGGTGGCCCCTTGATACTTCAATCACACCCTAGGCCGCGTTGTACTGGTTTCGAACAATGGCGGTCCTGGGCCTTCAGCTTTCTTCCAGTACATTAAGCGGGTCCAAAAGATCATCCGAGGTTGTCTGAGTCCCTGTGAGACAAATCAGTGGATCTTCAAGTCGACAGCACGATGCGAGCAGAGACAAGAGGAAGCTCAGAGGAAGACAAGAAGAGACCGGAGACGTCACCACTGCGTCGCTCCCAGCCCGAAGCGCCAGAACTTTCATGGACGATGCGCGAACTGATAGTAGGAAGAGGAAACGAGTAGGGTAATGACGGACAATAGTAAAGAAGCTAGCAGTAAAGATATCGAAGGTTGTGTATCGAAAGTCGTGTGTCGAAAGGCATGGGTTGAGGGGCAGAGGACCAGGAACGAGCTTCAAATGGTATCGACAGCAATCGTAGTAAAGACACTGTTCCACGTCAGAAAATAGCACCAAGAAGACAAGGAAGAAAGAAACGTACCGGAAGCTAGATGACGAGGATGCCACGAATACCGATTTCCATGGCCATGCGCCGGGTGGAAACGATTGCTCTCCGGCAGCGACGGAAACAAGGTGCTGGTAACAAGTGGCTTGCAGGAAGCTTGGATGTACGGCAAGGCAATACTGATGTTGGCATGATACAGGCCACGGGATAGGTAGAAACGAGCCGACGTGTCACGTCGAAGTGGTGGGGTTGTGGGAGAGAGAGAATGACAGGTTTAAGAAAGGGTGCGGGAACACTTCCAAGCATGCCTCCCTTGACCTCGCGTACAGAAGGTGCACGCGGGGCGACTTCCCTCCAGAATCTTGGATTGATATCAAGACAGGAGTGGATACCTTTGTTCTAGTGGGACGCGCACTATAGAGCGAGTACCTCATCTTTCTGCGACTTTCAGGTACCTTGGGTCACAGTTCGTTCGCACCTCCCGAGATCGATAACTACTTATGCGAGAAAATGGGACCACACCACCCAGCTCCAACCTTCCTTCCCCTTTTGATAGGCGTGGAGCCTCACACAGCACCCGCAGCACGAGCACGAGCAACCTAACGTCACTGTCCTCTTCTGAAAGCCGACTCCGAAAGCCGACATGCTGGAGGACAGCCGCAAAAAATGACCAACAGGAACAAAGCCCGATTGCTCGAAGCAGACCTACAGCTTTTGACCAGCGGCGGCCCGCATTCGAAACAAGTCAAAGAGTGGCGCCTCAAGTCCGCGTGCCCGAAGTGGTGGACTAGCGCGGCGCAGGAGAGAAAGCCAAGACCAGAGCAAGAGACCGCGAGCAGGAGGCTTGTGCCAGTGGGTTTATGCTAGGTTACACGGCTGCCCGGGGTGAATGGGAGTAGGAGTACCGAACAATTCAAGTTCAAGGCGTCCCTGTATCAGTAGGGAAGGGGGCAGATTCTTTCAAATGAAGATGTGTTGGAGCAAATGAGAGACGGTTTGCAATGCTTCGCTCGTACCAAAAACGGCAATGTGGCCAGTTGTCTGTGAGAGAGGCCGATGCCCCCTTGGCTGTCACGCCGAGTGGTTTTGATTCTTCAACGTGAGAACACCTGCATCACATCATCAACATCTGTTGGATTCACAGGTGGAAAAGGGGATACTCGAGTATCTGGCGATAGCAACGGTCACCGTCAAAGTAGTGATAATTGCTGTTGTTCTTGTTGTTGTTCTTGAAAGTTTGGCTAGGTGGTTGAGAGGATATCTCCGGAGCTGGCTGGAGAATCCGTGTAATCTCATTGGCCACCCCGAAGTACGTCACGTGGATATCACGTGCCGTACTTCACCCACGATGATCCGATTATCCCAACATCAAAATTTGGCCTCGTCCCATCACGCCCATAAGCACCGCGTTAGTACTGGCGATCTAGCGCCAGGCGCAGGGCGGACGATGAAGTAAGGTTGAGGCATGTTGAAGGTGATATGCGGTCTTGGTGCTCAACACCACGATACAGATGCCTCGCTTTGTAAGGATTGCCCTATGGTAATGGCTGGTCTCTTCTCCATCCAAGGTTCCATCTCGTCGCCGAGAGGTGAAGCGAGATGGTCTCGCTGCCTCTGGCTGTCTCTTTCTCGTGACCCCTAGATGCTTGCCTTAGTGACGCTGTCGTCTCCCACCAAAAAGAGGGACCCAAACAAAACAATGGCCATAAACATACAACACCGGGCATTCGCCGGTCGTCACCGACCCGACTACTACTCCGGCCCTCATTGGCTTATCTATGGGAGAGCGGACGGGATCCCGAGTTTTCCAATGGGTATGGTCGTATGTGACGATATAGGGAACTGTTGTTCTCTATATGCCGCAATCCACAATCACCAGCTGCTGCTTCCAGGCATCATGGGGATATCATCTCGACAGAATAGCAACCTGTGTATCAGATGGCGGCTCAATCCGTCACAAATTGAGTGAGTGTTGACTCGAGATTCCAACTACTCGTATTGGATCAGTCGGATGAAGCCAAGCAACCAATACCACCTGCGCGCGTTGCCAGTTGCGAAGCAGCCACGAACATTGCTCACCGGAAGTCAACGCTGAGGGAAGTCATCGCAAAGGTGACAGACGGCTTGTCAAGCTATCTATGGATATCCTGCAATTAGCCCCCCCCCCCCGTTAAGAACACTGAGAACCTTGAGAAGGACCGACATGGCTGTAAAGTAAGCCAGGCCGGGCAGGATCATGACACTTAGATCACAGTGAGAATCAATGGGCAGTGCCAGAACGCCAGAGCAGACGTCCTCAAGAAGGTGGTAAGCCTACTGCTGCTGATAGCTTGCAGACGTTGGGGTGTCCCGAGGGCGCATCCGACCACGTGACGCTTGTCTGCAGTGAGGGGCGGAGAAGGGAGGAGGTCTACCACATGTGCGGAATCACATGGCGCGCCCAAGCGACCACTGACTGAGCGGGCGACAGCTTTGACTACGAGTTAACCGTTGTTTCTGGTCATTGTGTTGGACAGACGAGGCATCGGGCAGATAGCAAGTGGTAGTAGCCCCCCAGATGGCAATTCGCTTCAGGACGGTTCTGTCAGGAACAAGCTGCGAGGGCAAAATTTGGGAGGAACCAAGGTTACCAACGTTTGCACCAGGTCCGCAACGGTCGAGTACTTCACTCACCATCAAATCCGACCAGCACCAACCCCTTTCGTTGATATATAAGCCTGTTGGAGCACAGCGGAAGCTCCTGATGTACTCAAGGCGAGAATGACTGTGGATGGCGTTCAACTTATTACAGCTGCAGGCGCTGCGGCCTCTGTCGACTTCACTGAGGAATATCATGCTGGATTTGAAGAACTCGGTAAGCTCAACGGAGCAGTAGAAAAGAACAAGATTTGGAAGAAAGAGAGGATAGAGTATATTGGAGGCCAGACGAGGAAGTGTCTAGAACATATTAGGGGCTTGGAGCTGGGTAAAGATGGAGAGGTGTAAGGTTGAGAGTGGCAGGGCGAGGGAATGAAATTTGCTCAAGGTAGCGTTGGACTACAAAGTTTGTGGCGGAAGCTCTTGGGGGAGAGTCCGGTGAAGCTGCTGAATAGAGAAGAATCGTTTTTGTGCGCAGGGCCCAGTCAGCTGGATTCGTCAGGATCATGAGGAGCTCGTTGCATCGCTGAAATATCGTCATTGGTAACTCAACAGCACATCCCCCATGTGGTATCAATGAAAAGTCCCTTGATAGGGTTCGGGTTTAACAATGCCGAAGCCCAAGTTCTCAGCTATGGTGATGCCAAAGCCCGGTTTCTCACGAACCCCGCCGTCAGAGTAACAACTGGGGTTGCCAGCCCCTGGAAACACATTCGATTTGACGCATATCATGTCTCTTCATCCAACCATTACTGCAGGACGTTGACTATGACCTATCGCAGAGAGGCCGTCGTTACAGTGTCCGGTGGAGACCCGGGCTTCCCAGAACGTCGGTTTCCAGACTATGCTACCGCCTCCTCTCCTGAAGCGGCGACAGAGGAAAGAACCGAGCGGGGCTGAGCTCGACCGTCTTGGTACGGTCCCAAGGCCGAGAGTAGATTGTCTTGCCGTTGGAGAGGTAATGCAACCCTGGCGTCCCCTTGCCGGGAATGGTTATAATCGTCGGGAGGTTCGCTGTTGTGTGTATGTGTCGTGCGCAGCGGTTCGTGGGTAGTTTATGGCGAGGCGCGGCGATTTATCCGTTTGGGAAGCTGTCCAAACTGGGGTCCAGCCTTGCGCGCCCGTGCGGGAATGGGTGACGAGGGATAAAAATGCAAACAAATGGGGGAGTTGAAATGAATTCCCTGCAGAATGTGGCACTCGGGTTCATAACTTTAAGAAAGCCCTCTCCCTACTCAATGCAGGCTAACATGATCATCACCAGTGCCCAATGGACGGTATTCAACTAAATAAAGCATTCGGTAACTCCTTCTCCCAGTCGTCGTCCTTCTCCCGTCTTCGTTATTCTCCTCTGTTCCTTATTCAGAGCATTTGAACATGATGCATGATCTCGTAAAGCTCAGCTCTTGGGCTTTGCCACTGGCATCCCTCTTCGCCAACGTCGCCAGGACAGAAGACGTGTCATATATTTACCTGGACAACACGGCATACCTCGCCAACGCACCCAATGTTGTAAAAGTCTCTTGGTCTGCCCTACAGGCTGCTTTTGTGTCTCCGAACCGCTCAGACGTGGCTTCCTACACAGGCTTCGATTGGACGCAACCATATCCGGGAGCGCCCCTTTCTGGATTTTCAGCGTACCTCCGTATCGTCGATGACTTGGCTTTCCCCAGCTCGGTGACCACGGAGAACGTCAAGACCAACGTGGCAGCCATCTCATACGGAGTCCCGCCATCGTTGATGAAAAACGACGGCTTTCCTAAGAGCATGGACCCGTCGTGGTACATCTGCCAGCACTACTATGTCAGCACCATCTCTGACCCCACCACGGACGTCGAGCACGACTGCTCGTTTCTTCCGATGGAATGCCAGCAAGACTTGAAGAGCAGTCTCGTCAAGACTTGGGGCTCTTTCGAGAGCGAGACGGGCGCTATGTGCGGCGCCAATGCCCTCGATCTCATCACTCCGAGCTGCCGGGATGCGCTCGGCCTCGTCAGAACAGATTTTCTTGGTATGTTCACGTCTTTCAACATGTCGATAGCCCGGCTAAGCTCTGTCCGCAGCATGGGATTCGTCAAACCTGGCTGATACCGCCACCTCCAAGATATTCACCGTCGACGAGGTCGGTCAGTATTCTATGATGATTGGCACCGGTTTCAGCGACCCTAATAATCAGACGTCCTACTATGCGGCGTACAACCGGACTTATGTGGTGGTGACTGTCTTTGGCCACGGCGCCGACGTTAGCAACGCCGCCGAGCCTGTGGTAGAATTGGCCTGCTTGCGTCCTACCTGGAGTGCTTTGCCAACGCCCACGACGACGAGCAAGGCAGCCAGTACCTCAGTTGCCAGCAAGACCACTGCTGCTGTCCCTGCCGTGACCACCAGCCCTCAGTCGAGCTCTTCTTCTTCGGCGTTGGCGGCTCCTACTTCAGTACTCCGATGCATAGGTATGTCTCTCTCTCATCATATTGTTCGCCCTGCTTTCGTGTCCGTCAATTGCTACTATTTGTCTTGCTGTCATTGCTGAGACTCGCGCAAGGCCTCTTTCTTGTTCTCGCGGGCATGTCGCTCGTCGGGCAAGACCTCAGCGTCGTATTCGTCTCCGGCAACAGCAGCTGACTGACGCCATGACAGGTGGCACCGTGAGAGATGGCTTGTCGGGCGGGTTGACGGGCCTCTGCTCCTTCAACTGCGACTACGATCGCTGCGAAGAGAACGCGTGCATCTGCACAAAGTCTGCTTCGGCGGCGGCGGCGGTGCCCACGCGATCAGGCGTGCAAGGGTGTCCGGGATCAGATCTGGACAAGAACAGTTACGACTACGAGTACTTCGTGAACTTGTGCGCCTTTGCGTGTAGCCGTGGATACTGTCCTGACGGTGCCTGTCAAGTCTGCTAAACAGGGAGTGATGGAGGTGTTTGAAGACGGTTAGGCCGCTAGACAGTGCTGTAGGTTAGAATACCGTTATGTTGTTTTATTGAGCATATTGTGTGTCTTGAAATCTTCGTCTTGACTCACAGACAGTGCTGTAGAATCTCGGAGTCATGGAAAACGCGATTTTGATAAGCGTAGCACTCCATATGACCTGGACCTTAAAGATCGTTGGCACAGTGCAGGGGTTAACCAGAAGCGACAAGGGTTCTTTGCGCCAGCAAGACACACCCACCCATAGCATCCACACCCCTGAATTTCTAGGGTGCCCCGCAGATACTCACACTCTCTCCAGTGGCTCCAACACATGTGCGGACACTAAAAGAGACTTGTCCATCCGCCGTGTCCTTGACTGGCCCATTTTCCTCCTCTTCATCTTCAATCCATGTTATTCGTGCCTCCTACTGAGATAACTGTTTCATTCGAGGGGATGGACGCTGCGCTCATGACACGGCCGCCGGCGGGCGACGACCATCGGGACGCACTCCGTGGCCACCGGCTGCCGACTGACCTGGGCCACTGGGTCTCGGCGTGCGTGATACACGGTATCCGGCACAATGAGGCTTTTGCAATGTCGGAACACGTCCAGAGGCTCTGCTCAGAATCGCACAACAGAGCCTTTGCCCGCGCCCGCAACGCCCGGCTTATTACGAGCAACGCCATCCCGGAAATGACGACCGACGATGATAAGCCGTATTGCATTTGGTATCCGGACGTGGCTAGCGAAGAAACCTACCGCCAACTGGCTAAGCGTTACCCCGATATGCGGTATGTGGTCGGCCGGGCCTGTGCCGTAGCTGGCTATGCTGGCCTCTACGACGAACTCGGTCTCCTGCCTGAAATCTCTATCGCGGAAGAGGCCAGAGACAATTCCTCAAAAGAGGGATCTACAGCTATATTTGACACCATAATGCGCCAGCCTGTGTGCTACGCAATCCTCAACGACTACGCCCGGTCTTCCCACCCCGACAGCCCATCGTCACCCGCGTTCATAAACGGCGATACAGCTGTGCGGTCCTCACTGAACGTCCGACACGGGCTAGATACGTACCAGGAATGGGGTAAGCACTACTTTAACATCGCCGAAGACTACAATATCGACGAAACCTCATCGGAAAAGACTAATAATGAGGAACTTGCCCCTGAGCACCTTGTGCTCTTCTACACGCCCCTCCTCTCGCACCTGCCGACCACTAACAAGGATGCACTGATCCTTATGGCGGCTTACGAGGGGAATATTGAACGATATGTACGCCTCCGCCGGCCGAGCATGCTCCACGACGAGCACGCGGCCGTTATCCGCGGTATCTACCACAACACCACCTTTGCAAGTGGTGGTCTCTTCAGGAAATCGATCCAAGCAACCGTTCTATCAGGACCGCTGCCCTGGCGCGCTTTATTATGGTTAACGACCTGTCACACATCACACCCTCTAGCCCCGGCAAATACGAGGTGCCCGCGATGATCTGGTGGCCCTTGATCCCGGCGGAAGAGACGCTAAAGGAGCTCGTCCGCCGCCGGCCGGATATGAAGTTGCAGGTGGCTATGGCATGCATCGCGGGCGACTACAGAGCTCTCTGGGAGGATCTCGCGCCGCAGCCGTGCTCGGAGCTCTGGGACCAGGCGCGGCAGACACAGACTCGCAGCTGGCCAAACAGCCCCAACAGAAACTACTACGTCGACTACCTGGAGCAACATGCCAAGGAACTGGGGTGCGATATTGTCGACATGCGAACAAACTCCGAGTGTGAGGATGCGGCGGTCCGCAATAAGGAGCCGACGACAACATGGCTCGACTCCGGGATCCATGCACATGACTATGCGTTGATGGACTCTAATCCCGACGGCGACGTCTATTCGGCGGGGGCCCAGGCTAATGCGGCTAGTTGGGAGTTGTTGATATGCTCGAGCGAGGAGATGAGGCGGCGGGCACGGGAGGAGAACGGTCTCAGACTGTTCGATGACTAGGTACTTCTCATTGGAGTTCCAGATCCTAAGCGTCGCATTTAAGTCTCTATTCCGTGAATACTCATTAATTCATATTCTCTAGGCAGTTGATATCTGTGATTCGGTTTTGCGGATAATATAGCTCATTGCATCAAACTGCGGATAGAAGGCAACTGCCTAGCCAGCTCCACAGAATTCACCGATGGGCTGACCGGTTCGGTACGTGCGAACTTTATTCCGTAGCTCACGACCCTCGTCGTCTGTTGGAGATGGTGGCATACCTCAACCCTATGAAGTTGAGCGGCCATAGCTAAGGTCTTTGAGGGCTGGAGTAGTAGTCGGGTCGGTGACGACCGGCGAATGCCCGGTGTTCTATGTTTTAGCCATTTTGATCTTTTCCCTCTCCCTATTGCTGTCTGCGCAAGCTTCTGCGGTATGGCGCAGCAGCATGGCGGCGTTGGCGGCGGTGCAGATATCGTCGGCGGTGGTGGCGTTGCGGAGGGAGGAGAGGGTCTTTATGCTCTGGATCGAGGCGCAAACGGTGGGGACGAAAGAGAAGAGCATGTCCGGGCCGGAAAGGCCGAGGGAGGCGCGGGCATAGTCGAAACGGATCTGGGCGTCAGCCCGACGGGAGAGGACGGCCAAGAGGGGCTCGCGATCGGTGTCGAGCAGGGGGAGCTCGGAGGAGGGCCCGTGCGTTTCCGCCCACCACCGGGCCACGGCCCGGCGCCAAGTGGAGGCGGCGGCATTGGGGTCGGTAGATTGGCGAAGTTCTCGGAGGAGGGTTACCTGGCCATTGCCGCGACCAACCCTGACGCCAACAACGCATCCTCACGCCCACCACGCCGCTCCCAAGACAAATCACCATCAGTCACATAATCATCTACTAGACCACCCGGCCCAAGACAACGACAAGTAAAAACACACCAACTGTTCTACTATCCGTTCCACAGTACAGTACATCTCGATGGAGAGTTCAGGGAGGTTGGGGGGAGGGGATGGAATATATCGACGAGTCTGTTCTTCTCCCACAGGGACGCAGTGGTTCACAAGAGGGACGTGCTACACCAGCATGGGGTTAACACATCAATGTTGTAGACAGGGCATAGCAGTACAAGGCAAACATGATTAATGTTGTCCGTTCTGCAATTTGCTGCTCACGTATCCAGTCAGTTTCTTTAGTAATACATCCCCTCACCCTCTTCTAGGACTGATAATGAAGCAAGAGATGCATTGTCCTTGTGCCAGTTGATGTACTGGCTGGGGAGTATAAGTAAGCTATTCTAACATGTTTGTATGTAAGATATCTGTTAGTACAAAAGCCGTACTGCTAGCGGTGTAGAGTTGAAGATGATGTCTGTGTGCTTGGGTTGGTCATGGTAGAAAAAGGATCAAGGGCGGTGATGGTGCTTGGTTGCGGCCGGAGGTTATTGGTTGCAAAGCCGCGGATGGGGTGCTTATTATGTGAGAGGAGGGGCTGATGGTGCCTCAACGTGACGGCTGTGTGGCGGCTCTCCATGAAAAGAGTATTCCGCGGCTTCGGTAGAGTTCCTCGTCGGGACAAGAGAGGGTGTTGGGGTTTGCAGGCAGATCCGGAATCACCTTTGGAGTATCATGGCGCCTTCTCCGGGTATGGGGCATGTTGGGTAACCGGGCCCGGGGCCGTGGGCGGCAGTTGTGGGGCAGATGACTGCATCGTGGCAGGCGTGCTGCGTGCATCTCGGCATTCTGTGAGCAGGCAGCCGCCACTCGTCCCCTACCTTCCCTTCTTTTCCCCTTCGCATGGCCGACAAGACGCACAACAAGCCTCGTCAACAATACAGCCGCCCCCAGCTTGTAGAACAAACATCACACAGAGAGACTCGCCCTCGGCCCACCAAGCAATTCGCGTCACTCCCTCCGCTCACTGGATTCACATCGAACACGGGACAGCCACCCCCAAGATGACTCCCAGTAAGTGCTGATTGTTTTTGACCGCACCTGTACTTCCTCGCCGCTTGCTTGTGCTTCCTCCTCTTGTCGCGTCGTTGTGACTAAACCCCAGACCAAACAGCCACCAAGCAAGACGAAGAGGAGACCCAAGCCTAGCAGACGGACAGCCCCTCGAGATCTACCACCATGTCATTGTCAAGCCCCCCCAGGTCCCAGACCGCCTTCGATTCCCCGCGGGACAATGCCCCAGACATGTTCTGCGCCAGCCTCGAGCCCGCCCATCACCACACCTTCACACGCGACGATGTGTCTGGTAGTATGCTTGACACCGAGATGGACGAATTTAGCACACTTGACAGCCTGGATATTTGCTGGGGAGAAGACGAGTCTTTCCGCTCCGAGACGACGGCCGCGCCGCCCCAGAGCACATCGATGGGCACCAGAATGTCCCCCAACGTCTCCGGGCCCCGGGACCACGACGATGCGCAGACATACGCCCAGGGCCATGAGGGTCACGAACCCCACTCGATCGACACCCGACGCCGCGAAAAGATCCTGTACGCCTGCAGGCGGTTGGTCATGGCGGCTGCCGCCTTAGACGTGTGCGGTACCTACACCAGCGACGCTGAGCAGAAGCTCGTCGGCGCCGTGCGCGCCGCCAAGGCTGCGCTCGAGGCCGCCGAGCAGAAGGACAGCTAAGTCGTGGGGGGAAGGGGTGGGAGCAAGACACAATGCTAGGATGCAGCTGTTCGAGTTGGGCAGAGAAGCCCCTAGAACAGTTGAAAAATATTGCCAGTGTAACGGCTTAGATGGATACGGGGGAGTAAGGGTACAAGTTAGCAGTTGCCAAACACGGGCATGACCGCTACTATTGTCGGTCAAGGTATGCAGGCGGTGGTGGATGCATATGCACCAAGTTGCTTCAATACTAATAGCTCAGCCTAGTGAGAGGAAGAATCGAAAATTCCTGAACCAGTCTCCATTTCATCACCAACACGGCCGTCATCATCACCACCACCATCATCATCCGCGCGGATGATGGAGCTTCCTCGGGCTGTCGACCGAGAAAACGCTGGCTGCGCACAACAGCCGTGTTGTGGCAAGCAAGGGCAGGACATTTGCACCCGATCGGCCCATGAAAACGCCTCCAGTCCCACTCCCAGTCCACGGATTCGATAACAGCCCCCAAGGCTGATGGGCGCGAACGAAGTTGCCGTTTTAGTCAAAATAAGCGGAACAATCCGGATCTCCAGGGCCGAGTCCAAACGGTAGAAACACCACCCAATGCTGACGAGAGTTCATGAAGATCAATGTCCGATTCTTTAACATGACGGAGCTGAGCAGGAGACGTGTGCGTGGTATTTTCTGCTTCCATGCCAACATGAGGCTGTCCACGATGCCAATGTCCGGAGAAGCAAGTCGCTGCGAGATTGCCGCAATGATCACGTCATTCAGCCATGTTCGGGGTCTGAGAGTGGACAAGCTGTGTACCGCGAGGGCCAAATCGGCCACTTGCTTTTCTGGGTTTTGGCTGCAGGGCTGAAGTGCCGGGACTGAAAGACGGATACAGAGTCCGCGGCTGTTCTCAGGCATGCATCACGTCGTTTCTGGCTCGTTTGAGATCCGGTGTAGGCTTGGGCGTCGGGGTCGGAAGCTCCTCGATTGCCGACGTGCTATAGGAGCTTTTGCGGCCGGAGCGGACCGTCACGTTGCTGTCCAATCCCCGAAACTGCACATCGTGTGGTTTGGGAGATCGGTTGAGTCCTCGGTTTGTAGAAGATGGAGGGTATGGACTTGTGGTCGTTTCTTGTTCCTCTTCAGTGACACTCAAGTCGGGAATGTTGAACTTGGGGTGCTTACAGGACAGGAGAGTCGTCGCTGGTTTGATCGTACTCGAGAACCGAGGAATGTTGGGTCAACCTGAGAAATAGAAGGCGCATCGCCGTCGTGGAGCCTTCCTCTAGGTGGCAGGTCATCGGTGTCTTCATCTTCGACAAACGTGTATTCCAAGCTCGAAGCGCCCACAGAGGTCTCGTTGTCGCTGTCGCTGTCGACAGCAACGTCGAAAAAGTTTGGATAATCTGCTTTTTCGGCAGAGAGGCCAGGAGAGCTTGGTGGTTGTGATAGGTTGGTTGACAGCTCGGCGGCGTTAGTCTGCTCCAAGGGGACGGCGACTCCTATGGGCGAGGGAAGGAAGGACTGATTGAAGTTTCCTCATGACTCATTGAGGCGACGAAGCTGCTCTGGTGTCTGCGGTGAGCTGTCTTCATCGCCACAGTCTTGCTCTGCCTCGGAGGCGTCGCTATTTGCTTGGCGGAAGTCGGGGGAGGGGGCGTCTTCGAGGGAACGAAGGGCACGGTTGATGGCGGCGGTTCTGGTCTTCCAGAGATCGGTGCCATTTGGCGAAACTACGAGGAAACAAACTGGTTAATGACCGGGAGTCGATTTGAGGGAGGGAGGAGAGCGGTTGTAGAGGAGAAAGCCAATGGATTAACGACGACAAGGAACTATTGCTACTCACAGCCTTTAATCACTCTCCGAAATCTTCACAGGGCGCTGGGACCGCGACCGTTGACCACGAGCGGCTGGCTCCGGTAGGCGGTGTAGAAATCGATCAAGGTCATGTCGGGGCATTTGTTGTGCAGCACGAAGACGGCATCGATCGCTGGGCGCGCGTGGATAATGTCGGAACCGAAAAGAGGGCGAAGAGGTTCAACGAGGCATCCAACGAGGCCAAGACAGGTTTCAGCGACGTATGATATCTCCGCGGACGGAAAAGAGGGACTCGGGTGGCGACGCGTCGATGGCGAAGATGAGGATCTTGCGATTGACGTTGGTTATAACATCTGCAGGTACGTCTGGCTGCTTGTTTGCCGCCCTTGCTCTTGCTTTTGGATCGCCGTTCACCTTGTGGACCCCTCTCAGGGTCCAAGACAATTTCTAGCGTCCCACTGATTTCGGTTCGGAGCGGCTTGTGTTGATCATAATGCATAATCCGACATACACTCTCGGTAACGGACTGGACGACGCTCTGGGCGAAGGGCTGGATAGGACCCCGAATGGTACCATGGGTCAAGGTCTGGCTGACGAAATGGGCTGCATGTGGAAGAAGGAAACAGCTCGCAGAACCGATTCGATGCAGTTTAGCCAGATAAACACTTCATTTGGTCACCAGCATCTCTGCACTACACACAGAACCAGCCGATATATGTATTGTATTCTTAGTAAATAATTAAGTATGGACTAGCCGCGATGCCCGTCATCCTCTTCTCCAGCATGTCGTACTGCTGGCAAGACAGCAACGTGCGCGTCTATGGATCTGGTTTCGTCCACGGCGGCATCGAAATCAAGACTCTGGGAAGAAGTCCGTGGCGATGAGCCTCTTGACGGAGAACCTCAAGCAGAGGTGTGTCACCACGATTTTCGGCAAGTCCGCGTCCGTTGAGCCCTCGATGTACAAGTCCTCGATCGAGAGCGTCAAGATGGTCAGGGACATCGTCTCGTTGGCGGACTACAAGACGGACGCGGCAACGTCCGAGATCTTGGACAGGGCGGTGCTGCTATGTAGGTCCTCTACTCCGACAAAAACCTGAACGTCATGAGGCTCTCCTTCCAGTAGTTAAGCATGGCCGTAGTGGCGAAGACGTTCAGCTTCATTACGGGGTACCTGACCGAGACCATGGTCGTCTCCAGCGTCGGGGCCAAGCAGTCGCATTAGATCACGACTGCCCTGCACTTAGAGGACATCGTGACGTTGCAGAGGTCGGAGCCCTAGGGGCACTCCTTGACGCAGATATCCAGCTTCTAAATAATCATCGAGAAGATCTCCGTCTCGGACAGCCTGGGCGTCCCGCACCTGTACCTCCCATTCGGGACCTCAATTAAATTGACGCCGCTGCTAAGGTATAGCTGCTTGAGCGACGGCTTGTGCCATAAGTTCATTACCCTCGGGACGTCGTAGCTGCACTCGATCGTCCTCTTGGAGCCGTCCGTGTCCTGGATCATGATCCTGTTGCCCTTCGAGAGCACATAGGCGGACGGGAGCGTGGCGTCGTAGCCGCGCTCGTCCCCGTGGGAGATGTGGTCCTCGCGTCTGACTTCATGGGCCCGAGCCTAAACGACATGACGCTGTTGATAAACTCGCGTAGGGGTTCATTTCCCTGAACTGGCCCCCGATCCTCCGCGTTAGGTTCTTCGTCGATACGACGATGTCCGGCTTGAACTTGTCGCCGGTCCCCATGTCCTCAAGCACCGGCATTTCCGACATCGGGGGCAGCGACCCGACCGTGACCTTGAGCCCGTGCCACGTGGTGAGCTTGTCCCAGACCCCAAGGTCCTCCTTGCAGATGTACACCACCGCTTTCATGCCTTCGTTCCTGTTCACGTAGTCCTGAGGACCAAACCCGACATCGAGGGCCTCACTACTCCTCGTCGACAATCACGTGCCCCGGCTCAACGAAGGAACAAGACTTCAGGAGCAAGTTGTCGATGACGCCAAACCACGAGAGCCGCCCGGACCTGGCGAGCTCCTTGGATATCACGCAGGCGTCATCCGTGTTCTGCTGCATGTTGACGAAGGCCATGACCATGTTCCTCCCTGACATAATGATCTTGCACCCGTCGTCCTCGTTGTTGACCATGGTCCTGGCAAACCGCGTCATCACGATGGGCTCGTTGTACCTTTTGATGATCATGGTCGCGCCACCCTTCGTGAGCATGGTGCACATGGCCTGCTTCGTCATCCCCATGCCCAAGCTCGTCCTGGGCTCCATCACGAGCCTACAGAAAGGGATTATCAACGCGATCGAGGACGCCATCTGGCCGGGCTCCTTGTTGTGCTTTGGAGACGTCTTTCTCAGGAATTGACTAGGCGCGGCGTATCCTAACGAGTGCCATTAGGCTGTAACCATACGAGTTGGTCCATTTTAAGGACCATAATCTCTATATATTGAAATAATGAATACTATGATACTACATCGCTAAGGATTGAAGCCAAAATCATATGGCTGATAAATCAATAATTCATACGCCGTACGCCATGTGCTGTAGCCTTATAGTACTCGATGGAGTTGCTGGCTTGTTGGTGGCAAATCAGTGGTTAGCCGGTTAATAGCACTAACCAGCGATAATATCGCCTACATATCTTCCTGAATCCTACACGTGTTCCACAATCCGCCGCCCAATGGCCCTCAACCTGTTATCAGCTGCTAGGGCTTTCACCCCTCGGACCAGGCAAGTCCATACCGTATAAGACACGATTCGATAACTATTGGAGCAATTGGGATAGGAAGGTACGGGCGCGCTGACCGCCCGGCAGATGGGCTGACCGCCCAGCTGCCCCCTCCTTTTCTATCACCCACTTCACTTAGAGGATAGTCAACTAACAACAACAACTATCACCACTTTCAGACCTCTTCTATTCGTACGAATACCCCTGTTTACCAACACTAACATAAAGTCGTTAAGTCAATCGACCTTCACAGCTCTAGACTACTAGGAATCTCTATCCTGTATATCCAGCTAATCTTCGCCATAGTAGCCAATCTATCATCAGGTGCCACAAGGTAACGTTTACATTGGCCCCTTTTTCTATCGACTTCTTCCGCCAACAACAAGAATACCTAACGTGGCATTGTTAGCCCCTAGACTGAACTACCGTTCAACCAAAAGTTTTCTCCAAAGAATTGTCCATAACTGTGCTTTCTGGCGTCATGTTAGCTTTTCCCCTGGCCGACAAAAACAATGATACTGAGATTTCAAAACAAAAGAGGGAAATGATATTATCTAGTCTCATCGACCGGATATTATAAAGATCCTATAGGCTCGGGTTGCGCAAATGGTTCTACAGGTTTCAGATGGGTATTCAAAATCCTTATTGCTATTTATACAAACCCGCTGCACGCCCTTTTTGCGGCCGCATGATACTATGGCTCAGCCTCCGCCGCATGATACCCCATGATATTCTACTCATATATGTATGGCTTCATAGCACAAGTACTGTGGTACCCTCACAATCCTCAGGGATAATAGTGTTCTGTATAGCTTATGGGGCATGCATGTACGTACTGTGTGCGTACCAATGCTTTTAGACGGTACAACGGTACAGTAAATTGGAGGTCAAATGGTCACGTGACATTTAGGGGATGAAGTTACGGAACAAGTCGGGAGGACATGTTGAAGTGGGCAATGTGGCTGCGCGCACAACGAAAGTGGGGCAATTCGACAAAATGACGGATACATACCTTGGACGGATTTCGCCAGCCAAATACGCGAAATCCGATGGCACGTGCATCTTGGTACTAGGCAAAAGGGGGGTCCGCCGGAAGAGGGGACTCTCCCACACACACAATAGCAGATCCACAAGCAATAGTCACAACAAGGATATCCTATCAATTGACGTACTTCGACAGGACAATACAGTACACAGATGCAATACGGTGAATCTGCAGCGACCGAGATTCGAATGCATGCCGGACTGTCTGACAGCAGTGGCGCTTTTTTTGTTCCCATCCATTGATGACATAAGGATGCGGTGGCTCAGAGCATGATCCCGGTTAAAGGCTTATCTCCTTCTCCTTATATACCGAGGTAATAGTATTTCCATTCTTCCCCTCTCCTTGGCATCAGCATCAACAACACAATCATATTTCTTTGCAAGGCAGTAGCTAACATTTGCCAGTATTCGTTGGCTTCCGTCTACCCAAATGGCTGTCCGGGACCAGGACGTGGAACGGTTCTTGGCTGATGAACGGTTTAGCCGAATCTTCACGTATCCCGCGGATCCTGCTCAGGGACGCCCCGAGGCTCTTCGCATTTCATACGCAGATTATGGGTACCGTAGCATAGAGAATCCCCAGGTGGAAAAAGTCTTTCTTTTTTTCGGGCCTCTTCTGGGGTCTCGAATGCTTTTCATAGCCAAGGATGTTCTGGCTAAAGAATATGGAATCCGTATCATCAACGCCGACCGGCCGGGCTTTGGCGAAACACCTGATATAGAACCAGAGAGGAGGTTGGCTTTCTGGCGAAGTAAATTTGAACTCTTCTTCTCCCTCTTTATTTCTGCTTTGTTTGCGGCTGACCGGCTTATAATCAGAGGCTATGTTCGCATTATTACAGCACCTAAAGATCCGCCATGTGCATCTGGGCGCGCAAAGTGCCGGTACGGTATACGCCTTAGATTTCATATTCCATTATCCTGAAATACTATATCCGGATAATGCCTATCTTGCTATTGGGGCTCCATGGATTCACCCTTCACATTCTCGAATCTGGCATATGTCAGTAACGCACGCCTTTCCCAAGTCCCTGCTGGGACAAGTGGATAAGCTTGCTTCCTTATTCTCCGTCGTCTCCGCTCCCATACTGGAGACCAGCTTTGGGCTCACCTCTGCTTTTGGACGGTGGTTCGCTACTCAGCCAGCTGGAGAGGACGCCGCCGCTACCGCCGCCGATCCGGCGGTAGTGTTTGCAGAGGCTTTGGATCCAAAATTGGCCGACTTTATCTATGCTAGCCCTATCCACGGCTTGTCTAATGATTCGATTCTGCTATTGCAGAGGACAGAGGGTGTATCCGGATGGGCGGACTGGGGAGATTACGACGACTTAGTGCCTTGTCTCAGGCGCGCTTTGGCTGAGAAAGATCGGTGCCTGATTGTGGAGTGCTTTTTTAGCCAAATGGACTCTATGATTGGCGACCCTGGCACAGTCGGCCCGGAGTGGTTTAAAAGCTGCTGGAGCCGAGACGGTAAGGACGACGATGCCATCCAGTTCTCTTGCAGGGTCATCAACGGGGCAGATCACAACTCAATTTGGGCGACGCAGTGGGGTGTGGCCCGCGATGTATTTAATCGTATCCGAGGAACCGAGTCTTAATACCTAGACAAGTAACAAGCTATAGCTACCAGGGCGGAAGGGAGCTGGAACAAGAAGTTATTGATCAACTAACATTTATGCAGAGTCTGCTCATCGTCACGGCTGCGACCACCAGCTGCCCGAGTCTGCGCCAGTGCCAATTGGTAGCACGATCGTAGCGACTTCTTCTATAGGCACATAATAGCTGTTAAAGATTACGTGCATCGTCCACAAGAGGTGTTATATTCCATTGAAGCAGTGAGAAAAGCTATCTTCCGAAGAGTAAATCGTGGAACGATCCCGATTTCCTAGTAAGGACTCCGACCAATGCTTGAAAGGAGTCCGTAACGCAGGCAGTTTAGATAGCTTCCCCTTTGTTCTCTCCTTATTGAGGATTCTATCGTTAGAGTTCTCGCTACCTCATGAATAGATACACGGCGCTACACTGTCTGACTTGTCTCAGCCCAACCACCTACCTGCTACCCGTGACAGTGCCCAACGCCCGAGGTGCCTAACACCGATGCATAGATTTATCTACCTTTGCCTCCCTGCGTGGCTGTTTCATTCCCGACTATAGCCTGTATCGTCAATTGGAAGTTTCTTGTTTTAAGTGGTATCTTCTACTAATTAAAAGGCTATGAATACATATGTAAACTTTCTGTTTAGGGAGTAGCCATACGTTCTACTGTGAGACTAACACGCTTCCCGAGACCTGCTAGGCCCAGTGAACTAAATCATAAGTGTATATTGACACTAACGTTCTGTGAATGTAACGACTTAGAAGCTTTCAAATGCTCTGGCATGAAAGATAACACAAAAACAATTTATTAGTTGCCGTTACCACCATAGTCTTCCTTCCCATTGCTCTCAGTAAGATCCACCAGGGATGCGCAGCATCGTTCCGTGTGGGCTGTGTGTTGCTTGCGTCCGACGCCGCTGATCTTTCCAACCCCATGGGAGGCCTTGGCGCCAAGACAGGGTTCGCCGATGTAGGCAAACTAGCTCAGTGTTTGAGCGGATATTCAACAACGTTGCCGATGAATCCATACTCGACATGTACAGTGAGAGAAAGCAAGTCCCGCTGAGCAACCGTTCGTATGCATTCTTAAAAACCTCAATGTACAGATGAATAAATCCCTCACCAGACCGCAGACGCCGCAATACCAGCTGTCGGACTAGGAACCTAGCAAGGTATGAAACTACATAGTATAGCTGTCAATTAGGGGCGTAACGATATCGGAGATATCGGCGTTAAGCACCACTGGCCGCGCAGCAGCGGAGCGGCCACGGATTGCGCCGGGCCGCTGCCTGCCTGTAGGCTGAGGCACCTATTCGAACAAGGTGCCAAAAGGCTGCGCGTGCGACAATACAATAGTAGGCACACAAGCAGAAGCACAGAGAAATATACTTATAGGTGACAGCACCCTGCAATTCGACAGTAATAGGTTTAGCAAAGCCCATGGGCTCTACCACGCTCCACGCCACGCTCATAGTATAGCTTAACAGGTTTGTTATAGATACGATATGCTTTAATTGTCTTGCTATAAAACAGAGTAGGCTTAAGTCGAAAGTAATGAAGCTTTACCCTAACGTACTAGCTAGAAAAATTATTTCCCAAGGCCGCCAAAATTACATATTGTCCCCATTTCTAAAGTAGCCACGGACATAATCTATCTATATCGCCTACAGGATATCAACCAGGCTGTTTAGTTAAGACATCTTGTTATAGTTCCTATATTTGCAAGAACCTAGCTTTGGTAAGTCAAATCGATTTGTCCCCAGCTTAATGTAAGCTTGCGGTCTGTGACATTATCCTACTAGCATCCAGGCGAGTACGTGGGCGGGCTAACATCCAAAGGCTCCACGATGTAGATCAGGTTTGGGTTGCCAGTCAAGAAGCCCCAGCCGCTGTGCTGAGACAAGCTCGGGCTGTGGTCCATCGTCGACTGGGCCGCAACACCCAGTGTGGCGCGGTACGGCGTGTAAGTCTGGCATTGGCTCTGGTTGCGAATGATGATCTTGCAGCGAAACTGGTTGGAGCGGAACTCTTCGGCTCTTCCGGGCGGGAGCTGAATGCGCAGGGCCGATGTCGCTAGCGACTGAGCAATATTCTCGCAGTCGTCAATGTAAGCCTCCTGGTTCTGTACCGTCGTCATCACTACAAGCGTCTTGGGTTAGTAAACTTTTTTATCTTTTTTTGTTTTTGAAATCGTACAGGGGTTTCTCCACGTGCAGAACGCCTAAATACTGGTACCTGAGATAGTAGAGGCCAGAAAAGACCAGGAACTAATCAAACTTTTAGGAAAGAAGCTTACTGTTGTTCCAACACTCAGCGTGCTGACGCTTTTGAACAGTGCCAGCGGCTGGGGCGCCGATGCTGATGTCGGGATTGGTGACCATCTGGCCTGCTTCAAAAACCTCCGAGATGAGTTCAAAAGCGGGTTCGCTGGTAGAGGCGGAAGGTACAGCGGCGGCCTGAGCGAGAGGAATAGCAGCGCAGAGGCTGAGGAGCACAGTGTTAGGAATCATCTTAAGATTTGAGGTAGGAGGTTTAACTAAAGTAGTTGAAGGAGCTCTTAACTGGTGATTAAGTTGAGTGATGTGTTTTTCAAACTGATATTCATGGGCGGCGTTACTCGGTCTTATATACTCGTCGCTCCATTTGTCGTTCATTTCTTATCGCCCTGCCAAGCTCTAACTGTCTTGAGCGAGTTTGAGATCCATACTTTGCTCATGCCACATGGTGAGAATGGAGCCTGTGGTTTGTTGTCCTCAGGTTTCCAGCCCCCTGACACCCGAACTGAACCCGAATATCGCCTAAGACACGCTTCTCAATCTCTCCACTCGCAATACTAGGTAATAGGAAGACCTTCTGCAAGTCGCTGACTACAATGGCCACAATATCGGTCAATCATCATGTTGACCCATCTAGCTAGATTTCCCTGCCTCTAAGTTCTAATCCTGACGTATCTTCTCAGTCTTGTGGTTCCCATAAAACAGAGACATATTTTTCTTGGCAGCTTGGGGTGCTACAGTCAGCGCATGCAGAGACTCAGCAGCTAAGTGCTTGTTTTGCACTCGTCAAAGACATTTTAGTATTAAATCGGACCTCTTAGTAATAACCCTCTATACGAAGTATCTACCTGCTCATTGGTCAATATGGGGCTTCCTCATGTCCTCTGATTTGCTTTAACCCCTGCTTATTCAACGACGCCAAGAAACACGATGCCAAGGGTTAATTCTTAGCAACTGCCTAATAAAATCTTGCAGCCTAAACAAAGAGGTAACAGCACAGACCATCCTTTTGATTGGTGAGTTATCAGCTGGCCCTTGCCATTCTAGGCATACTATCCATAATCGTCTTCCTATTGAGGCATGTAAAATGTTGAACTGAAGCGCCTTACTTAGCAAAATCCCAAGGTGTGAAGATTGACCGACCTTAGAGCCTTCTCTTTTAGTTACCATGTTCAATTTTCATTGCGCAGAATTTCTCAGGGCAAGCCCCCAAGCAGTAACTATTTATAGCATCCTGTTGAAACTTAGTTGCTTAGATTAGGCTTCTGTAAGTTAGACGGACTCGTACCCGAAAGAGGCTCCGCGGCCCGCACTTATATTAGGTGCATTGGACACAGAGGTTCCACACCATACAGTCTAAGCCCCGTCATGGGCGTGACTAAACTCTACTTGCCCCAAGTGATCCTTAGCCTGAGATAACACTTGTCTTACTAGGAACAGTATCCTTCTGCATCAGAGAGCGGATGTATAAAGGGATGCTTGCCTTCCTGAGGCTTCTGCATCAGAGCATAGGAACCACCACATCAAATATCTACCATCAGCTGAAGTAATCCCTTGTCACCTACTCGAGCAAATCCAAACCATGAAGGTGTTCACATCAACCCTCGTTTTCTTCTTCGCGACCGTTGCCTTGGCCGCAGACTGCTTCGGTGGCGCGCCCAAAGCAAACGCCCCCTACCGCAACCGCGCAGCGGAGCTCTGCCGCAATTGCGGCCCTGTCGGCGCCTGCGTTTATCAGGTTACGTCCGGCGGTGGCGTGGTGTGTAGTATGACCGTCCCAAGAAACAAGCCAACCTTGTATTGCGAGGTATGTGTCCTAAGGCGTAGTCATTCGCGTTTCTTTTCGGTGCTTAAGTATGAGTGACGGTGCTAACCTGTGTCGTAGGAAGCCATGGGCGATATTATCGGTCAATGTATTGGCGGCGGTCAATCTGGTGGTACGTGGAATTACGACGGGGAATCCTACGAGTGCCACGCCAACTAGCCCTGCGAGGATTGCGTGCCAATGTCAGTGTTTTTATTAGCCTGGCCTTCTCTGTGCTGATTTCAAGGCGGGATTGTGAGCGCCCGGAGTAAAGCGTGGGGTCTTTGCATCGTGATTTTACCTCAGCTTAACCAACTTGATAATAGCTTTGTATTTAACCGTTTGGGAACTGACAATATCAAAAATGACAACTTAGGAGGAGGGTTGTTGTTGATTACAGCGAATAACGGGTGTTTATATGTTGAAGAAATGTCCTGTTTTAGTGATTTACTATGTCTCGTCCCCGTCTATCACGGCTTCGGCTTTTCTGTAGCTGGGGCTAAGCAAAGTTGTAGTTATGCTGTAGCTAGACTGTCATGAGGAGTAGCGCAAGCCTATGGCCCCCGTCGAGTCGGGTTAAGGCAAGGGCGAGGGGAAGAAAGAGAGGTAGCGAGGGAGGAGGAAGAGAGAGAGAGAATAGGATAGATAGATGGATAGATGGATGGATAGATAGGTAAGTTTCGCATAAGAAATAAACAGGTAAGATAAGAAAGAGGATAGAACTAGAGGTAGTTATAAAGAGGATATAGAGGAGAAATGCATAGAGGAGTATTAAGTAAAGATTACATAGATAGATAGGTAGATAGATAAATATTATATTCTCTATTTTAATAAAGTAAAGTTCTTCTACCTGCTACTAGTGTTACTTGGCCAGCCTGGCTACTGGAAAGTGGCTTGTATCCTGCTGCTAATGTGGCCTGGCTCTACTACTGACTTTGTTCCCAGGTAAGTCTTAAGTGCCCTCCTGGAAAGACGAAGGCAAGCACCGGCCTTATCGTCGCCATCGCCGTACTGGGCAATCTACTGCTTACGTTAACAACCCACACGGGCTTAACGCTTAAGGCTACTTAGATAAGTAACATACTTACGACATCTATAAGCACAAGTCAACGTTTATAACAACGAAACCACATTCCTATCACACTAGGGCATCGGTAGTCTTATCAAAAGTGATCAATCTAATCTAGCTTAAGAGCCCACATATGCAATCGTGGGTCATCAGTGTTACGAGCAGGTCAGGGCAATCAACTGCACCACAAAGCAAAAGCTTCGGTAATGATGCACCTGCATCATTATCCCCTGTTCTGCACTATATAGTTACGCCGGTCAGCACCCTAACTGGTTGGGTCGTAACAATCAGTCGTTAACACGCCTGCCCACCTGGCTGCAGTACCGCCTGTTTTCCCCTTGAGGAGTTACTTAGCGCCATCCTGACGCGCTTCTCTACAGCATCAAGTCGCTCTTATAAGAGCTTCACGAGAAAGCCCCATGTCTCCCGTCCGCAATCGCAGGCTCGCAGCTATAGAGCTCGCCGTTCCGTTTGCAAAATCTCTAGTTTCATCTCCCTAAGCAAACCTGTCTATCTATTCTCGGCGAGGGTGCTCAGGCTGTCGTTCTCGCGGGCGGCGCAAAAGTTCCGGTTCCGATTGTGAAGGTCTTCTCTATGCTAAGTCTCGCCTTTAGCGGCTCTTAAGGTAGTGGCCGACATAGCTGCAATAATTTTCGACGTCCGTCTTACTTAGCAAGACAGGAAGCTAACCAGACTGGAACGGACGGCTGAGCTACTCCCAAGGTGCCTAAAGCCAGCACTTCTACCCCTCCAATACCAGTCAGGATCCCTAGACCCAATAGTCACGTAGAGTAAGGCTGAAGCAGCAAAGGCCTTCAAGACCTAGCTTCTCACCGTGCCAAGCACCCATACCATCGTCGTCACAGACGGTTCCAGGGCCATCGGCGGAGCCACAGGATACAGGTATGCGGTGTACCGAAATTGCCGGCGCATAGCTCAGGGCTGCGGCAGACTAGGCCTCGCTAAGGTTTTTGATGCCGAAGTAGAAGGGACCTGGGCTGGTCACACTACGCTCTTCGTACCGCACTCGAAGGGACAGTTCACGTCTGTCTTGACAACACAGCTGTCATCCACGGCCTTCGGGGAGACCCGTCGGAGACCTCGCAAGCAGCCTTTCTTGGCTTCCAATCGGCTGCCAGGATACATAACATACGCACCCACGAGTCATCAGGCCACCAGGGAATAAAGGGCTATAAGGAGGCCGATCAGATAGCCAAGAACGCAAAGCCCTACCACTCCTACCTAGCCAATCTGCTACCCTTACAGGGGTGAAGCGTTTCGCCAGACAACGCGTCAGAAAACTGTACTAACGCTAGGAGGCTAAAGAGGTGCCAGACAGCTATTGGTAACTAATACTCCCTACGACACTCTCCTGTCCCGTACAACTCGCCCTGCTAAGGGCTACCCTTTACCGCCTACTGGCCGTCCGATCAGGCCATAGGGACTTTCAACAATATCACCAGCGGTTATACATCTTACTATTACATAGCTGATAAATTATGATGATGTAGTTAAATAGAATTACTTACGCTAACCGAGTTACTGCCGCTGCCTATAGTGAATGAGCAACCGCTTGGACCAATCTTTGTACCATGTGAATAAGTCCCTATGGTTGAGGTTGATATCCCATCACATTCTGACGAAGAGGCCTTTTGCGGAGGACCGTTAGAAAAATGATGCATGGGTTCCTGTAAGACTTACAAATTTTTGAGGTCAAGTTTGACAGGCGAGAACGCTAAGCAGGACAGCAAGAAAGCTAAGGAGGACCAAAGATTGCATTTTAATGATGTAAGTCGACTAAGATATTAAAAAAGAGTTAGCGAATAAAACAATAAACAGCATATAACCAAGCTCATAAAGGTTTACTCTTTATAAATACTTTTTCTACTTAGCTCTAGATATTTTTAATTTGTAATAAATTTAGTAAAAGAGAGCACTAGAATATTAGCATAAGTATATTATAGTGTTTGTACGCAGTACTTCGGATTTACTTTACATGAGGGCAATTGACCACCCACAGCCCTTGCCAAGGAGTTTAGACCTAATCAAATCGAACAGTAAGGACTACAACCTGATACTAGAGATTCTGCTGGTGATATCTATACAAACAAACTCGTATGTTAGATAGAGCAACATTACACTGCGGACAGCGTGATCTCGTCTTTTTCCTCCGCCTGGCGTTGCCTGAGACTGCGCCCATCGCCGCTCTACCTTAAGAGGTATTATCACAAGCAACGCACGTAGAAGAAGGTTGCTAGCCAATACGAGTATGCTGCTGCCACGGCATTGCTTCATTCCTTGTTTCTGTCGCCCTCTGAGGGTGGCTCCGCTAACGGGCAGTAACCAAAGTGCCGTAGTGCTGTATTAACTCTGTAGCCAGCAGTCTCCTCCGTTGCCATTAACTCTCGACCATAAGCCAGTTACTCTGGCCCCAAAGCTGTAAAAGAAAGCTATTCGCAATTACTACCTCAAGAAGGAAGTTGAAGGCAATAGCCTGTCAGTCTCTTCGTATCGGGCGCCCGTATTGAATGTGTAACCTCATCTGATCCATTGTATCTATACCGTTCATATTGTGGTTACATTCGTCAATACCCAGTGGGATGGGTAGCTGCTTACAGGCATCGAGCCAGAAGACTTCTCGAGCGGCTCGGTGGGCAACAGAGGAGCCGGCGGGCCGGCGGCGGTTTCGTAATACCCTCCCTGTCTCGCGGTAGACAGTAGTGAAGATGAGTACTGAGGCATCATCCTTCCAGGTCATTTGGTTGATATAACATAAATCGTAAAGAGTTAGCCACAGCTTCAACCCACTAGAAAGTTGTTCTTCAATACTCACCTGACCATCTTTCGTAGGAATAGCATGAATTTCCCTTTAAGGTGTTCCTTTGCCTTCGCCCTCCTTCTCAGCTATTAGTATCTCAAAGGTTCCACCGTCTTTACGGCAAGCCCCCATTGCCCTGATTTCTTTGCTTTGTAATGCTATAAAGATCTTAACTAACGCAAAAAGATTGTCAAGAAATACGCGATATACGGCAACTGGCAGCAGAAAAATCAGGGTCGTTACCACTCGTTTGGTTGGCGTAAGATGCTCCAGAGCCTTTTCAGCGTTACATTGACGGCTTGCTTGCTGCTGAGGGACGAGCCCAGTTCGTCTTAAGCCAAGAAACGTTCTAGCGCGGGTGAAGAACACCGGCAGCCGGATAAAGTGGCGATTGGCCAAGGAGAGTGAAATACTTATTAAGCTTTGAACAGAACTTAATGATAGAGAGTTGCATGCATCGTCTATGGTTATTATTAAGATTCTTATTTTGTAAGAACGCACTAGTATCGTCGTCTTAAGTGTGTTATGGTAAGTGTTTCTTACGTCTGCGACCGTGGTTAACTCGCGAGGTCCTATATCCTGAGAACTATTAGTAAGATAGCTATAAAGATAAGTAAATATAAACTAGAAAGCCGTACTTGTGGTTGCTGAGGCTCTGGTATTCTGTAGCTTATTAGTAGTACTATTAGGTGGTAAGAATGTTAGTTTTTGCTCCTTAAAGAAGTTAAGCAGATATTTTATTCTAATTATGACTTTTTATAAGGAGACGTAAAGGCCTTCTCTAGCCTAACCCTAGTACCTCATGGTAATCTCGTTAAGTGGTTTAAGTAGACTCTATATCTCCGCTAAAAGAAGCCAGTCCTTAAGTAAAAGCTGATCTTAGATACGCATACTTTATCTAGGATCTACTGCCTTTGTTCTAAAATATCTAATAAAATAGTTAATTTGCTCTAGTTTACAAATAAAGCGCTAAACTATTGGAAAAGTTAAATTACATTTAGTTCTATTATTTTACATTCGCTTAAGGTCGATAGCAGCTTGCTCCCCCTTAAAGAGTTTACAACCGTCTTTATAGCACTAGTTACATACCAGAGATTTTATTAACTCTCGCCGTTATATAGAAGCCCTAACGAACTGGACAATGTTATGTAACTTGCCTGCCGCTCCCCGTTTCCGCTAAAGTCAAAGCTCACGATCTTCAAGCTGAAAAGTCGCCTTAGTGAAGGTTTCTCGCTTAAACGAATCAGCGTCTTTACCCAAGAGAAACGCTCAAGCTATAAGGTTAACAATATGCTTAGAGCACCGTGTTCAGTGGTTACTAATATCCTGCTCGGCCATCGCAGGAGAAAGTCGACGAGAGAGGCTCGCTAAGTATGTGTTATTTAACAGGACATTATCGCAGACACTTGCGCTAATCCGATCTCGTATTCGGTAGTCGCCGAAGATATTGTGTATTGTTGTTGTTTGGTTAGCTCCGGAGTGAGTTCCCTACACACGGCGTAGGGCAAGAAGCCGCGATTGGAGTTGATAGGAGGCGTCGAGATAGTGAGCGTGGAAGCCAAGAAAAGCGTACTGGTTTAGAGAAGTCCATATGTTAAAGCTAAAGCTAACCCTTGTGACTACCTTTTCTAGTTACTCGATGTTAGTCCCTCCTTTACCTGGATATTTTCCTATAGTATCACACACCGACTGCCAGCTCTACGGCACCTCTTTTGCTAATAACGCATCGTGTAAGTCGATCATTCGTCCTAAGTACGGATTTGACGGCGCCGTGAAAGGGAGATTAGCAGTGACGATCCAGCCAACCGTTAACTCCTTTACTTTGTTGACATTGGATCTTGCTGTAAAAAGTTCCAGGTAGCGCCGTTTCGAAGGCCGGTGACTGTGAGCGTGAGACGAGCCTTTGTCCGCATTGCCGTCCGCCGCAGTAATCAACTAGGACCTAGACCAAGTAAGACACTGAAAGATAATACATGTTGGACTCATAAAGATGTCATTTACCTTCGGAGATGCTCAGTTGGCGACGTAGTGTTGGGCGCGACGAACAACGAGCGCTTGCCGCGCTCATCACATTTCGAGCAGACGCAGTAGGTCTGCAACGACCGCGAATCAGGGCTGATTTCCGTGAGGAAGAATCTATAGGCTTGAATGCAGCTCCGCCGGCCTTTTCGATTCTTGTTGGCAATATGCTCTTCTGGTATATACCTCTTGCAGCCGATCTGGACCGTTGGGAGGTCAGTAGGAGCCGTTCTCCCAGATTCAGGCTTCATGGACGAAGCATCAAGCTGCCGTTTTAGTGATTTGCGCTGACTTCTAATCCCTAGAAGCGTTTCTAGCCACTACTGTTTTGCTGCCATAGGCATAGCGGGTCATTGGCGGATCGCGGATCGTGGATGCTAGTCACAGAGGGACGACTTGGGTTCTAAAGTCAAGTGCGACGCGTCTCAACCACGCGGGGCGAACAAACAATAATTCCACGCCACCCCTGCTACATCCCTGGATTATCATTAGTACAATCAGATGGGAAGGCAACACCGATTCATTACTCTACAACTTAGGCCGACGAGCTCTAAATGGCCTCGGCACACCTGGGGCCGCAGTCGCGCACGAAACCCCATAAGATATGTATTTTAAGTAAATTAAGTTTAAGGCGTCATAGACTTACTTACTTGAAATATATTAGGCGGTCAACTCACTTGACTTACTTGATATACTTGGCTTGTTACTTGAATTGAGGTCAGCGCTAGCGCTCACCACGAGCGTACCACAAGGCTCCCCCTTATCGCTTATACCCTACCTATTTTACAAAGCAAACCTTCTCAAAAGATGCAATCAAGGCTAAAAAACACTTGCTATAGGATGTATCGACAGCGTTGCCATCCTTGCATGGGTAGACACAACAGAAGAGACATGCCGCAAACTCTAAGAAGCTCTAGAAGCAGCGGAAAGCTAGGCTATAACCCACGCATCCGTCTTTACACCTGACAAGTTCCAACTCATTTATTTCACATGACCAAGGTTAAGAATAAACGTTGAGACACTACTACAGAGCAGACGGGGCGAGATAAAATCTAAACTAAGGTGTAAATACCTCGACCTAACCATGGATTCTACCCTAAGGTGGAAACAACACATCGACGAGATAGAACGCAAAGTTTCGAAAACTATCTGTGCTACTAGCTTTTAAGTATTTAGCTCGTAAAATCTATTACAGATATGTATCTCACATTATACCTTACTTTCACCTGGGTTAGGTTGCCGTATTACCTACTTTAACAAAATTGTGTAGCGGCTCGTTGTGTCCCTGTTGCCCCGCTGCAGCCCCGTTAGTTCGCGTGTAGCGCGCTTTTTACTGATATCTCCGATCGTTGCGCCATATCTAATCTAACAGATTTTACTAACCAAATACGCGAAACCCGATAGCACGTACATTTAGCCCCGGGCCAAAGGGCAGAAAGCAGATAAAGGATTTTTCCTAGTTATACACAGCACCCTAATAGAGACAATAAGGATACCACATTAATCAAGGTACTTTGATAGTAACGCTAGGCGACAGTAATCAACTGCAACTCTATTACTGTAACATTCCGCCATTCCGCCTGAGACAATTGCAGTGCAACATAGATTATGAACAGCCATAAGTAAAGTCATATCGTAGAGGCCTGGCCCAAAGGCTTAAACATTTACACTGCGGCAGCCAGCACTCTAGCCCAAGTGATCCTAGGAGCTCCTGAGGAAAGTTTTCACAGGATGTGGCTGTGCGACAAGGATGCAAATGTCTGTTCCAGGCCACGGTGATTGCCTAAAGGGGCTAGGACCTTTATGTGAAATAGGGGTTACCTAAAACCGCTAAGGCCCGAGCTTACGATGGCACCTTGTGGTCCGGCCTACTTTTCGTTTTTGTCTTTGCCGTTTCTCATAGCGTATCAACATGTGTGTAAGGGTGGGTCTAGCGTTGGTTGTCAAAGCTCCTTGTTCAATGTTGCATTTTTGAGATATTTAATGTTAAAAGGCTGTAAAGTTATCTCCGGCTGGCGACTCGAGTCATGCTAGAAAGCCATTAATTATATTTATCGAGCTAAGTTTAACCTTTTCTATATGATTATCCTCTACTTAGTACCTGTTGATTCAGTGCAAACGTCCATCGGCCATATATCAGAATGTCTATTCCTATTGTTCCGTTCGACCCAGAGCTAGACGTCTTTTTTAAGACAGCACCGCCCGAGTACGCCCGTACCCTGACCCACGAGACGCGGCCTGCGCTCGTAGCGGCGTACTCAACAGCGCCGCCAGTGAGTGGAAAATATTCTCTGATCTAGGATATCAGTTTCCGATCATCTGCGCCGCACAAACGTGCACACAGGCTCTCTCCTGTTACTGACTCCTCGGGAAACAGGTTGAGGAGTTTATTGGTTCCCGGCACATAGGGTTCCGGGAGTTTAGAGTACCCGGCCACAATGGCGATGAGATTGATGTGACGGTCTTCCACCGCAAAGACCACGCCGTTTCGTCTGCGCCGACACAGCCGGGGTTCCTCTTCATCCACGGCGGTGGCATGATGATGGGCCATCGGCTGATGGGAGCTGATTTTCTGCTTCCATGGGTTGAGCAGTATGACGGCGTCTTGGCCTGTGTGGAATACCGTGTAAGTTTTCGAGTGATCTGAAAGTCTTTACTGTGAGCTGCCAAGGGCTCTTAGCATGATGCATCTCTTCACATTTACGGTCATAAATGACGTCCGGATGAAGCGCTTTTTTCTGCGATGGACAGAGAGAGACGAAGAGTCCTTGGTGATGAGAATCGAACAGGACTCGACACCAAGACGAAGCAGCAAAAAGCCCACAAGCACATCTCGAAATAGAGTAAATCACCAATACTGACCGCTTAACAACAGTTGTCACCTGCCAACCCGTGTCCCACACCCGTTGAAGACGTCTATGCTAGTTTAGCTTGGTTCTTAACACAGGTCCGTTAATTTCTCACAGGCCTGGCCCCAAGGAGGATACCGACTCCGTAAGCCTGGCTTTTTTTAAAGAGAACCAACAAGTTGACATGATTGGAACAGGGCTCCAAGCTAGGGTTTGACGCAGAGAGGACCATGCTCGTCGGATGCAGCGCTGGAGCTGGCGTTGGCGCAGGCGCAGCACTGCTGGCCCGCGACAGGGGATTGACCCCGAAGCTGAAGTGGCAGCTTCTGGCAGCTCCTATGCTGGACGACCGAAACAACACTATCTCGTCTAAGCAGTACGTAGACCTGGGCGTGTGGAATGCTCAGTCTAACCAGGTCGGCTGGAGCTCGCTCCTGGGCCACGCGGACGACCCTGACTTCCGGCGAAACAGGAGTGATATCAACATCTACAGCGTCCCAGCTAGACATCACGATCTGTCTAACCTACCTGTAACTTGGCTTGAAGTCGGGAGTGCAGAGGTTTTTCGTGACGAGGTTGTTGAATTTGCCAGCCGAATCTGGGCTGCTGGAGGCTCGGCCGATTTACACGTTTGGCAGGGAGGATTCCACTCTTTTGAGGTCTGGGGTGTGCCACGTCTTGCGAAAGAGGCCATGGCTGCGCGTAATCTCTGGGTTCGTCGTCAGCTTGAGTGGGATCCTAAGAAGAAGACCTATGAGATACCCTTTTAGATAGGATTCAGTTGCATTATAGGTCGCCAGCCACCTATTTACAATTTGCCACCCGTTGACCAAGAGTAAAAAACGGGGCTTCCTTATAATTCCATACCTAAGTGGCCTTAAAATATAAAGGATTGAACTATACATAATCTCAATCCCTAAGGGCCTGTTAATCTTTGTGTGTAGCTGTTGAATCGTCGCGCACACGTAACAAAGCGAATTTAGGCCATTCTTGTTACTATTAGGTGGCAGGTCTGTTTTCTAGGTCGCTTACAATAGCTTGAACGTAACTCTTGACAGCTAGTTAAGTATTGCTACAAGGTTTTATGTTCTATATTAGTCTTATGTGACTTAGTATAAATATGTTAACGCTATAGGTAGCTTATTCTAAATGCAATGTTCTCTCTTCTTAAATACTTTGTCTCTTCAAAAGGGTTAGAAGTCTGTAACAAAAACATTCTGAGATTAATACAGCTTAATGGAGTAAAATTCTTTGTTTACCTCTCTGACTTTCTAATACTTCATCTTTATGTTTGTAACTTACACCTACTAGAAGTCTATATCAAGGTTGATTTCCTCCCTCCTCCTCCTAAACTGCACTTCACCTGTAGTGCTAATGCTATCCTCTAGTTCAAACCGTGAGCTCTCTGGCCTTCCTTTGCCTGGGACCCACTGCCAGTCATACTTGAGCAGCATGTGACACAGCGCGATCTTGACCTCGTTGGCAGCGAAGAAGCGCCCTGGGCAGGCGTGTTGTCCAATGCCGAACGTCATCTGCTCAGGGGCGACCGTCACCATGTGCCACGCATTCTCCTCGCCGGGTCGCTCTCGCGCCTTCAAAAACCGCCAAGGATCAAATTTCTCGGGCTCCGGATACACCTGAGGGTCGGAGAAGTCGGCCAAGACAATGCAAAGGCTGTTCTTGGGCAGCACGGTACCGTCTGAAAGAGTGACATCGGCTTCCACCATACGGTTTACCACAGCTACGAGATTTTAATCAGTTATTTTTTATCTTTAGAGTACATTGAGAAGCGGGATTACTCGCAGCAAAGATAATTTAAATGAAAGGGAAAAATACTTACCCAAGTTGCGTGGACGATGTCTAGTCGACTCCTTCAAAAAGCTGTCCATGAGTTTCAGATGGTACAATGTCGTCTTGGCCCAGCCATGCTTAGAGATCACCTCGATTATTTCTTGGCGCAGGGGTTGCAACACTTCGGGGTGGTCTATGATGTCGAATATAGCCTGGCAAGTGACCTCGGTGGTGGTGTGGATGGCAGCCATAGTCAGCGACAGTTGCGCCGCAACATAGTCAACCTTGGTTTTCCTCATCATGGCCGTCTCATGCATCCAGCCGATGGTATCTGCCATCTTGGGCGGCGTCTTGCCCGCTTTCAGGCACTCATCAACCCTTGCTTTGCGCTTTACGACCTCCTTGTCGATCATCTTGTGCGCATCCTTAACGGCTTTGCGGCAGCGTCCGAACTCAGACATAAACCAATGCTATTTGGGATAGAGACATCAGCATAAGGTCAATGTTTGCTGATAGCATCGTATCAACGAATGCATGCCAGTTAGAACACTTACGGCAATGGGTCGGACTATGGGAGGGATCATGCGGAAGGCAAACGTAGCATGTACCGCGTCCACCGCATACGTCCTTGCAATTTCGAGCCACCTCGGTTCACGGCACAAGTCTTTGCCAAGAAAAACTCTGCTGCTGAGACGAGCCACAAAATCCAAAACGCTGTTCTTTAGCACAACGGTCCGCCACTCATTGTCGAATTTATCTCCAAAAAGATCCACCAGCGCGGTTGTAGTCTCGTCGACAAGATCTTCTGTTACCAGACCGAGCGATTGTGTGAGTTTTGTTCGGATTGTCTCGGCTGTGATAGAGTCGTGTGCTGAGAACTCAGCTAAGGGTTCCATGCCTGGGTACGAAGGGAAGAAGTCGTGCACAAAAGCCTTATTAAAGTTGAGAGACGGGTGATTGCGCAGTTCCTTGGCAAAGTGGTTAGGCACAATGATTTTCGGACCTGTGCCTGTAAGGACTTTGAAAGGTCGGTTGTTGAACTGGGGTTATCAGTACTCTGAATAACATGGAATGGACCTGAAGCTTAGCATACCTTTGCAAGCGCAACTATCATGAGCTTCCGTCCATGATGAAACCAACTGCTTTTGGGATCTTCGCCATCCAAAGTCGCTAAAGGAAATTTTGCATATGACGCACCCCGGGGAACCAGAAAGCGGATAACCAGGAAGAGAAGCGTAAGTAAGCTAGCTACCAGAGAGCCTGTCACCATTGGAGACAAAACTGCAACCGCCTCGGACAAACATGTCACCTTCTGGGAGAAACCTGTCGCCGCTAAAGACAAACCCTCAGGGAGCAAGTCTAGAAGCTGAGCATAAGCAATTGGGCTAGGGTCTGCCATTATTGCGGACTGGAGTGGGTGAACAGTAGACGCAATATCCAATAACAGGCGGGGGGACGACCTTATAACCGACACTTATCGGTTGACTAAGGGAGCTTATTTATTGCGAATCGGGTGATGCTCGATTAAAACCTGACGCATGCCAAGAACCTTAACTGAGCAAGACTGAGAGTTGAGGCCATAGTTCCTAGTGAGAAGTAAATGTTCGCTTAATTCCTACTTAGGCAATTCCGGCATTACATGCAACTCTGACCCTTCATCAGGACTAGCTTCATGTTGAGTGGAGACAATCGGCACAGACCCTTTGAGGTCTACTTGTTCTTTTCGGCTTATGGCAGCATAGACCTTCTCAACGTACGCTTCGCCACCCTGGTATGGATTGATGGTGGGGTTGCCGTTGATAGACCCCCATTCCATTCTTATTCCCCTTTACCTTATGTGTGGCTACTGAGGACTGGTGCCAGCTGTGAGAGCCATGCGACATCGCTCTCTAAGGGTCACATTCCATCGAGGAGCACGGAATTCCCCTTTTAGAGAACAATGCTGACATGAAGGAGCTGGACAGTAGAAAAAGCGGGTTATACTATGAATCCTAATACTTCCTTTAGGAGATTGATGGTTTAATCAACACATACGTGTTCATTTTGTTTTTAGGATCGCTTCCTTCCATCTTAATGTCTCAATAACTTTTGGAGTGGTTGCAGAGTTGATGGACTTGGAATTCCCAAAATTAATTTACTTGTCAAGATGGTTTCCGATGGGGCTGGGAAGGTCAATGAGGTTTTCATATCACCTTTGGACCGCCTGTGTGCCCTTGTGTATCTGCATTGGTCCGTCGTGCTAGAAGTACATGCCGATGTTGGAGAATCCGGCGAAGAAGCGACAGACCGGGCCATAGAGCGGCTCAGAAAGGGCCTGTCACGCCTAACGACCGAGGTTCCATACCTCAAAGGCAGAGTCACCAGGCCAGCAGCAGCGAAAGGACAAGCCAGCCCTACAACACGACTGGTGCTGTCATGGTCCCCTGATACGGACCCTGATATTGTATTCAGCGAGAAGGTCATGGTAGACAAACCCCTTCCTAGCCTCGAGACCATGAAGAAGGAGAACGCACCAGCACACTTCTTCCCGACGAACATCATTACGCTTCCACTTTTCGTTGATGTGTCGACAACATGCCCTGTGTTTGAGGCAAAGTACATACGCATCGATGGAGGGCTCGTAGTCAACATGTGCGTGCACCATGGCATCATGGACGGCGGGGGCCAAGCGGTACTGACCGACATGTGGGCGGCGTTCACTCGTCTCAACATTGGCCCCAAAGACGACATCACAGGGATAGTTCTAGGTCCACGATTGAAGCAACTCCCCGACCCCGATGAGCCTCTAACGCGGACGGCCACGCTCCTCAAGGGCGCGTCCTCCTCACTAACGGAGCAACGAGAGCTGAGCCAGACAGAGCTCGACAAGCTCATCGACCGCTACTCTAAAGACCACGCTTTCGGGCATGACTTGATGGCTCTCCTGTCTATCGCTGCGGCCGGTCCAAAATGTGGATCTAGCATCGCGCGGTTTTCAGTCACCAAATTGGAGCGAGCCAAAGAAGCCCTCAGCGCCGCTGGTTTCAAATGCACCACCAACACACTACTTCACGCCATCATGTGGTCCTGCATCACCCGCGTTAGGCTGAGCCGGCGAAACTCTAGACCACCCACCGACGAGTCACGCTTCTCTATGTCTGTGGACGGCAGAGGCCGGATGGGCCCAGCCATCCGCGACAAGGGGCCTTATCTGGGGAACGTGGTGCTTATTTCGGCCGCCGACTTGCAGCTTGATACGCTCGAGGAAGCCGGAACCAGGACTATTTTCCGTGACTCTCAGGAGTGTCTCGACCAAGCAGCTCTGCTTGCATTAGCGCCTATCGTCACAGCCATCTCCCAACAGGTGGAACGAGTCACTGGCGACGGCCACATCCGCGGGTTACTGTCAACGTTGGTGCATAAAAGTATTCAGGATATGGATGTGGGCCCTGGCTGGCTCAGTCCCCACCGAATCAATTTCATGTCCTCAAGCTGGGCTAACTTGCCACTGTATGACTGCGACTTCGGTGCTGGGTTGGGCACCCCTATCTTCGTCCGGTACCCCTATGCTGAGTACAATGATGGCAACGCCGTTGTACTGCCTAGGAAGAGGGGGTCTGGGGACGAGACCATCGAAGTCTACATCATGCTGGCATTGGACGACCTGCAAGCCTTGGTTGTCGATCCAGTGTGGAAAAGCTGGCAGTCTTAATAAACTAGATAAATCTACATGTCCAATAGTACCTCAGAATACGTTGTTGTCGTTGTTATCGTTGTTGTCATTTCTTTTTTGTTCTTGTCGTATCTTAAGGCAATGGCAGCAAAAGCGAAACCCTTCCTGTGGATCTCACTCTCTAGAGGTGTATGACGTGATTAGAGTCACTTAGCTGAACCAGCTATATCACCATCTCTTCCAGTGCCCACAACATCCGTTCCCATTCTCCAAAAGTAGTCCTTGACGTGAACATAACAAGCTCATCTGCTAACGGGTTTTCGAGCGAGACTTATTGTCACGTTAAATGGAGACCTCCTTTTTTACGACTTCCGACCCCGATCAGCTCACTTGCTCTGAGTGACTACATAATGAAACGTTTGGCCATCACAAAACGGAATATCGCTGTCGCTTTCGACCATGCCTCTGAGAATTGTCAGCTGTTTGCCGATACATGGTGGGATATTTATTTGGCCTAGTTCTATCCTGTGTGCAACTTCGCGTTCTTGGCTGGCTTTTGCCTCAGTACTGAATATAAAATTGACCCAAGACGACCTGGAGTTCTTGGACCAACATGCGTCACAAAATCTAAATATGTTCTGGAGGACCTTAGTATCTTGCCTGTTCAAATAGTATCTAACCCACTCCTCTTTTGCCAGCAGTTTTCCCTGATGTCAATAAGACAGTAACTTATATTATAATAAACTAACGCTTGCAGCCTATTGGAATTCTTTGAGTAAGCCGTTAAGTTGTGTTTTCAATTCTTTATCGTGCCCTAGTCGATATAGAAAGAGAGAAACCCTGTGGTTGGACTTAGATGTCTCTGCCAGCGAGCGAATCTGCGTCTTGTGCCCTTAGGACATAATCCAAGAGACCATACAACACGGTCAGGGGGCTCAAAACTCTACTGGACAGGAGAACCATCTCAAAAATCATTACTAAGGGTCCATTTCAGAATGGTATATCCAAGTAAGAAAATCTAGGCCTCTGTTCATTCATCCAATTGGCCCACGCTATCCTAGTTTATGTAATTAGCGTATTCTTGGTGGTCAGTGAGAGTTATCTTTGCTTTGCAGAGGGCAGATATCGACTGGTAGGATTAGGAAAGCAGTAAAGTGCTCTGTCACAATAGTATTTAACTACAGTCTATCTATAGACGCTGTTGTGCATATGAATGAAGGAAATCCAGCGCAAACACCCTGGCACGTACATACACTATACATAATACGTGCTTAAGATACTCAATATGACTAGCGAATGCCTTTTCAATAAGAAAAGCAGTATACTATGCTCAGCCATGAACTGTCGACTGACTGTCTTAACTCGCAAAGTCTCATTCTCATGCTACATATTTATGACAAGGTGATATTATTCATGAGTTATCCCCTTTATCACGGGTTCCAATGCAACGGGTTGCGTCGTTTTCGGTTTCTTGCATCAAGCTCTAGCTCTTTCTCTTTCCCTCTCTTGCCGTATTTTCCCGACTCTCCCCTATTGTTCACCTTGATTAGGCCGATTCATACTGTTAGGGTTCGACATCTTCGTTCCGCTAGTTCTGTGAGAAACTTGAGGTTGGTCGCTGCATTCACGTATAGCTCCGAGGAATATAGCCATTTAGGTTGATCTCAGAAGTAACATGCTCGTGATCTCCTTTTTCAGCAACCGGCTTCTAGTTCAAAACTTCCGTGATGTAAGTTCTTATGATTGTGCTGGTGCTTGTTGGCTTTGGAATAAGGATTTACTTCTCTTCGGGAGGGCGGATTGCTGGCTTTTTTAGATGATTGTGCTGGTTAAGCTGCCCCTGAAGACCAGACGTCTGTCTCTATGGGAGCAAGAGATTTTATTACGACACTAACATGCTTATCGTAAGTCCTTACATGCCGGTCATCTACTTCCCGCCTTAAACACCTCTCACCATATTATCATAAGCGGTCTTAGGGAAGACGTCTTTACGGCAAGTGTGGGAGCAAGAGTCTCGGCCTAACTCCAGCATAATGACTATACCGTCCGTCCGACCGTATGAGCCCTAGTCTACCGCCCCGAACATACTTCCTGCCACATCATCACATCTTGGGTCTCTTAGGGGTAGGGAGCATTATTCAGTCGCAACGCTAACTTGCTTCTCACAAGTCGTTGCATGCCTTCCGCCTGCCGTTGAAAGCACGTTTGTCGCCACATCGTCACATTATAGCCCTTGGAAGAAAACGACCTTGACTCATAACGCCACCATGCTCACTATAAGTCCCTTTATACCGTCTATCTTCCCGTCCGAGCCTTTGCTTGCCGTCTAAAACACATATCTCGCCCTATTATTACTTTTTAGCCAGCTAAGCAGTCAACTTTCCCGTACTATGGGTTGTCGAGCGGGCCTATATCGTTGCAGCAGCTTGTTAAGGCATTATTATCGACCCTAGACGTCCCCCTTTCGGTAATATTTCTAGCTGCGGCCGCTGCCGCGCCAGCAAACATGCTACTCCCTAGGTCGTCGAGAGCCGTGCCGTGGCTGAATCCTGCTTGGCGTGTGAGCAGGAGACCAGCTCCGCGATCCCCTTTTTCGTGCATGGCCTTGTTTTTGAGGCGGAAAAGGCTGGATTTGACTATGTATTTCGTTCCAGACGAGTCTGTTGATCTGTCCTGTATTCCTCTTCGTGTCGGTTTGCTGGTCAGGCAGCGGATGATATGATCCTTCTTTGAGACGGCTTGAAGCGCGTAGACATGGAAACTGCCCCACGTCTCGTCTCGCTTGACGAATGCTTGTGTCAGATTGTCCTAAAGCTGTTATCGTGATGTTTTTAACAGTTTTCGGCTGGCGCAGGCGACACAGGACCAGGCAGGTAGCGGCCCGTCCTTTAGACATGCAATTTTAACCTTTACACCGCATGGGGGCTCCAGACACTTGCATTACTTTGCATGTAGGGGGTTTGACGATTGTGATTGGCTTCGGTACGGGAGCGCGCGCTGCTGGACGGAATGGGTGCTGGCAACCTCTGACAAAGGATAGAAACATGTACGTCCTGACTTAGAGTAGCTGAGCTAAAAGGACGCTAAGAATGTAGATCATGATGTGATAGGAGATTTGCTTGACCTAGTGAGGAGACTTTGTGACTTCAGCGATACGATACAGGTGTAAGGCTCACAGGTACATAAACCTATACATAGACGCATCTACAACCCATTCTGCTAATGTTATCTAACATCTCTGCTACCAGTCTACTCTGCAACCCCTTCAGAGCCATTATGAACTCGTTCCATCCCTCGTCCCTTACCACCCGCCGGGTTCTATCCGATAGCGGCAGAATAACACCCGGCAAGTACGTCACCCAGTCGATCTTTGATGGCGAGATCCATGCCGAGAGTAACAAGCCGGAGGCCAAAGTCTGGTTCTAGACGCCTGTAAGCGGCCTTGAAGCTCTTTAAAACAAAACTAACGCAGAAACTTTGCAGCCGCTTGACCTTCACACTATCCGCAAGATGACCCAGGTCCGGCTTGTGGCCAAGTCGCACGACCAAGGCTTTACTAACGTGCCGGATGCCGGCAATTAGACCTGGCTAGAGATCGCCATCCTGGACCATGCGCGTGCGAGCCAGCCCAAGGTTGTAGGCGGTGTTGGCATAGTGTGGACTAGCCACTATAATAACTTTCTTACTAGGGACTACGAATAGGTACGATTTTAGTATGTGCTCTAGCTTATAAGCTAGCTAACGTCTATTGCCAGGCCGAGGGAAAGATCTTTAACAAGGCTTATAATCTTTTAAACTTTTTAGAGGTAAGATTTAATAAACTAATTCTTAGGAGACCAAAGGTTGACTATTCACAGGAGGGAGTTATTACAGTCCGCCTTTGTGCCCGTTTCCCCGGGTGGGCCATCTTCGCCAGGAACAGACACCTTCTTATTAACATTAGCGACGATAAAGGTAAGTTCTCACGGCACACTAAAGGAAGAAAACATGACGCTAACTATTGTAGTTAAGCCTAAGCCTCCCCAGTATAAGATGTGGCGGAGACGAGACGTATCCATAAGTTGTTCACTTAAGTAAACCTCCAGGCGGGACACACGTTCATCCCTCACCTGCCCGAGGGCGTCTTTAGGCCGAATCACTCGAGGTCGGGAAAGGCTACCGTCTGCTGCGTATGCTTTCTCTAGGTATGCTTTGTCTTTGAGTGTGATCGTCAGTGCTAACTCACCCAGATGGCGGCGGCGTGCGCGGCCTCGCTGCTCTACACATCCTCGAGGCCGTCATAAAAAAGCTGCACGGCAGCCAGAAACCCTGCAGGGTTTTTAACATAATTAGCAGCACAAGCACTAGCAGGTAAGTAATCTACTATAGCCTTAGGTATAACTAACACCTCCAGGTTCATCGCTATTATGTTTAGCCGCCTGCGTATAGACGTTCGGCAGTGCATCTAAAAGTATGAGGAATTTATCCACAAGATCTTTAACATAGGCATGCTCTTAAAGATTTGGAACTTTAGCATCAAGAACGATCAGTACGACCCAAAGACGCTCAAGGACGCCATCAAGCAGGTCGTTAAGGAGCAGCTCGGCGACGAGAACGCGCCCCTTTTCGAGGCAGAGAGCCCTTCGTGCAAGGTGTTCGTGCTGGCCACCCGCCAGGACGCCGCCAACAACCGCGCGCCAATCTTTTTGCGTTCGTACCGCCAGCCGCGAGCCATGTCGGAAATAGCTAACATTCCTATCTGGCAGGCAGCACGCGCGACCTCGGCGGCCCCGGCCTTCTTCCCACCTATACGCGTAGGCAAGGTTAACCTTATCGACGGAGGCATGCAGGCAAACAACCCGCTGGGATGGTGAGTTAATGTGTCCTTTTGACTCTAAGCTTCGCTAACGGGAAAGGCTCTGGACTGAAGTCCTCGGCACTTTTGGCCTCGCCCGCCAGACCAACTGCTTCCTTAGCATCGGCACCGGCATGCCTTCCAACCAGGCCCTATCCAAATTTGGCCTCATCGGCTCGCCACTCACCTCAAACTCGACCGAGAAGGCGCTGGCCAGTATCGCTACTAACACCGAGATCAGTAACATCCTCTTCCAAGCCGTCATTGACGCCTATGCGCCGCTGCCTGGCGTGAGGAAGTACTGGCGCCTGAACGTGGCCACGAAGCAAGACGGCAAGGACGACTTTCAGAGCCCTGAGGCTCACGACGACACCAAGGCCCTCGAGTATCTCATGGTCTTGACGGACAAGGACATTAAAGACCTGGCACTTTTCATTCAGGGGTGCGCGGATGCTCTCTCAGTGAAGAAATAATTACATAATTGGAGAGAATACTTATTGAAATGGTTCAGCTCTGATAAGATCGGTGGGTTGTGTAACATTCTGGACCTCCTCGCAGAACGGTCCTATCCTGGACCGTTGGTTTGAACTTGACGACGCTGATGACCTTATAGCCTCTTTCTTCATATGTATAGGCTATGCGATAGGCTTTCTCCCTACAATGAGTTGCAGAGAGTAATAAACTTAGTTCTCGACAAGGCCACCGCAAGAACTTTTGCAGGTAGACCCTAATTTAGCTGTCCGCCATAAATCGCTCGGTACATGATCTTGGACGCTCTTCGCCGCCGACGGTATATGCTTCGAAACAAGTATAGACTAGCGCGGTATCGTAGATGTATCCAGTATTGCGAGAGCCTTTCACGACATCAAGAACGCCTGGAAATTTATTGTTGAATTCGTCAATATAATTAAGAAACACTCTGAGAAACTATGGGGCTTTCTTGTTAGCGGAGCTGTTTGTATCACAGGGATACCCGTACGGGTGGGTAGCTCGACGAATATCAATAGGTATTCAGTAAGCTGTAAATCAGTTATGTCGAAAAGAAGAGAGAAAAGGTGGCCGATATGAGCGGAGTTGAAGATATTATCGTGGGCAGCCGGGAAGTAGAACCTCCGGGTTCCGCTGCCGCTTGACCGCCTGCCCGTATACTGGCTGGGTAATCCAACAAGCTCCCTGCAGGAGAAACTACAAACCAATGAATGACTTGCTGTTTTCCTTGATTGAATCTCAGGTATGTCTTTACCTGTCAAATATTGGGCCCTGACAATGACACAGCCGAAGTTTGGTTACTCTCTTTACCAATAAAAGTTATTCCGAAGGGGATATAGTTGGCGGGCTTGTTTACTTAATCCTGGCCATAGAACACCCACTTTCTCAACTCTTTGACACCTTCAATGCTTTTCAAGGTCCTCATTCGGTGTAAGGCCATATTACTATTCCTTGGTTGGATATGGATACAATTTATCTATGGAAAGAAGTGAATCTGCCTGTCGAGGGCTGTTTTTGTTTTGAGAACCAACTCGACTTTTGAATCATAAAATGCTTGGCAACTGAGCGCTCCCGTGAACATGCTCATACAATTTCATACCTCCCCGTGGGAGACAGCGTAAACCTCCACATCCCCCTGACCATGCTCTTCACCGTCAGCCTCTGTCGCCATGCGAGTTTCTCGTCGTCGACTTGATTATCCGGCTCGGCGCAGTCCTCGACGACCCACGAGACGCTCATACTACGCATTTCCGGCCTCGGTATGGACTCTAGGACCATTTGAAACGGCGTCAGAACCTTGATCTTCTCGTCAAGGATATTCTCCGTGTCAAATACGGCACGCCAGTTGATTTGTTCTTTCTTAACCCCCTCGCCTTTGGATAGATGCATAGCCAACGTAGTCACCGACGCCGGAGCAGCCATCAGGCGGGATTGGATGCTGCCGCTTTTGGGATGCTTTGGACCCTTTTGATTGTCATCATCCGGCAAAACAGTTATCGCCTCGGCCATGGTCGCCATTAGGGAGGCTACCATCAACATCCAGCTATGGCTGGAGTCTTTGTGTCTACCCGAGCCATCGGTCGTTTCAGCTTTGGGTTTTAATCGCGCAGGATCCGTTGCTTGCATTTCAGAAGATTCTTGGACGTCGTCCACCGGGTCGGGGTCCTCTATGTTGGGTATATGCTCACTTGCGGTCGAGGAGCCTGTCTCACTCGCTTCCGAGCCAACGACCACTTCTCCCTTCTTTTGTGCCGAGTAGCTCTCAATCTCCGCTTTGAGTTTTTCTATTTCGCCCTCGAGGGTCCAGACCCACAAACCGCCGTCATTCATGACTCTGTCAATGATCCAGTCCTGATAGTACCCCCCGTCAGGGTTCGGATCAAGGAGGAACATTCCTTTTCGATTCTCGAGTGCGAGTCCATGCGGTAGCTGGTCGAGCGACTCTATCATGCCATCATCTGCCGGACTTCCATGTCTGTTCCACTTCCAGTGGGAAGTTGAGTTGAGGATTGAATTGGCTACTTGATCCTCGCCCTTGGAAATCAAAGCCTGGACGATTTCAAACAGGAGGTGCGTAGTAGCAAGTCTGATGGTATTCGGGGGTGAACGTAAAAGACCTTTGGCCGCATGAAGTTGCTGCCAGGATTCGGCATACTTTGTCTTCAGCAGGCTCAAGTCCACAAAGTTTCCCCTCCTCCAGAGAAGGCCCGGGAAGGAGAGCCCGCTCTCGGAAAGATGCGTAACAGCGGCAGCATTGTCCACGGCTAGTCGTCCAAACGGGTTCCAGCTCGTTGCTGTCGCCAAATGCATGTTGCGCGTGAGCTCATGCATCCATGTAAATTCAGCATCGCCGGATGATGAGAACTCTTGTAAAACATTAGCAAACCCGTACGATATCATCATTTGGGAAGGTCGACTAAACATACCCAAGGCGTTCTTCGTCTCCGGCTGTCGATACATTTGTGGAACCAGCAATGAAAAGTCCCCATTGGCTAATGAAAGTGCCAAGATACACGCAGCCAGACTTTCCTGCGTCTTTTCGAGCTCGTATGTGTCCAGACGAAGGTGGTACCCGCACATGTTGGCAACAATAGCCAATTTGTCTGCCGCTCTTAGCAGTTCGCGTAACTTCAGGTACGTCAAGGCAACTGCAGCATTGCATGTTCTCCTGCGCTTCAGATTGTTGATGTGGATCGTCCACGAGTGTTCTGGTTCTTCGGGATGGAAGAACAAAATCCTGCTCAGGGTCGTCTTGTTGTCGGCGTTTTCGAGAGTTTGCTGTGCCTTTTTCTTCCGACTCGATATGCGACCGTTGGCCGGTTTTCTTCTGCTGGCGGGTTCAGGCGAAAGGAATCTTCCAATCAGAGGTGCGCATATTCGGAAACACCTTTGAACGACGTCAAGTCGAACTGCCAGCTCGCTTTGAGATAGTTCGTGGCATACCAACAGCCAGCCGCGGGCATTGATGTCTTTCGCTCGAGGGAAGAGGAGGAGCATGTTGCCGCTGGATGCAAACGCTTCTTGAAGGACCCATGCGCGCATATTCCACCTGTCATTGGCGATTCTGGTTACAGCCTCGCACATTACCTTGAGGTCAACTGTGCGGCAGTCGGTAAACGCGTCTCTCCCCCGGCGAAAGGGGAATTGGTGGGCCATTTGATGTTCGTAAACCAACAGCAATGACTCGAGGTGTTTCTGCTGCAGTTCGGCCTGGAAAAGTCCGATGGACATGCTTGCGCGCACGTACACGTGGTCCATGGCCTGGATGGCGAGTTCCTTCTCTCGAGGGTTGTCCTGCTCGATGCACTCCTATCGTTTAAACAAGAGAGTTAGCAAGTACCCTTGCGTCATGAGTTTGGAGTTCATGGAAGGCATTGGACCACAAGCACCCACGAAACGGGTGCGTGGTCACGTACCTGGTCAATCCAGATCATTCGAAATCCATTCTCTCGGGCAAAGGCCACAACTCGGTCTATCGTGTTTCTCGATGCTCGCACTTTTCTAACCGTCCCATCCTCTTCCACTACCTCGTAAGGCTCGTCGTTGGGATTGTCGCTTGTCTCGCTCGACCAGCAGTAAGACACAGCGACAAAGTGGTCACAACGGGAAAACCCTTTCGCGTCTGGTTGATGCACTCGCCGGATCCGAAACTTGGTGACCGGTCCCTCGTTGGGAAAGAGAGGTATGTTACAGCATTCTGTGCACGAACGCTCGCGGACATGGACGCATGGGTTATCAAATTGTTGAAGTTCCGCCTCACGTTCCACGGCTCTTTCCTTGTTTGAATTGTACATGTGGTGATAACACATATGACCAGACGGCGCCGTGAGTCTTCTGCTGCAAGGTTGGCATTGCCCGTGGACCAGAGCATCTCTGGGAACGTTTGTCGCCAACGTCATGTCTTCCTGCTCCAATTCGTCATTCCCGCCGCTGTCGTCGAAAGTTAGAAAACGTAGGCTTTCGGCCCATTTCATTGCATGCTCTCGCATCATTGGGCTGCTCAGGATTTTCGAGACATCCTGCATCAGCCGGGGTTGTGATTTGGGTGCCGCCTCTCCCTGATCGCCTGGTTGAAGCTCCTGCGTATCGTCAAACATCTTGATGAATGGAGGTCGGCGATTAGTTCACGACATGCAGCGGAATACTGATTTGAACCAGATATTTCGGATGAGTATTCCTGATTATTCGAGATCAGGAATTCGAGCTGTTGTCGTGGTTTGTAGTACTAAACGCACTCTAATTGGGGGATGACGCAAGGCAGATTTCGCAAATGTGAGGCGGAACTAGGCAGCAGTTGTCATAAATACTTAGGCGGTTAGAATTGGCAGAAGTGAACAATAGCCCACTCTTTTTTCAATTCGACAGCAGTAACACGACACGGTCTCATGCAACACTACTAAACATGCAATGATAAAGCAGGCTGTGGAGTGACTATTCGGCCATCTCACTGGAACTCTATGACGGGCTGCCACAGCCTGCCTTGACCCTGCATTAGCGCTTACCTGTCATCGGCGCCAATGAGAACCGTTTGAGCTCTAGGATAGTTGATTTACTGATGAGGCACAGCAATGATACGACCAGGCATTAGCCCCTTGTCTTCAATGGTAACTCTCGGAAACGGTCTGTCTGCCTCGTGCTGCCTAACTTGTATTCTATTGGGGCTTACTCACATGCCCATATTTCCCCCCTCTGTACTTTCAGTGTCCGCTTCCCACGCACGACCCGGCTGTTGTAGACACAAACGTGTGGTCTACTTCTCCCTCAGTTTTGAATGTTGACGTCTGGTTTTCCTCCCCCACTACCATAAACTCCGTCTTAGCTTGGATCTCTCTCTCGCTTGCAAGAAGCTTCGCTGGAACGGATCGTTTGGGAAAATGCAACCTATCCCACAGCCATTGGCAACATTTGAAATGCCTCCGCCGCCGCTGCCGTCTCATATCGTTGATTCATTCATAGTGCCCATGGATGACGATAACACTGAGACTTCCAGCAGCGGTAACGATACTCCCGAAGAGTCCAGCAAGGAGAAGGAGCCCATCCAAGTTGGAATGACCTCCCTGACCAAGGAACTCTACAGGGATGACTACCGACAACCCTGGCAGGAGTGGGCGCCCGAGGACATAGGCATCAACTCCAAATCGACACCCGCTTCACTCAAGTTTGCCCTCATCGTGCGGCGTGAGAAGCAAAACGGCGAGACAGTGGAGCCCGTTCTAGCTCTGCACTCCGTCGCCGTGCAGAGCCCTCTTATCAAAACGCAGCTGGATCCGGTATTTGCTGGCTACAGAGGTATCAACACGAAGCTGAAGAAACTCGAGTTCCGAGCCCCCTTCCGCGAGTTCTTCTACAGATGGAGCGAGTTTATCCAAGCCGAGCCAAAGACCCAGAGCGACGAGCAGGAGAACATCGGACATGCCCACTACAAGCTCCTTTTCGACATCATATCTACCGAAGTCCAGCCGCATATTGAGCAGGCGGGAGACTTGCTGAGCAACAACGTGATCTCGTTTGATTACGTCTGGGCGCTTTTTGAGCCGGGCACCGAGGTCTACTCCCACGTCGATGGACATGACCGCTTGTATCTCCTTAACGGGGGAACTTACCAAGAGCTACCAGGCGGCGTCAAGATCTTCAATCTTTCTTGCCGTTACATTGACACCGACGGAGACACCTTCGGCTACCGCACAACATCACTAATGATTGGAGAGTTTGAGAATGTGAAGCCAATATCGGAGCTGAACGTGCTTCCTAGCCATTTGAAGCCGGACATTGAAAATATTCGGAGTCGGCTCAAAGAGAGAGGACGCAAATTTGCAGCATTGAAGGGCTTTCATTACAAGTCGTACTCAGGCGCTTACGACTTGCATCGGCCTTCTTACGTAGCCCCGCGCAAACAATATGTGAGTTTTGCAATGATTCTCCGTTCACTGGAAGAATGCCTCTAACCTTGGCCCGAAGGTTGCCGACGGAAGAGTCGTGGTCGACTGCAGCTCATTCCTGAAATACAACGGCGGCTTAATCGGCCAGCTCGATCCACTCGATCAACCAGTCACCTCGGAACACCTGAGTGGCTTGAGCCTGCTTACCGGTATTGACGACAGTGACGAAGAAGCCGACATGTTCTTGCCGCCGCCTATTCGAATGATGCAGCAAAGAGCGAGGCAAATGCGGCAGAGGTTTACTTCACTCCGGACGCAGTCAAAGAGTATGCTTTCCACGCGTTTATGACTTCCACATTGGACCGAGCCAGCAGCTGACACACTGTGACAGTTTCCGAGTCTCTATTTGAGGAGCACTATCCGCTGTGTACTCCGATAGTAAAGGGGTTCTGCCTCAAGATAAAAGATTGGGGTCAGTACGGCTGCAACCGCTGCCCGATGTTTCTTAAAATCTTACTTTGACCTAGTTCACTTCGACGTCGACCTCGTCAAGGACATTGTCTGGAATGATGGTGCTTTCGAACAGCTCGTTCTGCCGCACGACTACAAGCGCGTCATATGGGCATTTGTTGAAGCGCAGATGTCCAATGTCGACGACTTTGATGACATCATTAGAGGAAAAGGTAATCTTCAATCTTTTTACTGCAGGGCCAAGATCTGACTATTATGAACCATAGGAAAGGGCATCATCATGCTCCTTAGCGGCGAGCCTGGAACTGGGAAAACGCTCACATCCGAGTCAGGTTAGTATTGACAGTCGCCAGTCCTTGGGTCTCATACTTACATGGTCCGCTCCAACTAGTCTCCGAGGCCATGAAGAAGCCCTTGTATAGCATGAGCGCAGGCGAGTTGGGGCATGGTGCGGACGAGGTTGAACAAAACCTGCGTCGCGTTCTCGAGCTCTCGACCAAGTGGGGCGCGGTGCTGCTTCTGGACGAGTGCGACGTCTTCCTCGAAAAGCGCTCCACCTCGGACCTGCACAGGAATAAGCTCGTCTCGGTATTCCTCCGGCTATTGGAATACTACCAGGGCGTCATGTTCCTCACAACCAACCGGGCATCGTCGTTTGACCCGGCATTTGAGTCGCGCATCCACCTCACAATTCACTTTCCCAACCTTGATTTCGCAAGCAGGCTGCATATTTGGAAGATGTTCGTCGACCCCAGCTCAGGAAGAAGCTGCAGCGTCTCGGAAGTGGAGCTGGAGTCGCTCGCAAAGGCCGAGCTTAACGGCCGGCAGATCAAGAATGTGGTAAAGACGGCGCGGCTGCTGGCTGCAAGGGACAAAACGGCTCTGTCATTTGATCATATTGAAACGGTGATGAGGGTTAAACGAGGAGATCCCGCACGATTTGCAGGTGCTTAAAGCACCGAGCATATCACAGCCACGGTTTTGAGAGATGTGTATAGACTCGAATATCTTCCGTTAGGGAAGGTCATTATTATACCAACCAATGCATCAGAAAAGAAGGGCATGCCTGAATCAAAATTTCTGCTTAGAATGGCCACTACGCCGCCTCTTCAGCTGCCAAGCTGCCAACCGCTGTTTTCTATACTTGTGTTGTGGTTGTCCGTCAGCGAGCCGACGAGAAGCCCACACAGCACACTTCTTCCAGTCGGAGGTGAGAGTGCGACTTTTCGCCCCATTCTCGTGGTCTAGATGTGCGGCACATTTAGATCATGTGCCCGTCCAAAGTTGGACAACATTGACCAGGGGCTCAGCCTGATCGGCCAGCGAAATCGTTTGATTCCCTCAAGACATCCTTCCATGCGTCCGAGAGAATTACCCCGCTTCTATCTAGCACGATATCATTTTTCCCCTTGTCAAGTCTGCCTGCCTCCAGCCTCCTGGACCATTGAAACCTGCGACACATGTCCGACGAGAGACGCTGAGAGTATGTTGGTTTGAATTACCCACCATTCTCTGATTTCACTTGTTACAGTGTAGCCTCAAGTCCGTCGCACCGCCGCCATGGTCACGGCGACCCCCGACGACTACTGCTCAGCATGCCACGACTTTGACCCCCAGGGGCCGCTCCACGTGCGCGACGCCGTCCTCCGCGATACTTTTGGCATCCACCGTGTGGCCCTCGAGAATCGGACGCCGGCCGAGTTGCAGCGTCGCCGCGACGACTGCTACCGCTGCGCCGTGCTGCTCGCCGCCGCCTACAAGCTGGCCTCCGACTGGGACAAGATGACCATCTGGTTCGAGGACCATCAGAACCCAAAGATCTCATTCATTGGCAAAGACGCCTGCTCCTTCGAGCTGTACACCACCGAGGCTGATAGCACAGTCAAGCACCTCCATCCGCTCCTCGAGGTCCCAGCCACTCCCCGCTCCGAAGCTACCATGGACTTCATGGCCCGCAGATGAAAGACTGCCACGACAACCACGAAAAGTGCAAGATCAATCACGAGTTTATGCCACAGAGGCTCATCAGACTCACCGACAAGGGTGGTCACATCATCCACCCCGACGAGCCCGTGCCCTACATTGCACTGAGCTACTGCTGGGGCGGCGACAAGAACATCCGCACACTACGCACCAACATCACGGCGCAGATGGACTCGATCAACCTGGGCCACCAACCGCGTTGCTTCCGGGACGTCGCCGTCATCGCCCCGCGCCTCGGCATCAACCACATCTGCTCTGCCTACCGCGCTCCCTGCTCTCGCCTCCCAGCTCCCTTCGTGTGCTGCGCCATGCTGGAACAAAGTCAATTCAGAGATCGGCTGCGCTGCTAGAAATTTCAGTTGTTTGTGCGAGATACACGGTGAGCTAGTCGTCAAGATGGGTATCTGCATTCGCGATAACGACTGTCCGGACAAGGAAGCCTCCCGTAAGTGAATTACTCTCCTTAACCCCCCTATTTTCTTCGGGGTAAAACGAAGAAACTAACTTGAGTTCATCCTACTCAGAGGTTGTAGAAATCATCGGGTCGATTTGCGATGTCTATGAACAGTCGTCAGGGGCTGATGCTGTTTCGTCTGCCTCAAGCATTATCACGGCGGCTATAGGAAAGGTCACCGTCACAGCTTCCTCGACGCCTACTTCTACCAACGCTGCCAACCCGATGGGCCACAAAATCGAGGTGGCTGTGGTTGCCGTCGCGGCTGCACTTCTTCTATGAGCCGGCCTACCCGATATGATCAGCTACATACCTCGTCATGTTACAATACTGGGTTGCGCTATTACTCAGTGAATATGATATACAGAAGGATTCACACTACGGGAAACGCACTATATCAGCGGCAAAGTACCAAAATGAGGAATCTGGAGATTGAAGAATATTTAGACATGTTTTCATATTGAAATAGAAAAATGCTTTGCCATCATAAGCTGCAGGCTGTATTCGCTCAGTATTTTGATCTGATAGAACAGTTATTTCTTTCTCGCCTGTATGCCTGCATGTTAGGAATTGCTCTTTGACATTTTGCATCGTCTGGGTGAGATATAACAGACAACCTAGCACCAGACTACAGGTACAGTCCTAACGCAAACTAGTATACAGGCATGTGATGCTGTGTGCGTTGGGAACCACCAAAAGGAGGTGGCAGGATTCAATCGATAGGTAATCGACATAACCGTTGAATCCCTAAGCTTTCATGTTGAGAAATTAAACGAGACGTCCCCAATGGGCGCTTGAGGGGGCGCGGTGAATTCCGGCATGTCAATCGGGAAATACATTCAGTGAAGCAGAGAATAAAACCTTGCTATCGCCTAAATCGCAAGGCTGACTTCTGCAATATCTCCGAGAAAAGTGCGAAACGTCAGGGGCACGGGGCTTCTCACGAGCTGTTCCCGCTTTCGCCAGAGCCAGCCCATCAGGTATATGCCATCCTAGCGGATTTACATCGGCACAATACATGCGGCAAGGAATAAATAGGGATTGGGCAGATTCGAGGAGTGTTCACATGCTTTTTTGGTGTTCCATCTCCCAAAGATTAGCCGGCAGAATCGGCAAGATTGAGCTGATATTTTCAGCCGTACTTGGGCCGCTGAGCTTTATTGAGGCGCCATTTGTCTTCAATACAACTCTCCCCAGGACCACCATTATGGAGCACCCAACATCAAACTTATACAAGTGTATTCGCTCGCTAGAGGAGGCTGGTGATATCTGCCGTCTGCAAAATATATTGGAAGGCGGAATTGCAAAGCAAGTACCCGAACGTAGCTAGAATAGACGACGAGCAACAAAGGAGCTGAGATAGAGCAAGCGCAAATTAAATCTCAAGGGTTGGTGGGCCCAGCGCGTACGTCCGCGTGATAATAGGAAGTCGGCGAAGGCGAGGAAGAATACGAACAGGAGGTGGCGTTAGTCTGAATTCGGACTGTCTTGACTTTCCTTGTCTGACACTTGATCGAGTAACTTCATCAACTGCCAATGACCGCTCCAGCAAGGTCTGAGGTCGGATATCCATTCTCAGCCAATTATTTTAGCGGTTTCAACCATGGCCTCAGAATTCCTACAGGGAAACGGACACCAGAGAATACAAATAGCAACCAATGCTTCATTTGTTATGAGCAAAGGGGTTCTATGGGAGGGAGTGAAACCCGGAAAGGACAACAGGAATATTAGCACCCGCAACATTTGGCCCAATGCTCCTAAGAATGCCTTGTTTGGTGCACATAATTGCCCGTTCTCGTCACTTCAGTGACTACGTCTGCTTGTCTAATCTAGTCTCTAAATGTTATTGAAAGTATCGAGAATCTCTCCGAGAATAAGCTCATGCCTCTCTCTCACTGCGTTTGCGATCAGAAAAGACTACTACATTATACTATCGGCACTATGCCACACACCCTGTCCCAGCATGTTTTCAGCATGCGTCACCTACAGCAACCAAGTGGCAGTGGTCACCACTCAAAAAAAGAACCACGAGACACTAACCCATACTGTGGGTTCGCGATTCTAGCTACATGAACCCAGATGTTCGCGGACACGACGAAGATCCGAAGGGACTTCACTCATGGAATCCCGGGCATCACACCCCGCATGCCCCGGTGTTATCATAGTAAATTAATCGCCGCTGCTGGCTGGGCTGTAATACTTGGCAGCACCTCGCTCCTCATTGGCTACAACCATAGGGCGAAAGGGTATTCCTTGACTTCTTGGCTGTGGATCAGTTAAGCGGCCAGGTACTGCTCGAGTTGAGATTTGGACTTCATTGTTGATTACTAAATGGTCCTGGCAGTTATTTCGTAGCCTTTGACATACATATAAGTATGTGACTAAGATCAATTGGCCCGAAAGATGAGAAGTTTGCCCACTACCTATTGATTTCAACTTCATCATTTATCTTTACCATCTTGTTAACCTCAAAATGAATACCACACTCTATGAAAGAATCTTGGACGAACTGTCCCCGAGGTTGCCTGTTCTTTCGGCAAGCGTTATCCTCATCTTCACTGCATTGCTTGCACAGGCTTTCTTAAAGAGCAATCTTTTGACAGGTGTCCTTACAGTCGACAAGGAAAGCAAAGGGGCCAAGAAAAAGCAATATGCCTCAGGTGGCGCCTGGAAGTTGTGTGAGGAGGGTTATAGAAAGGTATGTATTCGTCCGACGCAAAATACGTCTGATTTAGAAACACAAATTAACCCGGGTCTCTCGTATATCTAGTTCAAGGATGGCATTTTTCGCCTCACCACTGCTTGCAGTACACGGCTCCGTATCCTCTTAAAACATTATCAGAAGGCTGATTTCTACTAGGATCCGAAAGTGTTGTGGTATCCTCTAAGTATATGGCAGAGCTGAAAAAATCAGCCTGATGATGTCCTCAGTTTTACGGGAGCTGCAAATGAAGTGCGTTCTTTCGACATTTATTTCATCGGCCGTTGAACTTACAGCAAGTTAGTCCCTGCAAACAGATTATACACATGTGGACTCCAACGCTCCCGCCCTACCACATATTGTTAAAACCATGCTTACACCTGCACTGGGTAACTTCCTTCACCTGACCTTTGCCTGTACCTGGCTCATTTTACTTGACAGTCAGATTGAACCCAGTTATCTCTCATGAAGTCGTCGAAGCAATGACCCTAGAGTTGCCTCAAACTGGGGATTGGGAAGAGGTCGACATCACAACCAAGCTACTACGCATCGTCGCCATGGTTTCCGGAAGGATTTTCGTCGGTCCCGAACTCTGCCGCAATGAGAAACACCTCGAAGCCGCCATCAACTACACCGTTTACGTCATGATCGCTGTCTATATAGTAGGCCTTGTACCGCTTTGGCTCCGACCTGTCTTGGCTCCTCGCCTTCCTTACGTAAAGAAGGTGGCCAAAAGGGTTGAAGAGACCGATGAATTCCTACGGCCCCTTGTCAAAAAGCGTAAGGAGGCGTCTAGAGACCCAGATGCTGAGACACCTGAGGACATTTTGCAGTGGATCATCAATTCCCAAGGAGATGCTGATGACAAAGATATTGCGAATTTGCAGCTCAATGTCAGCATGGCGGCAATCCGCACTACCACCCTTACAACCGTTAATGCGTCAGTCAAATGCTCCTTTGCCTACTAGACATATTAAGGTTTTCTAACCTAATGGCAGAGTTTACACTCTTGCTGCAATGCCTCACCTGGTCCCCGAGCTTCAAGATGATGTTCGACAAGCTGTGGCAGGATGTGCGGGCGAATTTGGCAGTTCCGCTCTGCAAAACATGAAGAAGTTGGAAAGTTTTCTCAAAGAGACCATGCGTTGCTATCCTTTAGATGCCGGTAGGTATCTGTGGTCAAACTAAACGAGCAGCAGTTTACTAACATTGAGTCAGCTTCCTTCCAACACAAAGTTCTCAAACCTTTCGTACTGTCAAACGGCCAAGTCATCCCTGCTGGTGTCATTGTCGAGGTCCCCGCAGGAAGCATCGTTGCTGACAGATCAGTCTTTGAAAACGTTGATGTCTTTGGTCACCTTCGCTTTTACAACCTTCGACAATATAAAGAAAATCAGAAATCGGGCACAAAGGCTGCCGAAGTCGTTGCGAACAGCCAATTTATTAGCGTCAGCGAATCTAGTTTGACCTTTGGGTATGGGCGGCATGCGTGCCCTGGCAGATTTTTCGCTGCCAATGAGATCAAGATGATCATGGCCAACATCTTGCTTCATTGTGAAGTAAAGAATCCCGAAGGCGTGATAGAGAGGCATAAGAATATCCGAACTGGTTCACGGGTCAGTAAAGTCCCTTAGGATTCAAAACGTTGCCTTTAAGACAGGGCTTGATAATATTCTAACACTCATAGCAGATGAATCCTGATCATACGAAGAAGATCATGCTTAGAAAGCTTCGATAAGCATTTGCAGGCATGGATAAATGCATAGGATAATTGGCTTTAAGATCGGTAAACCCAGCCTGTCAGTCAACACGAAACTGTTGCAACCCAACAGGATAGAGGGGAGGGAGGCCCACCCCGTCGCAAGGATGCAGGTGGCAAAGCCTTTATTTAGACAGACATTGCAAGTTGGTGCCTCCCTAGGATAGAAGAACTACAGCAAATCACGTAAGGTAGTACTAAATTGGATAACAACTTATCTGTAAAGGGCTCCCTCTCCTAGGCTTCTGCTGCTACAACAACGAAATACCGCAACAGCCAGACGAACTACAAATCTGTGCATAGGACAGAAGCAATGAAAATCATTTTAACCCGCAGACATCCTTCAGTGAAAATCGGCCAGGCAGAAGTTCTTTCTTTGACTTTTTCCATCCGCTCTGCTGACTAACACGTTCCTCTTTAGCCCTATTAGCCCTCGTTTTAGAGGATTTGAGAACCCAGTCATTCACGAAACGAGAACGAGGTGACAGGCGGTGGTGTGGCCCGGCACCAAGACATGATCATCCTCATTATGGCCACTTCCCTTGTTACATTCAGCCCATGACAGGAAACTTGTCAGTATAGTGTGGTGCTAGTAGAGCTAAGGGCGTGTAATTATCGGTATTGGGTAGAGGAGTACATTTCGTACAACTAATGGAAGTAAAAGAAATTTCAGGCCATGTTCCCTGTATGACCGATACCTTCATAGTCCAATACATGCATACGAGGCATGCAAATTACGGTTTTGACTGAGCTGGAACGGCAAATACGCTAACCCATTTTATATATTTGTGTGGCAGCTACCTTTCTCAGACACCTGCGACAACCTCTCTGTCCAGCGACTGAGCCAAGACCATGTCATAATACCTTCCCCGCCTCTGGAACAGTTCCTCGTGGGTGCCCTCCTCGGCCACCTGGCCTCGGTGCAGCACAAAGATGCGGTCGCAGCGCTGTATTGTTGACAGGCGATGAGCAACGGCAATAGTGGTTCGACCGGGCTTCTCCCGCGCAACCGCCTCGATGGCGGCCTGCACCAGCGCCTCGTTGGCGGTGTCCAGTGCGCTGGTGGCTTCGTCAAACAGCAACACCTCCGGCTCGCGGATGAGCGCCCGCGCGATTGCGAGACGCTGTCGCTGGCCTCCGGAGAGAGCGACACCGCGGTTTCCGACGTCGGTCGCGTACCCGTCGGGCAAGCTGCTGATGAAGTCGTGCATGTTGGCCGACCGGCACGCGCGCTCCACGCGCTCGTCTGCGTCGGGCGTCGCCGCTTCGTCGTCCGGAAGACCGAGGAGAATGTTATCGCGGATGCTGCCCTGGAACAGCGCCGTTTCCTGCGACACAAGGCCGATGCGGGAGCGGTGGAATTGCACGTTCAGGTCTCGGAGGGGCGTGCCCTCGACGAGGAGCTGTCCGGAGCTGATGTCGTAAAATCGCTCTAGGAGGGCAACCATGGTGCTCTTGCCGCAGCCCGAGGCGCCTACGATGCCAACGGACTGGCCCTTTTGGATCTTGAGATTAAGACCGTGTAGTACAGAGCGACTGGGCCGGCTGGGATATGCGAAGGTCACGTCGCGGAACTCAATGGCCACCGAACTCTCCTCGCTTGCCGGCAGTTCCTTGACGCCGGAGGAGGTGTTTATGGGAGGCTGCGATGTGTGCAAGTCAATGATGTGGTTTGCCGCCGAGTGTGCTTTCGAAACGTCTGTTCCAAAGGGTCAGTATTCTTGGTCTCTCTCTGCCTTGCGAATGCTACGTGGGATGGGTGCGTTTAGTGAAGCAACTTACTGGATGAAAAGCCGAACAGGACGCCGCCCGATTGCGACCCCATTAGCACCGCCATGAAGACAATGAAGAATGTCCGCATATCGTAGTGACCCTCAGACAACAGCTTGCCACCATACCAGAAGGCCAAGCCCGTCACGGCCATGTTGATACTCTCGGCGAATGCATGGACGATCATAGTTATCATCTTGCTACGCAGCTCCCGGCTGGCACACTCATCAAGACGAGCCTGGAAGCCGTTCAGAATCTTGTCTTCTAACATCAAGCTGGAGACGGTGCGAATGGCGCCGACAGCCTCGGACGCGAAGCGGGCGCTTTCCAGATACATCTGGGTCAGGCGGTCCTCGTTAGCCATCTCAAGGCGCAGACGGAAGAAGCCAGCACCGAAAAGCGTCGGCATGCCGCCCGCGATGACGACCAGACCCAGGCGCCATCCCATGGCGACTGCCAGAACGAAACACGAGATGATGTCAACAAAGATGACGATGATAAGAGCGAGGTTAGTGGACAGCAAGTTCTGAAGCCTCTGGGGATGCAGCGAGAGCCGGCTGGTCATCTCGGACGCACCGTGGCCCGTGGTGTCAAAGAAGGCAATATCCTGCCGCAGCATGGCGTCAAAGTATCCCCGGCGGTAGAGGCGCGTGGTGTGGAATGATGCCACAGTCCAGAAGAACCCGACGCCGAGGTAGCACACGAAGACACCCAGGCTAAAGACGAAGTACATCAGTGCCCAGAAGTTACCGCGCTCTACCAGGTGGTTGCCGGGAGGGAGCTGCAGTGTCGGGAGACTGGATCCGAAGAGGACGGCCTGCGCGGGGAAGAGACCGCCGCCAGCTGCCGAGGAGAGGATTCCAAAGAGCCAGATTGGCCAGATGTGCCAGTGCTCCTTCCAGATGATGATTTTGAGGCACTTCACGATGGAAAGCTTGCGGGAAACGTCCGCGTCTTCGTCCTTGGCCTCGTCTTCATCCTCTGTCGGGTCTGCGGCCAGATGGGATTGCTTGATTGCAGATTTAGACCAGGCTACCGGTTTTTCCTCTACGCCTTCGACTGAGCTATTATCTCTACTTGGAACTTCTGAGGACGCGTATGTCTCAATAACAGCTTGTGCAGCTGCTGCCTCGCCCGTATTGAGCGTCTGGGGATTGACGAGCTGGTGGTACGCTCCCCCTAGATCGAGCAGCTGCTGGTGGGTGCCCTGCTCTACGACCTCGCCCCGACTAAGCACGACGATCTTGTCGGCTTTCTGGACCGTTGAAAGTTTGTGCGCAATCATGATTGTGGTACGTTGCTTAGAGACATTGTCAAGGGAAGCCTGCACTTTCCTCTCTGCCGTAGGATCCAGGGCCGAGGTAGCTTCGTCCAGCAGCAGGATCTGCGGGTTGGAGATGACACTCCGGGCAATGGCAACACGCTGCTTTTGACCTCCACTCAACAGAGCGCCGCGTTCTCCGACCATGGTGTCGTACTTTTGCGGCAGCTCCTGGATGAACTCATCCGCAAACGCCTGGATGCAGGCTTGTCGGACGAGTTTTCTCTTCTCAGGCTCGGGGAGATCGTTCATAGGCGTTCCGTATAGCCCGTGGACTACGTTGTTGTAGATTGTGTCGCTGAAGAGCACTGGCTCTTGCTGAACGAGGCCGATCCTCCCACGCAGCCATCGGAGGTCCAAGTCGGCAATGTCATGACCGTCCACGTGGATGGATCCGCTGGTCGGGTTGAACCACCGTTCGGCCAGTCCGACAATGGTACTCTTTCCAGACCCAGACGCACCCACCAGCGCCGTGACCTTACCGGCCTCGAAGGTGAGGCTGACGTCGCGTAAGACTTGAACAGAGGGCCGCGACGGATAAGCAAAGCTGATGTTGCGTAGCTCAACCAGGCCTTCACACTTGTCGAGCCGCTCGCCCGTGTCGGCCAGGGGATCAATCTCAGACTTGCGGTCAACCATCTCGAACATGCCCTTAGCGGCAGCTGAAGCCTTGGCGAAGTCACCGAACCCCGGGGCCACGTTGGAAGCAGCGTTTGTGCCCAAAAGGACCGCGAGCAGCACCGAGATGATTTGCCCACCGCCGCCGATCTCGCCGTTGTTAAGCAGCTTTACGCCGTAGAACCAGGCAAGCGAGTAGGCGCAGTAGATGGTGAAGAACTCCACACTCCACTGGACCCCGATGACGGGGCCCTTGCGGAAGCCGAGCTTCTGCGCCGCGGCCAGGTAGTCGTCGTACTTGCGGCTTAGCTTAGCACTGGCATTGTAAGCCGTCACGATGCGGGTCGAACCCAGAGCCTCCTCGACCAGGCCACCGGCGCGGTTGTATATCTCTAGGATCTTTGCCTCAATCTTGGCGTCTGATGGTGTATTCTGATTAGCGCTGAGAATTCTGTGCAGGGGAGCAAGGCACACTTACCGAGGCCGAAGGTGATTTTGAACCCGATGAAGAGAACGGGCAGCGAGGTAGCCGTGACAAGGGTGAGCTTCCACTGCCGCGTAAAAGCGACCACAAAAGCGGCAACGAACATGGACATGTTCTGGATCAGACTGCCGACCTTCTCGGTGCTGCCGTTTTCCACCATGTCGGCGCTGTTGGAGATGGTGGATGCGACGGTGCCAGGCGCGCAAGAGTCGATGAAGGAAACATCCTGCCGGATCATCGACCGGATGAAGTCGACGCGGAATTCCCTAGTCACGCGAATGCCCACCAGACCGAAGCACGTAGAATGCACGTAGACGAGAAAGAAGCGGCCGATGAAGAGATAGAGCAGCCAGAGGGCGTTCTTTGACATGTTGCGGTAGAGGTCCTGCCCCGAAATACTGCCATTTTCGTAATTGTTGAACTGGTTCACCGAAGAGCCAAACACCACCGTCGTCAGCGGGGGCAGAATACCGGAGGCGATGGCAGCAACCAGGCCGATGAGCCGGAGGGCGTGATCCAGCGGTGTCGAGTAAGACCAGTGCACGCGGAAGAAGAAGTGGAGCGACCCGGGCTTCTTCTCCTTGCTGTCTTTGGCCTTGCCAGCGTCAATTTGGTCGCTGTTGCTTATCTCATTGTCGATCTGGCCTGATGCGCTGTGTCTGGAGTTGACGGCGGTGTCTGTCTCGGCGAGCGTGACAGGGGGAGCCGACTTCTCTCCGAGGTCTGCCATCTAGGATGCGGGCGCGCAAGTGCGTGCTACCGTTCTCGCCGCCGACGGAATCGTCCTCTGAACAAAATCGAGGACTTTTCGCCGAACAAGGTGAGTAGTGGCCCAGTTGTTGGCGAAGAAATACCACCACAGCCGTTTGCAAGTGGCGAGAAAACAGATGGGAAAAGAAGTTGCGCGGCGCCTATTGAAATCGGGTTTCTTGGACAATTGAATAGCCACAAGGCGGCCCAGATATCAGTTCGACGATACGCATGACCGTAAAAGTTGTAACGGCGCAGCGTTTTCGCTTACGATGCATCAAAAATGATTCATGGCCATACAGGGGACGGAAACGCGAATGCGGAAGGTCATTTCGTATACAGATGATGCAAACCTATGGGTCTTTTGCGGCATGTAGGGGTTCTAGAGTCTAGACCAAGTCCAATCTTTGAACAACACGTCTGATTGGCTCAGCGAAGGCTCCTGATCTACGGTTGGTGCTTATCGCGTTGGTTGTCTGCTTGGCCCGTCGCAAGCACTGTGTTCACGCCCATGGATCATTGATTCAAAATAAACACTGCTGGGGTCGGAATATAAAAGATAGGAGCTGACTTGGAATACGTGTAGAGTCTAGAACGCCGGGGGAGTATCCGGTGCGGGTCGTCCCGTACGTATTATCTGCTAGGGCAGGGGAGGGGAGCAAGGGGGAGGGGCGCCGCGGTGAAGATTGACACGCCCTCACATATCCCGTCAATTACAGTTTTGTTGGTCTGTACGGGGCTAGAGACGGCTCAGAGATGCATATGCTCGAGGGCCTAGATTCAATTGCTTGGCCTACAGGATGTTTGTAACGCCCTGTAAGCTTACAAAATGAGGAGGCGTACAGCTATCTGCCCCTCAAACAGGGCCGCCGCAATGTTCTAGCCATCAGTAACGTATGTCGGTGTTGTGGTCGCGGTTACAATGCATGAAGGGACGTTTGTATGCAGGGACCGCTGTTTCTACGCGGCAGGGTGTAAATACTATTAGCCGCGACATGGTATGCAGGGACCTCGGACGCGGGCAGGCATTTCACTTTCCGACTACATGAACCCATGCAAGATTCTGCTCTCAGAAGTATCACTACAAAGCAGATACTTCAGATGCAGGTAAGCAAAAAAGCCTACCTTGAGGCCTAGATCTCGTTCGCTACAATGATGTGCTTCGGAAACAGCCCGAGCCTGGAGAGAGACAGGGATACAGCGGCTGAAGCCTCGCGATGCAAGGTTGAGACTGCATGCTCCGCTACATGTGTACATGTGCGGAAGAATGTATGCAGGGTCTATGGTTTCGGCCCAAAAGCTCACTTCCGCGGCTTACACGCATTTAGAAAGAGGGAAGACAAGATATCGAGGGCATACGGCATCTGTAAACGCGGCCTCTAAGCCATTCGGGCGCAAATGAGGAGGCGGAGACCGTCAGCAGGCGGCTGCAATCGGATCTATCACGGATCTTGTAATGTAACGTGTGATCCCTCCAATCATTTCCTGTCCTGCCTGGCTGTCTTTCGGCAAAACGGAATTCCGCGTCAAAACCTTCAGACGCATTATCGCAGGCAGACAGACAGGCTGTCAAGACCATGCTCGGCGAGCCAATGGGGAATAACAGGGGGAGGGGGAGGAAGGGTGAAGCAAGGCTTCACCCCGGGACATGATTCTGCAGACGGGAGAGAGGGGTCAGCCTCAGTGTAGCAATGTGCTCGGAAACGAGGTCCTGCGCTAGATGATGGCGATTGGGTGTCGAACGATAGTTGGACCGGGGGATCATGTGATGGCAGACAGCAAGCCGAAAGTGACAGCGAACGCCGTGAAGCATGGTCCTTCGAATATGGCAGGCGGGCATACTGGTAGGATTGCGGGTTTTACCTTGACGCCGAGATGCGGTCCATGTGTAAGTGCCTGGCAATAAAACTAGTCGTTGGCCCTGAGAAATTCTTTTCTATCTCCAGGTTCTTTCTACCTTATTTCCACGTAGAAATATTTTTTGCCGCACTCCGTTTCCTCTAAAATGTCCAACATAGAGGTTTTGATCAATACTCTGGCCCCCGATGCTGTTGTCATCGAGGAGCCCAACGGCACTCTCTCCTCGCTGGTAAGCATCTTCCCAAAGGCAGAGTTTCTGTCGTCACTAGGCAATCTAGGCGAGGCGAATCGCGGCGAGTTGGCCCGTCGCTTGTTCTTTATTTGGGCAGGCTACGTTGTCCTACGATGCATTTACAACCTCTACTTTCATCCTCTTCGTAAGATCCCCGGTCCATGGCTGGCGGCCATGACGCCGCTCTGCGACTTTTGGTACGATGTTGTCAAGAGCGGCAGCTACCTCTGGGAGATTCAGAAGATGCATGAGAAATACGGTACGCTCCACTCACTTCCTTTCCCTTTCCATCAGACGTCATCGTGCAGTCACTTGCACGGAGTGCTGATTATCTAGGCCCCATCGTTCGCATCAACCCCAACGAAGTTCACATTGACGACCCGGAATACTACCAAAACGTCTACGTCGGCGGCACTCACCGCGTCAACAAGGACTCGTCTACCGTAGCCGGTTTCGGGGTCCCTGCATCTGTAGCAGCCACTGTGAACCACGCCCAGCACCGCTCCCGCCGCGGCAACATGAACCCCTACTTCGCCAAGCGGTCCATCGTTTCCATGGAGCCCCAGATTCACGAGCGTATCACGGCCATGCTGAACCGCCTCGACGGTGCCCGCAAGGAGGGCACCAAAATCTCGTTGGACCTGGCGTTCTCCGCCATGACGGCCGACATCATCACCCAACGCTTCTTCGGCTACCACTACGACTACCTCAGCATCCCCAGCCTAGTATCGCCCATTCGTGAGGCCTTCAAGGGTGTTTCGGAAATCTTCCACTGGACTCGCTTTGTGCCGTGGGCCATCAAATACCTCAAGAAGCTGCCCATCCCCATTATCCGCCTCATCCTGCCACCTGTCGCCGAACTTCTTCTTCTGCAAGAAGACATCAAGATCAACATCAAGAAGAAGCTCGCCAGCAAGGAAGATAGCTCCGCGTCCAAATCAATCATGATCGAGGCCCTCGGCGACCCGCACGTTCCTGCGCAGGAACGCAGCATGAAGCGTCTTGTAGATGAAGGCCAGGTCATTATTTTCGCTGGAACAGAGACCTCGTCGAGATCGCTCGCCGTCGGCATGTTCTACTTGCTTGATAACAAGTCTCTCGTCACCAAGGCCCTCGCCGAGCTCTCCAAGGTGGACCACATCCCCGACGAAGAGCTCACAATGAAGGATCTCGAGACACTGCCTTTCATGGTACATATTCTTCCCTGTTTACTGACGGCGCACGCAGCCGAGGATTTCCAGTTAGCTAACAAAAATCTCAGACTGGCATTGTTAAAGAGGCTATCCGCCTTTCTTATGGACCCATCACCCGTCTTCCCCGCGTGTTCACCCACGAGACGCTTCAGTACAAGGACCATGCCATTCCCCCTGGAGTAAGTGATTCCGTCATCTTTCTGAGCTTTCGAACAGATTTTCTAAAGAAAACAGACGCCTGTAAGCCAGTCGACGTATTTCGTGCACACTAACCCCAAGTGCTTCGCGGATCCCTTCACCTTCAACCCAGACCGCTGGGTGGAGGCGGCCAAGGCAGGGTTTCCTCTCGAGAGGTACCTCACGAGCTTCACCAAGGGTTCCCGGCAGTGCCTCGGTATCGGGTAAGTAAAAAAATAAAAAAATGCCAATTCTATCTTCCGTTACGAAATTCTGATGACAAACAATATCAAGCTTGGCCCACGCCGAGCTGTACCTGACATTCACCCGCGTTCTTCGCAACTTCGATATGGATCTGGTGAACACGTCGGTCGCTGACGTCCAGGTCCACAACGTCTTGATTATCGGCCAGCCCAAGTTCGAGAAGGGCAAGGGTGAAGGACAGGGCGAGGTCGAGGTGATGGTGACACGCAAGCTGAGGTCCTGAGATGGTCTTGGTCCTGCGGAGGTATGGATGTCTGATCTTGGGTCAAAAGATGCACGGGGCATTTACTGAAGGCCAGGAAAATCGGCGGAAAACCTTTATGAGAGTGCAGAAATTGTAGGGTGTATTTGGATGTTTAGATTGCTATCTCGAATGATTTGCCCTGGTCGCTTTCTCGAATTGATTTTATTTGCCAGTACTACCGCGCTTGCAAAGTAGGTTCGAGATGACTTGATGTTCGAATAACTGGCGATTTGATGCCATGCGGGTAAACATGTGTTACCATCTAAATGTCTGACCAAATAAATAATAGTAAATGTGTATTTAATGCAATCAATGATCGGAGATTAAACTTTCTATCATACTTAAAGCAGGAAGGCTCCAAAAGCAGTATGTGGACAGCTTGAACTTGCACAAGACGACTAATGAAGTTGTCGCGGTTTACTTTGAGAAGACAACACTACATGACAGCTAACCGAACCCAAGTACATTCACTCGAAACTTCATCGTGCAGCGGAAGTATGTAAATGCGAAAGCTGAATTATCAAGACTCCATCTGCCCTAAATACAAAAACCCATGAAAACCCCCAACCAGGGATCCACGATCCACATATGACTAACTAGATATACTCCTGCGGCCAGAACTTCTTTGCCCACTTTGAAACAGCGCCCACAGTGGTACTCGCATTGAGAGACGTCTTCGCGACGAGTGGCGTCGCGACTTGGACAACCTCCCCGGCGCTGTGCTTCTCAACAAGGTCGGCAACGGGAGGGTAAGCCCACTCCTTGGGGTCAACGGCCCCCACGAGGTCACCGGCAGCCTGGTACCGACGGAACTCCTTCGCCGTGGCACTGTCGCCGCCAGCAGCGCTAGTGACGAGCTCGCGGAGACGGTAGCGAGGATCACTCAAGTGCCAGGTGACATAGCCCTGGCAGAAAGTCTTCAGCGTGTCGGCGATACTCGGGTCCTTGTCGGCAAAGACCTCGACGATCTGCTCCGAGCAGCGGATCGTGTCGCGCGTCAGCTTTTCCAGCGCCTCGACCAGCGTGATGCGGTCGCACTTGGCGTAATTGTTGACGAGCGACGTCTGGTCGCGCGGCTCGTCGAATTCTGGAGGGTTGCAACATGATTAGCGAGCGATCTTGGCGAGCCACTCGTGCCTTGGCGAGCGCGCAGGATAAAAATCGGGGGCGGAAACAAGCTTCTGGTCCGAGCTTCACGCTTCTACCCCCGGACGCTGATCGGCTCCGCACCGGTGCCAAGCTTGGAGATCATGGACGTACCTTTGTAGAATGACAGCAGGTCGTTCACAAACACCATCCAGTTCTCCATCTGGGAGATGACGGACGTGATTTCAGTGAAGAGCGCCTTTTCGTCAAACTGGGCTTTGGGGAAGATGGATGCGCCTACGCAGTGGCCGAGGCCGTTCATGCGGCGCAGAAAGCCGGGGAAGTCGTACGAGCCCGGGAATCCCTGAAAGTTGTGCTGCTCAATCCAGCAACCCTGGAAAACTGTGGCTCATTTAGCTTCGTGCGCGTGAAAAATTGTGGGCATTCCAAAGCTGCTTACAGTCGGTGGTGCTCCGGACCAGGTTTAAGCCGCAGTACGGGCCGTAGTGGCTAAGCACAGTCGGGAACTGCGCGTTCACCATTTGCCACCAAGGGTGCTGTTGAGGCTTCCCGGCAAGAAGGTCCTGGTAGAATGACTGCATGGTCGCGTCGGGGTCATCCTGGCTGTCGTCAAGCACCAGCATGTAAGTGTAGTGGATGCTCAGGTCTGCCATGACCTCGGGGTCGACGCGCACCCAGGCATAGACTACCATGGCCACAATTGTCTGAAGAGATGCCTGCAGGCGTCTGGGGCTGGCTTTGATCAGGCGCTGCTGCGTCGGCTGGGCAAAGTGCTTCGCCGCCTTGGTGTAGGCATAGTGCAGGTTACGGACCCTCTCCTCGTGTGTGTAGTTGGTGTCATTGTAGTTGATGATGTCGAGAAACCGCACCACAGCATCGAGGTAACAGTCCGTGGGAAAGCTTGCGGTGTCCATGGTGTTTGCTGCAGACTGCTGACTGTAATGATTGGGAAATGATTCAATGAGGGGAATGTATCAGGACAAACTGGAGCTACAAGGCAAGGTGGAACATGAGAAAATGAATAGAATTAGAAGGCAAATATGGCATCGAGAAGTCGCCGTTTTGGCCCGCAGTCAAATGATGTGCTATTTGTTGCTATTTGCAATCTGATACGTCCGGCGTTGCCTCCGTGGGGCAAACTACCAACATGAATCACGAAGCGCCAAAGTATTGCTTACACCCGCATGACAACGTTACTGTGAATCCTTCGCGGAAAGCCGAAACCCGCGATAGGGAAGGTCCATGAGGACTGCGCAGTGTTTGAGCTTGTGGTGGATCTCAATTTCCTTATCCTTGACTGCTTTACTCGCTCACAGGCTCTAGGCCGTATCTTTAGCTATAAGGGGGTCAGAGTTTGTCATATTTGGTCAAGTTTGATATCTGTACGTCTTAGGTGGAGAGCTAGACCGAGATATCTTCACTCGGACTTTGATGGCATTCCGGGGGCGTTTGGAAAAAAAAAAAGACCCCGGTCAAATCACACAAAGGGCCCGACGGGATGGAGCGGTGCGTTGTGTACATCTACACCAAGTTACAACTGCGTGAAGAAGAGGATAAACCCCGCTGATTCTGTAAGGGTCTCAAGATTCGGGTACGTGGCTCCGCCTGTTTCGGCCTAAAGACCACTTCGTAAACCTGCAAACCCCGCAATAAGCGCTGTTTCGGCTTATTTGCGGTACAGAATGCGAGATACGATACAAGCTTCCGGAGCAAGATCTAGACCAAGAGGCCCGGGGGCGAATCTCGCAAAATGCATCGTGCTATACTTACTCGAACTCGCTTGCGCAGCGCGCTCAGTTGGATAACCATACCCCGGGCCTGGTTCTCAGGAGATCTAGACCTATTTCCCCTCCCATGTGGCTTACATGAACCTGCAGGAAAGCACCTTTTGGTGTGGCTTCCGCCATATTAGAAGACTGACGGTGCCTGCAGGGGCAATTTAGATGCCGAGTTTGTATTATACAGACTCCTAGTGGACTTCCGCACCATGTCCTGCAAAGAACAGCCACCTGCGATCCTTCCGATGCTACGTCATATGTACACGCCGTAATCGAAGCGAAGAACACCTACAAGGGGAATTAGCGGCCGTGTGTGTATCTCGTCTGCTAGTTACCAGCAGACGTCCACACCATCACCCGCGGAGACCCTCTAATGATCTTGCCGAGGCGGCAACTAGTGTAGGCGCCGTAAGTCTTGGAGCCCGCTGCTACTGCACACCAGCAAGACAGTACAGGGCACTGTTCTCTGTGTATGCAACATATCAGTGGCCAGTAGTCTAGGTGCAATATGCAACGTTGCCCAGGGGTCTACCAATCAGAACATCACAACGCCGCTTCTGACCCAGTTGAATCTGATTGCACCATGTTGCGTCATGCAATCACTGGGAATAGTACGGGTCGGTTCACAGTGTTTGTGCTGACATTTTGCAAGCAGATGATAGGATAAACAGGGGCAGTAAGTCTTTCCATTAAGGGCAACTCGTTGGCCAACCGTATGTAATGTGCGTATGCAACACGTGTGCATGGATATTATGTAGGGTGGGTGTGTGTATATGTGTGCTTACCCCCCTGCTACTGAGTACTATATTGACCCTCCAGAAGTGGATCTTCAGGGATATTCCAAAACAGGCGGCCATTTGTGGGCGCTATTCTCTCTCACCCTACCTGCCAGTGTTTTACTGTGTAGTGACAAGTAGGGGCGTGAACCGCACGTCTCCGCTTATGTAGACCCTATTCACAGAAGTGGCTGGACCTTGATGCTCAGGGTCCTTTCCGCGTGGGCCCGCTAGGAGTCTGGGGTTTTGGACACTTAAGAAATGAGCGCGAGGCTTCAGGGTCCGTCCCGCGAATACATAGTAAGTTACTTTGAGGGGTATGGGGATTCGGACCCCCGGAAAAATGAATCTAGACCTTCGGGTACCTTATCAGAAGGATCAAGTTGGACCGGAGTAGGTAGCCTATTGCCATACCTACAACACTCATTGGCCGTATCGGTACGAGCGGCACATAGCGTTAGCCGACGGAGTGCAACAGTGTTTGCCGATGGTCCCTTCAGCGCAGGCGGTTTGTGAGTTGGGCGAGCAATCTCGGCTTTTGTCGCTGCGCGCCTATCCCACCGGCTACGACTGTGCCGCAATATAGTGTCTCGCATTTTGAAGTGTCGCCTTTTCTTCGGACTTTCCCGTCAGATAGTAAACCATCGTCTAAATGCCCGATTGCCTATCTCCCTACATGCTATCCGATGAACTGAAAGAAAGGGTCGGAATATTTTACAAACATTCGCAATTGAGACTTAAAACAGAGCCCTCAGATGTCGTGGTTTTTTTGCCAGATCAAGGTGAAGAAGAGCCGCAAAGGAATGGAAGGCAACACCAATAAATCCAGTGAAACAAGATAGAAACAAAACCAACTGTGAATCTTCTGTGAAAGCTGATCGCTGTTCTCAATTTCGCCAAATGCGATAAAAATGCATACAACATTGGATCAAAGTGTGTAAAATTGCTTTCATGTAACACATCATTCTGAATTTCTGAAGCCGTTTTATTATCCTGTCTAAAATGACTAATATTTGACCTGAATCACCACCTCATCCACAGTTCATTCGGTTTAGCCTCATCAACTATGAATCGTGAGATGAAAACTAAATGTAGAGCCAGTCACACCGAGTACAGCGTGTAAATCATCTACAACTCAATCTCCTCCTTGCGGCGACGAATCATGATTCGCGCATTGTCATTGGCCGACCAGTACAGAGCCTGGAACATAGGTTCCGTGGGGGCGCCCGGTGCCAGCTTGAAATCGTACTTCAGGAGAATGTGGCTGAGGGCGATCTTGAGCTCGTTGGCGGCGAAGAAACGGCCCGGGCACGCGTGCTTGCCCATGCCGAAGCCCAGGGCATCGGGTGTCGTCGACACGAATTGTGCCGTCTCGAGCCCTTGCTCCTCGCGCATGCGCAGGAAGCGGTAGCCGTCAAACTTCTCTGGGTTGGGGTACTTCTCCGCATCCCAAGACTTCGAGGTGGATACCATGAGCTTAGTGCCCTTGGGGATCTTGGTACCGTCTTGCAACTTTGTGTCCTTTAGCGCGATGCGACGCATGACAGCTGAGAGGGAGTGTGTTAGCGTCTCAACCCTTGAAAAGTCAGAAATGCCGATGGATGGGTTCTCTTACCGACGGCCGCGGGCTTCATGCGCTGACTCTCCTTAAGCACACTGTCCATGAGACGCAGCTTGTAAAGGGTAGACTTGCTCCACTTGTTGTCAGACAAGACGGTAATGACCTCCTTGCGCATGTCCTCAACGAGCTGGGGGTCCTGGCAAAGATAGATCATGAGCGTGCTCAACGAGTCTGACCCCGAAAAGTTGGCGGCGATGGCCATCATAATCTGGGCAACGGTGGGGTCATAGGGACGGCCGTTGGCAGCGTCCTCCATCCACTGCATCGCGTCGAGGTGGCGAACGGGTTCAAGGCCCTGCTTCACTCGCTCCTCTTTTTCGCGGCGGCGGTTTTGGAGGACCGGGTCAACGATGTTGAAAGACGTCTTCAGCTCTTGCCTGATGGCTCGGCAGCGGGGAAGATACCAGTAGACAAGGGGGCGCAGGAACTTGGGCCACAGGCGGAGGTCCTGCGCGGCCTGCATTGAGTCCCTGGTGTAGTCGACCGTGACCTGAAGCCAGTCATCATTGCGGCAGAGCTCCTCGCCGAGGAAGACTCGGGAAGACAGCTGGGAGACGATCTTGAAAGCGAGAATCTTGAGCGGAACCTCGTGCCATTCTATCGGTCGACGTTAGCACTTTTTTCACCCTGATTATACACGTCGAATCAACAAACCTGTTTCATCCGTAAAGTGCTTCTGGAGCGCATGGCTTGCTTCCTCAGAGAGGGGGATATTGAGCCTGACAATGTCCTGTATGAGGTTGATCTTGACGGCGTCATGAAAGATTCTGTCACGGGTCTGTCCTTGGCGGAAAGGAGCAAAGCCATCAAGATTGGTGTGCATGTCCTACATCAAAATTAGCTTTGTGTCAGAACAGCCGTAGTGGTCACTGTCGCTCACCTCCTCCACGTGCTTGCCAAAGTCAAGCGCCTCGTCGTCCTTGATCCCAGTGGCATAGTCTGCAGAGAGAAGAAGCTCAATGCCATTCTCAGTCTGCACGCGGGACTTGTCGCCGACCTAGCAAAGAGTGTAAGTTATACTGTATGACTCCACATCTGCGTTGAGCAGAGACTGATGGCTTACATTGACAAGGGCATCATCAAGAATCTCCTTGGCGCGGTCGCAAAACTTCTTTCGCTGCTCCTTGGCCGTCAACTGCCACCGTTTCTTTCCGTTGACAAGAGGAAGACTGGATATGTCATTGTTGTCCTTGCGTGCGAAAATGGTGAGTCTTCCAAGGATTGCACTCAAGGCCAGTGCAATAATAACACCAAGGCCCTCGGGCGAGGAGAATTGCTGCAGGGCAGCAAGGAGCGTGTCTTCAATCATAATGTCGAATTGATTTCAAACGTACAAGGAGATGATCTGCAGAGACAGAGAGTCCAAAGAAGGTGAAGATGGAGATTGAAGTAAAAAGATGATTATGTTCGAGTTGGGCATTGGGGCATCCTGTAATGACATTGCTAGGAATATGAGCGAAATTACATGAGTGGTTATTCTATACAACCGCGGTTTGCCTATCAAGAGACAGCCGAACGAGTTCGCTACTGTCGCCACTTCACATCACGAACCTGAAGCTGTACAGATGCACTTGATGCGCGGTGGAACTTTTGCTTCGAATCCCCGCCCGGAGCAGCGCAATTCCACGACAGAATCTTACACCCCTTGTAAGCCTTGGTCAAGGTCATATCTCGCGTTCGCCCGCAATGACTGGTTACTTCTGATGTCGTGATAGCACAAGATATCAGCCACTTCGGAGCCTCAGCGAACCCATGCTTTCCTGATCCTGCGACTCAAGTTTCGCGGCCCGCTCGACGGGACAAGGATTCCGTTCAACGGCTTCCACGCCCAGGCGGCAAGGGATCAGGGATGAGGGACCAGGGACCAGGGGTCCAGGGGTGTAGGACCCTGCATGGTTGCACTTCAGTGGTGTGATCGTAAGCTGCATGAAACCCCTGTCTCCGTAGATCTAGAACCTGCATGGACTGCAGGTGGCAAATTTTCCGACTTGTCCTACAGGTCTCCTATCCATTCTGCTGGCCGGAATCCCAGTTGCAGGTGGCAGGGTTAGAGATTCTAGACTGGTTGTGTAATGCTGGCGTCAGCTCCCTTCAGGCCGGCATTCTTTCCCCCGGACGTATACAGTGTGGGTGATTGAACCACGCCAGCCGTGAATCTTGGACTGCCACCCCCTGGTGCTGATCTTGTTTTCTGTAGCCGAAATCTGTATCGACAACTAGTCAAACCTCGGAAGCTCATTACGCTGGAAGGATATCGCTTCGCCAGGCGAAGATCGGGAGCATGCCGACATGCGAGAGGGGTCAAACAAGCTGCGTGACAGACGTTGGGTTGCGATAGGCAATGTTGAAGGAGTCTCGACTACCAGTTATGGCGCTCCCCTACACAACGACGACGGATGATCTAGGGATACATAGTAGACACAGATTGCCATCAAGAAAGAGCTTGATTTCATCACAAACTATCTTCTCTTCTCAACAACACCACCACCCGGGTCTGTCCTTTGACCTCCCGCTCCTTTACTCGCTCTTTTCTGTCAACAATTTGCAGTTCAGCTACTCTCAGCCATCATCATGGGCGTAGAAACGGAACCTGTCTTGACACGCCCTTGGGCGTTGCCAGATGACCAAGATCTTCAGGACACGCCAACCTTATCCACAAAAGCCATCGAAACGACAGCGAGGGCGGCATGTAGCGCTGAGGATTTTGACACAATCCTGTCCTGGAATGGCACAGAGCACTCTTCCTATGATGAGTGCCTCCATTGGCATTTCGAGAAGCAAGCTACCTCGCAACCCGACTCCCCAGCCATCTTATCTTCTCATCAGACTTACACCTATGGGGAGTTGGAAGCCACGACTGCGCGCCTCGCCAAATACCTCTCTCAAGAGTGTGGTGTAGGGCCGGAAGTCATTGTGCCAGTTTGCTTTCCCAAGTCGGCCTTCGCCATTGTTGCCATGCTCTCAATTCTCCGAGCTGGGGGTGCTTATACTGCACTCGACCCGAAGTATCCCGATGCACGAATCCAGCAGATTCTGCAACAGACCCAAGCAACGACGGTTTTGGCATCTCCTGATTCCGTTAACCGTTTCGAGGGACTGGTGCAGAATGTGGTGCCCATCTCGGAGGAGCACCTCCTCACATTACCCAAAGACACGGATAACCAACCGCTTCCTTCTCCCGATAGCAAGAAAGCCAGCCCAAGAAATGCTTGCATCGTCGTCTTTACCTCGGGTAGCACGGGTACCCCCAAAGGCATCGTCCTAGAGCATAGGCACATGTGTGCCACCGCCCATGAGCACGGCCGGGCCTTTGGGATTCGCAAGGGGCTTCGCGTGCTGCAGTTCGCTGCCTACACATTTGACATGGCCAACTCGGACATCTTCTGCACCCTATTCCACGGAGGCACCATCTGCGTCCCGTCAGAGGATGAGCGCATGGACGACCTTGCCGGCTTCGTGGCACGGTTCCAGGTGGAGTCAGCCAAGATCACCCCGTCCCTAGCCGGTCTGCTCACCCCGGCCGACATGCCAAGCCTCAAGACCATCATACTGGGTGGTGAGGTTGCCTTCAAGGACCTTCTGGCCCGCTGGGCGGACTATGCTCAGACAATCATCAGCTATGGTCCTGCGGAGTGCGCCGTGACCTCGGCGAGTCATGTTTACGTGAAGGAGGCCGATGCCGGTGTCATCGGCAGAGGTTTCGGTACACGACTATGGGTCGTAGACCCCCACAGCCGCCACGTCATTTTGCCTATTGGCTCCGTAGGCGAACTCCTGGTCGAAGGTCCCAACGTCGGCCGAGGATACCTGGCCAACCCTGAGCTGACGGAGCAGTTCTTTGTCGGTGCCCCTGACTGGTGCAGCAACAAAAACAACAGCCAGGGCGAGCCGCGGCGATTCTACAAGACGGGTGACCTGGTCCAGTATGATTCCGACGGCGTGGTGCGCTTCGTCGGCCGCAAGGACTCGCAGATCAAGTTGCGCGGCCAGCGTCTCGAACTCGGCGAGGTTCAGCACCATCTCAAGGAGGCTTTTCCCAAGGCCGTGGCAGTCCTCCCGGCTGTTATTGCACCCCATGCTCTCGGCGCTGCCAAGAGTCTCGCAGCCTTCGTCCAATTAAGAGACGGTGCCGGCATCATTCAGACCAAAGAAGACAACATTGTCGCATCTCACCTTTTGGGGATGGATGAATGGCAAGCCAGCGTCAAGGCCGCGCATGAACTACTGTCGGAGGCTCTGCCCTCTTACATGGTCCCGGCGCAGTTCATCCCGGTGTCCCAAATGCCAACAAACGCATCTTGGAAGACCGACGTGCGGCGCCTGCAAGAGTTGGCCGCTGACCTTCCCCTGGACGTGTTGACTCTTCTGGGCCCTTCTCCTTCACTTCCGTCCATTAGCCAAGAGCCCCTGACGGAAACGGAACTCAAACTACAAGAGCTTTGGGCCACCGTCCTTGGCCGTGAGCCTGGGCAGCTAGGTCTCGATGACAGCTTCTTCCACATTGGCGGCAGTTCTCTCGAGGCCATTCGCCTCGTCGGTCTCGCCCGCGCCCAAGGTCTGGACTTGACGGTCCAGCAGATTTTCCAAAGTCCCAAGTTGAGAGACCAAGCCAGTTCGCTCAAGCCTCGTGCCGAGATTGCGTCAGAAGGCGAACCCATCCCCCCACTGTCGCTGCTCAACCCAGAGACAGATCGCGGTACGGCTCTTCAGTATGCTGCCAAGCTTGCCGATGTCGAGCCGAGCCAGATCGAAGACATCTTCCCGTGCACACCTCTGCAAGAGAGCCTGCTGGCCATGACTGCTCAGCGTGAGGGAGATTATGTTGCGCGCAGCGTGTACCGCCTTCCCGCCTCGACCGATCTGGATCGCTTCAAGAGAGCGTGCGAGGAGGTAGTAGCCAAGGCACCGACCCTGCGCACGCGAGTGGTGAGTCTCTCCGATTATGGACTGGTCCAGGTCGTTGTCAACGAATCTTTCCAATGGGGTCCCGTCCTGGACATGGACTCTGCCTCTTCTCTCGAGAGCCAGAAACCAGGCCAGGTTCTCGGATCAGCACTGTCCTTCTTTGCTCTGGCCGAAAGCGCCCAGGAGGCGGCGACGTACTTCGTGTGGACAATCCATCACGCGCTCTATGACGGCTGGTCGGCGCCCCTCATCTTGGACGCGATCGAGCAGGTGTACAGCGACGGCCAGTCACCAGTCTTTGCCCCCTTCCAGGGCTTCGTCAAGCACGTTCTCCAGCAGGACAAGACAGCCGCCGAGGACTTTTGGCGAGTCCAGTTCGATGGCGGCGACGGCGCCGTTTCCTTCCCCGCGCTCCCCGACCCCTCAAAGGTGCCCCTTGCCGACACCGTCGTGGACCGTCTCGTGAACCTCGCCTGGCTCCGCAGCAACACCACACCCGCCACGGCTGTCCGCACGGCCTGGGCTATCCTGCAATCTCAGATCTCCGGATCCAAGGATATCGTCTTTGGCGCGACCTTGACGGGCCGGCAGGCCGATGTCGCTGGCGTGGAGCGCATGACGGCGCCAACCATCGCCCCGCTTCCCGTACGAGTGATGCTACAAAATGATCAGAATGTGCAAGATATGCTGCAATCGATCCAGCAGCAGATGGTGGACATGCTTCCCTTTGAACAGTTTGGCGTTCAGAACATCAAGCGCGTGTCCGGCGCTGCTCGCGATGCTTGCCAGGCGCAGACGCTCCTCCTGATCCAGCCCGCCGGCCAAAACCTGTCGCTGAGGCAGAACGGCCTCATGTCTCACGTCTCTGGCTTCGTCCACGAGACCAAGTCCTATGCTCTCACGCTCTACTGCTACCTCGAGGCCGATGGCGTGCACATCTATGCCGTGTTTGACTCGTCGGTGATCAAGGAGGAGCGGGTCTCCAGGATTCTGGGACAGTTTGAGCACATCTTGAAGCAGTTGAGCGACGCGGAGAAGCTTGCCTTGAAAGTCTCTGATCTTGAGGTGGTTTCCCCTCAAGATATGAGAGATATCTGGCGCTGGAACGCTCAAGTCCCCCCGACAATGGACCGCTGTGTGCACGACATGATAATCGACCGCGCCCATCAACAGCCCGAGGCAGACGCCATCCATGCATGGGACGGCGACCTGACATACGCACAGCTGGATGCCCTGTCATCGACGCTGGCTCGCCGTCTTATCCAGCTCGGGGTCGGCCCAAACATGATTGTGCCCCTCTGCTTCGAGAAGTCCATGTGGACTCCCGTGGCCGTGATGGGCGTCATGAAGGCCGGAGGATGCTCTGTCCTGCTGGATGGCGGACAGCCAGAGCAGCGCTTGCAGACGATCGTGCAGCAGGTCGCACCTAGCGTCATGATTGCCTCGGCCCTGCGCAGGGACGAGCCATCTAGACTCTGCACGTCCGACGAACTGAAGGTGGTAGTCTTGGATCGACAGGCTCTCGACGAGCTCGAGACTACTGACGTCCCAGCGCCTCTTCCCGCAGTGCCGACGTCTAGCTTGCTGTACCTCGTCTTTACTTCCGGCAGCACCGGCCTGCCCAAGGGAGCCCAAGTCACTCACTCCAACTACGCGAGTGCGCTGCACTACCAGGGCGACTTCTTCGGCTACCAGACCACATCTCGCGTGTATGACTTTGCGTCCTACTCCTTCGACGGCGCTTGGTTCAACATGCTGCATACTCTCGAGGCCGGTGGGTGCGTCTGCATTCCTCTGGACGAGGACCGGAGAAACGACCTGGCCGCCTCGATCAACCACATGGGGGCCAACATGCTCAACCTCAACGCCACGACCCACCGTCTCCTAAACCCGGCGACACTCCCGGCCGTAAACAACCTCATTTCCTTGGGCGAGCCGATCCGCAAGGAAGATGTCGAGATCTGGACACCGGGAGTCATCAAGCAAGCCTACGGCCCCGCCGAGTGCACCCCCATCTCGACCGCCCTGCGCGGGGAGGCCGGCGACCAGCCAAACGTCGGCATCGGCAGCGGGCTGGGCTCCCTCACCTGGGTCGTGGACCCGGAGACCGGCCGACTGATGCCGCCAGGAATCACGGGAGAGCTCTGGCTCGAGGGCCCCATAGTCGGCGCCGAATACCTGAACGAAAAGGAGAAATCGGCGGCCGCTTTCGTCCACGACCCGGCGTGGCTGCTGAGGGGAGGAGGCGGCGTTCCAGGCCGCCAGGGCCGTCTCTACAGAACTGGCGACCTCGTGCGACAGCTCGACGACGGACCTCTGGTGTTTGTCGGACGCAAAGACACCCAGGTCAAGATCCGCGGCCAGAGAGTCGAGCTGGAAGACATTGAGCACCACCTCCACCGCGTCATGGTCTTCCGGCACGAGAACGTCACCCTGGTTGCCGAGTTCATCAAGCCGGAGGGCCAGGAGCCCATCCTCGTGGCCTACGTCGCTCTCTCTTCCCCAGGCGAGGTGTCCCTGGATAATATCCTCGCCTCCCTAGTGGTCGGGGAGCCCGGCAAGGAGCTGGCCACCGCGCTTCCCGCGCATCTCGTGCCCACGGCTTACATCCCGCTCGAGCAAATTCCGCTCACGATGACGGGCAAGACGGACCGCAAGCGCCTGCGCGAGATGGGAGCCGCGATGACGCGGGACCAGCTGGTCGCTCTGCACGAGGCGCATTCGGGCATCACCTCGAGGGAGCCGTCCACCCAGGAGGAGCTGCAGCTCAGGGAACTCTGGGCGCGGGTGCTCAACCAGACAGAGATCTCAAAGATCAGCGCGGAGAGCAACTTCTTCGTCATCGGCGGCGACTCCATCCAGGCCATGCGCATGGTGGCCCTGGCCCACGAGCATGACATGCGCCTGACCGTGGCCGACATCTTCCAGAGCCCGCGCCTCAGCGACATGGCGAAGCGGGTCAAGACAGTGCAGAAGAAGGAGTCGGCGTACTCGGAGCCGCAGCCGTTCACCCTGCTCTCCGAGGATGACCTGGCGGGGCAAGAGCTCGGCGTCTTCATCAGAGAGACGATTGCACCGGCCATCGAGTTCCCACTCGAGGACATCCAGGACGTCATGCCGACGACGGCCACCCAGGCGATGTGCGCCGACGCGGCCATGCACGACCCGGCACAGGGGTGCTTCATGGTCCACGTGGACGTCCCCGAGCGCGTCTCCCTCGACACGATAGAGGAGTGTTGCCAAAAGGTCTGGGACCACCTCAGCATCCTGGCTGCCGTGTTCGTGACGCCCGGCGAGAGGATGTTGCAGGTAATCCCGCGGAACTCGGCGGCGCCGATCGAACGGCACCCGATCGGCGACGCGCAGGACATGGATGGCTTCGCCACGGACGTCTTCCACGCCGCGCTCCAGCCCGCCATGGTCCCGGGGTCCCTCTACACGCGGTTCTACGTGCTGCACGGCGCGGGCCAGTCCACGCGCTGGGGCCTCCGGCTGTCCCACGCCCACTTCGACCGCACCAGCCTGACGCCCATCCTCGACTGCTTCGCCGCCAGCCTGCAGGGCAAGGTGCTGGCGCCCATGGCGCGCTTCTCGGGCTTCGTGGGCTGCGTGCGCGAGGCCGAGGACAGGATGCTGGCGCACTGGCGCGAGGTGCTCCGGGGCTCGAAGCCCCTCGCGCTGCCCCCTACGGGGCAGCCCGCCGAGATCGTGTCCATCAAGCGCGCCATCCGGGCGCCGCCCGCGGTCGAGGGCTTCACGGCGGCGAACCTTTACGTCGCGGCCTGCGTGCAGGCGCTCGCGCAGCTGCGCGACACGGACGACGTGGTGACGACGATGACGGTGTCGGGCCGCTCCACGCTCCCGCCCGCGTTGGCCAACGTCGTCGGCCCCACCGTCAACATGGTGCCCCTGCGCGTGCGGCTCGACGCCGGCAGGACGTTCAGGGGCACGCTCGAGGCAACGCGGCGCGCGCAGCTCGACGTGCTCGACTTCGAGACGAGCACGGCGGCGCCGCTGTTCGCGGCCTGCACGCCCGAGGCTACGTGGCGGCCCGAGGAGCGCCGGTCGACGTACATCGTGCAGTTTCAGAACCCGGAGCCGCTCACGGTGGACCTGATGGGCGACGGCGAGTGCTGCCAGGAGCTTGGCTGGTTCGGGCCGGACAAGGTGTGGGAGCACTCGGAGGAGGTGTGGCTCATTGCGCGGCCGGACCCGGAGACTGAGACGTGGAACCTGTGGTACAGCGCCAACACGGTCAACTTTAGCCTGGAGAGGCTGGAGGAGCTTATCCGGGAGCTGGAGGCGGTCGTCGAGAAGATTGTGGAGGGCGCGGCGAAATGAGTAGATGGTTCGGGCGGGTGAAGTTTTGGTGGTTTTTGTGAAAGGTGTAGATATTATTTCTGTGAACATTTCGGCATACTATGGATCTTTCTTGGAATTACGTGATAGAACTGGTAATTGATTTTCATGTTATACTCGATTCGCATCCTTTTATACGAAGCGCTGAAATCGTATATTTGAAAAGACAGAAAGGTAATTTGTGACAATGGTATATTATACGATTAAATCATATGTGTCCCTTCTGAACGTCATGTTTTGCAACCATCTTAAGCTGGCTTTCAGTCTTCCTCCTGCCAACATTTTGCGCGGCGTTATTCAATTCGCGGATTTTTAGACGGCCTCTTTCAGAAAATTTCCCCAATCTAGAAATTACATTGTCATGGGTACTTTCAGGTGAACCAAACTTTTATTTTATTCTATGTTCATGTCTGTTCTGTGTACTCTTGACGATGGCGTCTCACGTCTCGTGTCGACCAGCGCCATCACCTTCATTCGACAGCATCCCATCCCGGATGAGCTCCAATCACTGCTCCGCAAACTTCAGCATGAACTCCGCCACGTAACCAAGAAATTCCTCCGCGAGCGTCTCGTCCAGACGTCCGTCGTTGAAGCAGATGGAAAGCCCCGTGGCGCCCTTCCAGCTGTCCATCCTGATGAGCCTGTGCAAGGGGTACTGGTCAGCAGGTCGCCGGCAACAAGCGCAGCCCAGAGGGGCGAGAGATAGTTAGGGCGCATGAGGAATACTTACACGTCGGAGAGATAGGTGTCGAGGTGGAATAGGCAGCTCTCCACGACCAGCAGCTTCTCGCCGCCGGCGCCGAGCACCTCTCCGGGGACGTACTTGTCCACGATGCCGTCGCTTGCAAAGACCTAATAGGGAAGCCTGGTGTCAGCATGCCGGGACCAGCCATAGCGACGAAAAAAGTGCGGAGGGAAAAATACGAACCGGAAAGCTAGTGGGCGGAAACGACGGCGGTGCACTAGTTAAAAGACGTATCAGCCGATACACCCAATCACTAAACATTGACATGAGGGGGGGATACTCACGACCCGAGCACGCTCGCGAGGAAGTTGCCCTTGGCCTGGTCGACGGCGAGCTGGAACTCGTTCCGCAGCCAATACTCGTAGCCGTCCCTGACGCGCGCGGCCAGCGCCCCCAGCGTGGCCCGGACGGCCTCGGCGTCGCCCTCGTCCACGGCCCACTCGCGCAGCGGTGCGAACTCGACTGAGGCGCCGGCCTGGCACGAGCCGTAGCGCCGCGCCGCGTCACCGCGGAGGTAGCGCCTGCCGTTGACGGGCAGCGGGGAGGCGAGCGCGACGGAGTCCGGGGCGTCGGCCGGCAGGGGCCGGGCGCGGAGCAGGGCGAGGACCATGGTGGCGTGGCCGAGGTGGGTGACGGTGAAGCTCGGGCCAAGACGCGTCTTGATGGCGGCCTTGATGGCGGCGCTCTGCTCGGCGGTGAATGCGCGCCATATCGAGCGCGGGGCGCCGGTGCCGGCGGCAACGGGGAGGCCCCAGCTGGACTTTGGGGTGTCAGTTGTGGTCATGCAGCGGAGGGGGGGTGATGTTGTGCGAAGGAAAGGAAGGAAGAGACTCACTCCGCTCTTGAGCAGGGCGGCGATGAACTCGTCCCGCGTCTTCTCGTAGTCCTCGCCCAGGGCGCCGACATCGACCTTGCACGCGTCGAGAACGGGCACGTTCAGGTTAGCAATCTCGCTGCCCCACGCGTACTGCGACGATGCCGGCTCGGCCTCGTCGGCGCCCAGTTGTTCCCCGAGGCGGCGCAGCAGGTCCCCCACGAAGACGCGCGCGCTGATGCTGTCCCAGTGGATGTGGTTGAAGACGCCGAGCACGTCCACGCGGGCGCCGGCCGCCAGCGGCGCCTCCTCGTCCTGCACGTCGGCCACGACGACGAGCGTCACGGGCGGGAGGGACTTGGCGGGGTCGATCTGGCGCTGCTTGCCGATCTCGGCCGCGACCTGCAGCCCGGTCTGGGACGTGGGCCTCGCGGTGACGGCGGCCCGGGCCCATTGCAGGGCCTCGGCGTCGGACGCCGGAGGGGTGTAGGTGATGTGCGGGGGGCCGTACTCGGAGGCCCAGGCGGTGGTGCAGGCGACCTCGGGGTGGTGGAACCGGACGTGGAGCAGCGCGTCGGCGAGATGCCGCGCAAGGCCGGCCAGGGAGAGGCCGGCAGCCTCGACGCGGAGGGTGGTGCTGAGGTAGTTGTCGTATTGGCCGCGGGAGTTGGGGCCGCGCAGGCCGACCCACGCTTCGGTGCCGAGCCCGAGGCGCCGCACGGCACGGGGGTCGTCCGGCGACGGGTGCCAGCGGAAGGCGGCGGGGTCGAGCCGGGGGATGGGGGGAAGGGACATGGTTGGGAGTGATAGGCAAAGTCTCGGGAGAAAATGTGTAGACAGATAGAATAAGAAAAATCCCGCAGTTTGAAAGCAATGCGGGGGATTTTGATGATGTCCAAAGTGAAGTAAATCGAATGAATGGATTAGTTAACTTGGTTTACTGTGGTCTGTCGAACCCTTTATTAGAAGCCGTCGTCAAACTACTTACTATGTATTCTCTCCAATACGATGGAACACCAAATTGTGAGGGCTTTCAACCGCGTCAAAGTCTTTGTCCTCGGCGCTTGTCACCCGAACAAGCAGCGCAAGCCCGCCCACCAGCTGCTTATCCCCGTCGCTCGCCATAAGCGGCACCGTACTAACTCGCAAACCTAAATACGGTGGCGTGCCGGGGTCGAGTCTGATCACACAACACACGCCCCCTCCCCTTCCCCAACTCCACTCCGCCTCCGCCGCGCTAGGTCGGACCGGAATGGACTGCATCAGGACGGGTCCCGACGGTACACGGTGCCGTCTACGGTGAGTACATTCATGGGAATACGCCCCCCGAGGGGTCTGCTCAGAGGGATCCTGGGACCGTAGAGGTTCCATGCTGCTGTCCAGCTCGGACGAGCGCGATGGATTCACGGCCCATGTCACTCGTCACTTGCGTGTCACTTGCTTGCATAGACCGACCTCGACCACTGTCACCATCGCCGGCGACTCCAAGTCGCCTATCGCGAAGATATGCAAAGGCAGCATCCGTCCCGAACGCCGCCAACATACAGCCGATGCCTCGTCGTCGAGGATTCAGGGACGTCCCCGTCGTCCACCTCGACAGCTGCGGTTCCTGGTTCCTCACATAAACCGTCCCGTCGTCTCTTCTCCTCCCCTGGACCAATCCGTACGCATGGTCCCGGCTCACTTACACACACTCTTCTCACCCTATCCTGTCCCCCTGCAACCCGTGCACACTTCACCATGCCGCTCCCCCGCCCCCCCTTCGACCCGGAGCTCGCGCCCATCCAAGCTTCCTTCGAGCCCTTCGGCCCCATCACCCCAGAGTTCGTCGTCAGGCACCACGCCCGCACCGACCGCGCCCTGGAGGCCCCGCACATCGCCGCCGCGGAAGCCATAGGCGACCGGCCCCTCACGCACGCCGAGCACACGGCCCCGGGCCTCGGCCCGACCGACCCTCCCGTCGCGCTCTCCATCTTCACGCCCAACACGGTCCCGGCGGCGGGGAATCCGCGCCGGCCCTGCATCCTGTACACGCACGGCGGCGGCCTCATCTTCCTGCACCGCCTCATCGGCCTCTCGCAGCCGCTGGACTGGGCGGTGGCCGCGGGCGCCGTGCTCGTGAGCGTCGAGTACCGCCGCGCGCCGGAGCACCCGCAGCCGGCGGCGTCGGACGACTGCTTCGCGGCGCTGCGGTGGGTGCGGGCGTCGGCGGGCGCGCTGGGCGTCGACGCCGCGCGCATCCTGGTGGCCGGGCAGTCGGCGGGCAGCGGGCTGGCGGCCGGGCTGGCGCTGCGGGCGCGCGACGCGGGGCTTGAGCCGCCGGTGCGCGCGCAGATGCTGCCGTGCCCGATGCTCGACGACCGCTGCGAGTCGGTCAGCTGCACGCAGTTCGACGGCGGCGTGGAGCCGTGGGACCGGACTAAGAACGCGGCGGCGTGGGGCATCGCGCTGGGCGGGCGGGCCAGGGCCGGGGCGGGCGACACGGTGAGCCCCTACTGGGCGCCGGCGCGGGCCGAGACGCTGGTGGGGCTGCCGCCCGCGTACATCGAGACGGGCTCCGCCGAGTTCTGCCGCGACGAGGCGGTGGAGTACGCGTCGCGGCTGTGGGCGGACGGGGTCTCGGCGGACCTGCACGTGTGGGCGGGCGGCTTCCACGGGTTCGACGAGATGGCGCCGGACTCGTGGCTGGGCGCCGGGCCATCGCGGCCAAGCTGGAGTGGGTGCGGCGGGTGCTGACGGAGTGATGGGATGGAGGGGGGGACGGGGAGACGCGATGCAGCTGCGTTGCGTCAACGGGCGCACCATGTGGTGAGCAGCCACACCCATGGCCGGATTGGGGGAAAGAATGTCCCCATGTTCGGATCCGAAGGGGCACAGAGAAGGGGAAGAATTCGAGAAATACGCCGTTTGTCCCAGTGGAGGCATAGGGGGACCCTTGTACACATATCTTACACACGCATCTTACACGTCTCCAACCAACCCGTCTTACACGTCGCAATCGGGCTAGCGGTCTTACGCCAACTCTCTGAATCCTGCGCATTTCGGGCGCGGCCGAGCCAAGGGGGCGGACTCTGAACCAATGACATGCCTCTCCTTACGAATTCCTCGATTGATGTGAAGCTGGAAATTGCACGTCGGCCAAAAAAGCCCTGAATGCCCCCCTCCCCCAGCCGCCCGCGCTCCGCCCGTGACGGGCCACTAATGCATGTCGTTCGTTGCCTAGAAATAACAGCAGGATTCGGTGCAGATTCGTCGCATCCCGGATTTCCAATTTAAAAGGCAGACGTGCCGCCCAGCTGGGTCTCGGGCGGCCTGTGATTTTCGACGGCATTTGTAGGAATTGCCGTGTTAGTTGGCAGATTTGTCGTCAATTCCGGCGGTTGCTCCCAGTCTTTAAGTCGTAATCAACTCACAATCAACGTAACGTCGACATAACGTTGACATAACGTCGACACAACACCACATTTGTCTCCCTTGCAACCTCACAATGCCCACCAAGTGATCTCGAACGGCATCATGGGGCCTCTCTCCATCGGCCTCGTCCTGCTGCCGCTGCTGTGGTTCGCCTCGCACCTGTGGTCGCTCTACCACAACTACAAGGCAGCCCGCGCCACTGGCCTGTCCCTCGTCGTGTTGCCCTTCGACCCGGAAAACGTAAGGCCTCGCTCGACACCACTGGGGGGGAACTCTCATCTTTCCTTGCTCCCAGACAGAACTCGCTGACCTCGTCCAGTTCTTCCACGTCGTCTTCAGCGTCCCGCTGCGGCCCCTCATTAAGCGCCTCCTCCCGGCCTCCGTCTTCGCCGCTGTCAACCTCTCCATGTTCGGCTGGGAGTTCTACGACGAGACAGCCGTCCACGACCGCATCGGCCTCATCTTCATGCTCGTCACGACCGGCCTGAACCTGCTCGTCACCGCCGACCCGGCCGTCGCCCAGACCGTCCTCACCAAGCGCAAGGAGTTCATCCAGTCGCTCATCTCCAACAAGGTCCTGGGCTTTTTGGGGGCCAACATCCTAACCGTGAGCTCTTTTCTCCCTCCCCTCCCCTCCCCTCTTCCGAGTCACACAGACTCCCCCCCTCCCTCCCTCCCCTGTATGTCGTACGATGTGCCACAGAGACACGGGACACGCAAAATATAAAGACTGACCCCCCGCCAGGTCAACGGCGATTCCTGGTCCCGCCAGCGCCGCATCGTCGCCTCGGCTGCCCAAGAGATTGAGGGGGAGGGGCATGGGCGGCGCGACGCCGCTGGGCTACGGCCTGAACGGCGTCGGGAACGGATGGGGGCACTCCAAGACAGCCAAGAGGATGGATTAAAGACCTTTCACAACAAACTTGTATGACTGTCCGATTCATGTACATTTGACGCCGCTCTTTCGATGGCTTTTATGACGCATGCTTGGAGTTCTTTTTCAAGGCGACGGGGAATGCACTGGGCCATGGCCTTGACCTTTACACATGGACTGGGAAAAAGGAGTTTGGATCGATCGTCTGGACTCAGCACGCTGTCTGACCTAGCAGGATTGTATGATATCCTTCCTAATGGAACCAAAAACTGCTATGAAGCACTGTGACTTCTTCGTCTTGTCTGCGGCGTTGACCCTGTTCAAGATGCGTAGCCACATGTCCAATCCCATCAACGCCGCTGGTCCTGTTAGTCCTGATTCAGGCCTCATGGCATATGGCGACGACTTACGGATGATAACCCAAGGGCCATAGAGGTTAAAAATGAAGACGTTCTTCTGGGCCTGGCTGTACACGGCAGGATGCCAGTAGAAGACGTCGTGGATGCAGTTCAGCGTCGTAACAATGCACTCGACGGAGAAGACGAGGACGGCGAGCTCGAAGCCGGGTGTCGTGGCGCTGCGCCGGGAGAACCTGTAGACCATCCACGCGGCCATGGGGAGTTGGTAGTATATCTCGAGGTAAGTGAAGAGCTGGAACCATGACGGGTGGCCGTCATGGGGAGCAACGAAGAAGGGTCGTTGTAGGTCGAGATGTAGAAGTCGCGAAGGAGCTGGAGGAAGTGCAGGGGAGAATCCGGTTTCGCGTACAGAGCGAAGGGGTAGAAGGGCACCAGGTCGACTACTGATGAGGGGTTTTGGTCAGTCTATCTTCATGGAGGGTGACAAGTGAGAGCTCCCGCGTGCCACGCATGAGGTTAAGGAGGTTATTTTTGCAGCTTTAGCGCCGAAGGTTCGAGAGCAACTTCTACATTTGTAGCCTCTTATGACCAGAGCCTCAATTATGGTGTAGAGAGCTACAGGCATGCGTTGCGACAGTGCTGAAGGACGAGAACTCACAAAGTATAGCCGTCAGCTGGATGGATGAGATGACCAGGTACGCGCTATCGCGCCACGTTTTAGAGGAAGCCGGCATTGCAAAGAATGTACTACGTCAATGTGGAACTTATAGAGAGGGTGGAAAGACTGTAAGTACGCCCGAGTTCGCCGACCGCTAACGATGATGCAGGCAGAATGAACACCGAATCAAGGTGAGCGTGATCCACGTGGAGTCGGATAAATTACACACACACACACAATTTATTACGCCCGGCGGCGAAGCCGAAAGGGCAACTAAAGCTGATTACATGTACATGTCCGATTTTGTGCCTTTTGTCTCCTTCGAGCCCATACTATCTCCACTGCCTGCTTACTCCTCCTCCACTCCTGCCGGCTCGCTTTAGATTCCCGTGGTTTAGTTTATTATTAGCAGGCCATCTTGAAGCCTATTCTCTAAGTGTTTAACGTTCTATCTACGACGGCTAAAGCAGTACCTGCTGCTTATAGCACGGGTTGTTTTAGTGGTTAGGGTTATGTCGTAGTGTTACAGGTTCTCCTTTAATCTGTCTCTCGTTATCTTACATTGAGTCGGCCTGTTACTAGTGCGAATCGTATTGTTGCTTAAACTACCTCTATATTTAGCTTCTATTTCTTGTCGTCCGATAGACTCTTGCCTCCTAGGTAGAAGGAGATACTGCTTCTCTGCGTCTTAATGTACTAAAGCATCTTAGTCCAGAACGCTATCTATCTGATATATCAGAACAGAAAGTACTTAACCGTTTCTACTGCCTGTCTATATCTGCATAAGTTTAAGGGTATAGCGTTAATTTAATATAAATATACGTTTAGCCTTACTATTTTAGTCCTAAGCTACATAAGAATTAGTATTTCTTTTTACCTAAGCTTATTATATAGCTAGCGTGTATACTTTCCTAGTAACGCTACGTTAACCCTCTTAGAGTGTCTTTCTACCTTTTTAGGTAACGCCCTCTCTATGAAGCACTCTAATCACGCTATACTAAGCGTTATTAATCTTACATTAAGAAACTTTACTTATAGAGTAAATCCCTCTTTAGTAGCTTTACGCGCTTATGCTTTTACTTAGTTAAGGAGTTGATTGTTTTTACTAGCTGCCGTCTATTAGATTATTACGGTATTATTATCTTACTAAAGCTCCTTAACTGAGTCGTAGATATACCGTATAAACTCTTATCCGGACTACTAGTAAGGTCGTTTAAGCGTAAGCGCTACTACCTTATTTTTTATTACGACCGTAATCCTTTTGCCCTTTATCCCCTGTAATAGTCTATATAACGCGTATACTATTACTACTAGCTATCCGCTATATAGATTCTACCTTAACCTTAGGCCTAGTGTAAAAGAAAAAGACTTTACTATAAGGTCGTCCTATAGTATCGCCTGTACCTAGACGACACTACTAACTCCTACTAGCGCTTTTTCTTTTATTATTAGATTGTATTATAGTATTATTGAGCTGATCTAGATCTTAGCTCGTAATACGTAGCTGATGAATCGCTAAATGTTTGATCATACATGGCTTCATCTTAATCATTCTAAGCAGGCAAGACCAGCAATCTTTGTTCTCATTTTGACATAGAAGCAGACTTAAGGGTTGAGCCTTCCATCGCTTAGGCTTTTATGGGTAACTGCGCTCCAAAATACCAGAGCCTCATTCGAACCAGAACCCCGGATTTATAGACGAGTCTTCCGTCTGGTGATTCTCAAAGTTGGTTGCCGATGTTTTGCTGATGTGAGTGAATGCGCCGCTAATGTGGTTTAGGTGTAGCTAGAGCGATGCTAGAGCGGTTGTGATGAGCCGGCTTAGGTATAGTGCGTGTAGTAGTACCGATTCGTTCGGTTCGCCGACAAAAGCAACAAAAGAGACAGCCGCTAGGGTGATGAATTATTGCATATCGTTATAGTTATTCAGCCATAGCCCAGAAACCTAATTATAGTTCGTTGGTAATTAAGCAGTATCCCAATACGCGAAGATCAAATGCATCCGCATTCTGCTGACCTTGGGGTACCCCGGCGACTACTTATCTAAGAGCTGTTTGACTAAATCAAAAGCGGACACAGTCGGACGGTAATTTCGGTAAAGACATAGTACCTGAACATGCAGGTCCGACAACCTTAATGGCTCTGAAAGTGGCAATGATAAAACGATAGGTATGGGTTCACATCAACGATATCGCTTCACCTGTAGTCACCTGGAAATGGACAGTCTACCCTCTTATATGCATGGGTATGGGGCCTAGTCAGTTGCCAGAAATGTTAAGACCCTTAAGCTTTTGACGTGACTGCAAATAGACTCACTTTAACAGGCAGGGAATTTCGATCGGTAACACGTGAAGATTTGCAAGAAAAATAACTGCCTGATCTATTTCACACTTGTGGGGGGGGTTCCGTAAAATCGTTGGTTCGCTGTTTCTGACATAATATATCGAGAAACCTAGTTACGCGCATACCAGGGCAATATTGCTCCAAGGCCCACCAGTAGGTGAGGCCACAACTAGTACACTGACCTTCAACGGGTCCATGAATAACTGCGCACTATACAATTAGTTGACCTCATTAACAATACCAAATGACTACGAAAAACTGTCCCCTAATGTTGGTGATTGGAAGAGGGAAAAAGTTATCAACATAAGTCGTGAATCAATGTAAATGAAATTACCGCTGGGAGGCCGTGCCACTGCTTTCCGCAGGGTATCCCGGAGAGACTGAGGCGGATATTTATCAACCATGGGAGACGTGCGGGTATTTAAAATGGAATTTTAACACGTCCGTCACCGGTTCGATGATCAGCACACTTGAGAAGACTTCCAAATTACTCACCGGAGGTCATTCGCTTATCACAACTGTCTCCATATTGCTACCGCTTATGCTGTTAAATATTGTGGCTTTGCAGATTGTGATAACTTGGTTGGGGAAATGAAAGTTGAGTTGCAGCCGCTCTTGTGGGTGTATGTATCCATGGTAAGCTGAACCGCCCGGCCGCCCGTGCTGGTTCTTATTCTTCTTTAAAAATTAAAAGCCGATGCGGAAGTTGTCGATACTGTGATTTGAAATTGGCTGTATATTTCCACCCTGAGTATGTCTGATGAGGTGTAACTTCTCCAAGATAGTCCCATCCCTGGCGACTGTGCGATACGCCCCAGCAATCTATGCCTCGCTCTCGGATACTGGTGGCGTGTGCTGCCTTTTGCAGCCGCTAATTTTGGCTTGAAGATTATAGCTGTCCGTTTTGACTGTGGGGAAGTAATGGCGCGGAAAGACATGACAGGGAAGGCAAGCATAGTTATATTGAGCCAAGAGGCGGATGTTTATCAGTATACACTTCAGATTGGTAACTGGTTCAAGAAGTGGCAAAAACAGACACAGCGATGGACTGGTAATATTTAAGCATTTTCATCCGCAAATGAAGAGCTCTTTCTGTATAAAGAGCCAAGCTCACGTCGGGCAAGCCCGCCAGACAAGCAATTCCAGCAACAGCCTAAGCCAGGTTCATCGCCACTAAGAACACCATTACACTTTCTCTTCGTCTAATCTTTATTGGCATCAGTTGTTAGTGAAACAGGTGGCTTTATCTTATACCTTACGCTTACCGCCCTGCCATAATGGCTTTACAGTCTCCGAGGGGTACCGGCACGTTGTCGGCCCTTGAGCCGGGCCCAGATCGAAGCCCAAAGCCACCTACGGAGACGTCCCTTACTTCAAGGGCTGAACGCCGGCAAGATACCGAAGCCCAATTACTCCGGTCCAACGTCGAGAGAGGCTAGCCTGACAGCACCAGGACAAGCCACACTTATTCAGCCCCCTGTGGGTTAGGCAATTTAATAGTTCATTTCAAGAAACAACTAATGGCGACACTTGATTGTTTCTATTGTATCTTCTTTTGCTGTTTAACTTATACTAGACGTTGAAGAGAATAAAGTGGCAGAGTTAAAGTCTTCGGCGATGTTTACCTCACTGCTTTCGCCGTTTGCATTGAATTGAATACATAAGCTACAGCAATGCCTGCTCAATATCTCGAAGGAGAGAAATTCTGACTGAGATCAAAATTCCTGTTTAGGTTTCCATCCCATCTTGTCGGCATCAACTGCCCCTTCGACGTCTAGGACTGCTGCTTGGAATACGCGAAGACTAGATTTCTTATTGTTACAACTAAACTTTCAAGGTAGGCAGGGTTGAGGCACAGACCTTCTTAAAGCGGTTGGCTCGCCTGTCTAGCTTAGCGACAACAACATAATGCAACGTGGCAGCAGAAGTGATGACTTGCTAGTCCCGCTGGTCTTATTGGTATTGGGCCGCACCAGATGAACAAGACATTTATCCAGACCCACCTTTCAAATAACACAACCAAGGCTAAGACGACGCACAAAGTATAGTTCGGTTGGCACGGATGGATAAGAAAGCGCTACGTCTGGTCAGGCAACTCTGGAACAGTGGCAACTGGGGTCTGCAATGCATTCAAATCCTTCACTCTCCGGGTAATAAGGGCATTCATTAGCGATTGGATCACTCGCTATAAGGTGGGGCTTTTAGTTTGTTTAACTGCATATACAGACCGTTCGGTGTCATGTTACATTCCTTCTCGAGCCTAGTTGCAACCAATTGACGTACCATTGTGGGTAAGCAGCATAATACAGACGGACGGGTGAAAAGTGTTGATACCAGTTACGAAAGGTACAAATAGGAGGCTTGCTCCTAGCAAAGCATTGCTTCCTGACATTCAGTCTATATATCACTTTCTACATCTGTTTCTACTTTCAGGAGTTAAAATGCATATCTCGACTGTTGGCACATTTATTCTTGCGACGCTGTGCGCTAGTTCTCAGGCATGGGAAGGTAAGAACCCTGCTTGACTTTTTGCATTCCGCCTACATGTATCAGTTCTTCGCTCACAAGTCCAACGGCAACAGTCGTTGCCTATGATAACGTCTACAGTTGTAATGCCAATGACAATACTAGATACCGCTCAATCACGGGCGCTTCCAGCCTCACTAGATGTATGACATTTGACCAGGACATGCCTGGCACGGGCTGCCGCGAGTACAGAAACGGTGGCGCCACGAATGGCGGCTGCACTTCGGGCTCGTTGATTCCCATGTCCTTGATCCTACGTGGTGGAAGATGTGTCATCTTTGACCAGCCTGGCTGTCAGGGCAGGTATGCCGATAGCAATGGCCCAGTCAATGGATGCAGCGACTTCAGATCCTATGGATGGGGGAATATCCGTTCCTTTTGGTGTTCGGGCTGTAAGTTTCTCCACACCCATTTTGCTTTGAGCCCTAGGCTGACATTTGACCAGGAAAATAGGATCTAAGGTGCCTCATTACGAATACAGACGTGATCGTGGTGATATTTGAGATTAGCTGATGAGTCACCGTCGCATGCGAAGGGTATTTCGGAGAGACGGTTTTTGAGATGTCACCTGAGCTCATAGGTTCGGGAGACCAATCAGAATGTTTCGCATAGTTCTTACATGAGTCCTTCAGGGTTAAAAAAAATATTCTATATCATGTTTTCTACTGTCAATCCGGTGTCAACTTCTCAAGAGTGCCTTTTTCCTAATCTCTAAGGTATCTGTCGCGTTGAGCTAATTCTACCTAAGCCAGATATGAAGCAAATACGCTGTTTCAAAACCCCCGAAACAGGCTTATGGCTCTTGTGTACGTGTGTCCAGTCGGATTGTGTCAGGGAGACCGCATGGGTACCAGCGATTGAGGCATACTTAACCATCAAAACAGCCTGGCCAACGGCATGTCGGCATTCACACAAGTGTTACATAGAAGCGCCGATATGACCACAGCCGGCTGATGAGCCATTATAGTCCTGATTACAACGAATGAGGATGAGGCAGAGGATTAAATGGCATCCAAGGCTACTAAGCTCTACGTAAACAACATGATTAAAAGCGCACGACGTGGCAGTAGCCGGATCCCTGAGGGGCGCATCCAGGCTTGTCCTGACAGCATGGACCTGGAGCCGGATCTGATGATCATCAACTTTGTAGCAGAGGCGGCAAAGGTAGCAGACATGAGTGAAGATGACCAACCGTTACATACGTCAAAAGGGTGAAATTTGGCTTCTTCGGCGCAGGGAAGGCCCAGGGCGCTGGATGCTCATTGACAGCCTATATTTGTATGAGGATTACAAAAACCATTTGCTACGATAATTTTAAACTAAGGGTAAAAAAACATGGAAGACGATGCGACCCCATAAGTGACCCAGTCAGCCAGAAGTGGTAGGCGGATGACGGACACTCGGGTCGCATCCGCTATGAAATATTGAACCAGCATAGTTGAAGATGACGATGATGCACTTCTTCTGGTAATTGGAAAGAAGATAAACAAGCCTCACTCAGCTACGAATGGCGAAAAACGAGTTTAGGGTGATCAAGAACGATTGTCAGATAGGCTGCGGCTAGCTGCCAGCAAGAAGTTGAGGACGAGAGCACCAAAATGATCTGCCGGTGGACACACAGCCAGCTGTAAGAGATAAATTCTTCGCGTTGACTGAAGCCTCGACGGAGAAAGGGGGGTTACCTAGGCATTAGAAGCTTGCCACGATCATTCGGCTGAAGAGACCAAACAAAGACTGCCACAGGATAGGGAGGGCTTGGCGCTCGATCTCTCTGCTGTCAACTATGGAAAGTTGCCTGAGCCTGTTATGGTAAAGTGTATCGCACGCGCCGACAGGACTTCGGGGCTCTTGTCCACCAGCCAGTTTGTCGTTTAGAAGCAAAGGTCGGCTGAGCATACACTTATTTACAAAGGAGTGTGCAATGAAAGGCTGTTCCAGATCCTCAAGGCAGAAGGTTTCATGAGAAGATATCAAGGTTAACAGAGTGATGCGCTTTGTTGCTAAATGAGAAGGTTGTAAAACGTGGTCCGCCTTTAACTCCATTCTTTGAAGAAAATAATCCCATTAGAGACGGCTGCATTGTCAACTCAGAGCGTGTCAGCAATTGAAAACAATGAAAACAATAAAGGTGATTACGAACAAGCGAAGCATACAGTATCGCAGACGTCTTGTCTGAGCATGATATCGAATATTACACAGAAGCTCTTTTATCTGGATGGGAAACACTACAACAACATGAGAACCGTATTAAAGAAATCCCCTCTCCCAGCTTTTCAACGGAATTACTCCAAACTTTCAACTTTCGAGCTGCAAACTAACGAACTTTATCAACTCCAATTTCGGTATCATTAACCCTCATAAATTCGAACTTCCTGAAAATGTTCTCTTGTAAAGCTTCCTCCTCTATCTCACACACCAAAGTCGCCCACCGCTACATAGGCTACAACATCCCAACCCGCGTCGACCTCTGCCTTCACGTCAACAAAGCCGTCTCCCAAGGTATCATCGAATACCGAAAATACCGCAAGGATAAGCGCATCAAATTGCTCCCCAAAATGAGCCTAATTCTCGAAAAGAACAAGGACGACAGGATTTTTGCCGGCTGGTCCCAAGAACCCGAGACGTCAAGGCCATGCTGTACTGGTAGTCTGGTACGCCGGCAATAATATGCAATTTCTTATGAGATCTCACATAAGAATTGATCTGTCCAAGGCTCCCCCGTATGATCTCCAAGAAGGTTATGATGAGGCTTTTGGCATTCGTCTTCGAGGAATCCAGACGGCCGCCGTCATGGGCCCTTGGCAGCACTGATGACATATTTTGCCCCACAAAGTACAACACTAACCATAGAAGCATACAGGTGCTTGCTTGAGCTTTCCAATTGCCGAGTTTCAAAACCGACATTTGGGAGTTAATGTCAACATGACAGCGAATGAGAGGGAGCCACGGGAAATGCCTTGCATTGAAACCGGCTGAAAGACAAATAATGCGACAGCTCTAGCGAGTCTGCAGATGAAAACTAGGAGATATGGCATCGAGTGGCTAATGGAAGCTGTCGAAAAGTCATCACCTTGCCCATCGAGAACATGTCTTCCTTACGCAGGACTAAAAGCCATTGCCAAGATCTCGGTTGAGTAGTTGGTTGGCTGTTGTGAAGCCGTATCAACTCACTCACATTTCCCGATTCCGCGAAAATAGGTAATAGGTGCTGTGGAAAACGAAGCAACGAAGCATGAGAGCATCTCTATGAACGGTAAAATAGTCGATCTGACATTTTTATGAGTCATCTCTACGTAGGAATGAGAATTGCCACGTCTTAAAAAGCGGACAGGAGGAACATTCTCACCACGACAACACCGGAACCCCTCGTCACCCTCCCTAAATCTACGCAACGCAAATACAACCGCCTTGTGTACCTCCAACCACCCTGCAATATGAACTCCACCAGGCATCATCAGACCCACCGCCACGGTTGGGCGGCTAGCCGAGGCGATGATAAGACGCGGCGTCTGAAGTTCAGGGCGGTGCCAGACAGGGGACAACACTTTGACCTGCAGCTGAACAACCGTATCATTTCAGGGACTTTGGCGTAACAACGTAGAGTACATTCCCGGCATCAAAAAGTAAGCTGTTCACAAGAGAGAGCCCAAGTGAAGTCGATGGCATGCAGAGTGCATCGCAAGGACATCTTCATCGTCGCCTTGCAAGATTATATAATTAATTGTAGCATCGATAACTTTCACATACGACCATACCCACTGGAGAACTCGGGATCCCGTCCGCTCTCCCATAGATAAGCCAGTGAGGGCCGGATTAGTAGTTGGGTCGGTGACGACCAGCGAATACCTGTTGTTGTATGTACATTTTTGTCTCCTTGCTCTCTTGCGAGATCTGGGTGATCTGTTAAGCTCTGCTCCGAAGGCGTTACCGGCATCTAATGGCTTTAGGGATATATCCCCCTTACATTATCAATGCACTGGGTTTCACTTCTGGTTAATTTGATACTTACATAATCACAAAGCCTAGGGAGTCTTAAATGCTAACAGTAAAACAACAGGCATTACTTACATAGGCAAAAACACTTGCTTGGGCAGGACCATTTACCCCCTATAAGATATAACTCCCTTACTCACAACACTTACTATATGTATTACCTTCCCATACTTTTCGGTAAGTAGGTCAGTAACTATAATAATGTTCACGCTTAGGGCAAGCTAAGCAGCTATGTCTATTACTCAAACATTAACGCATTCGTTTACACCGCTCTTGGTCTACAACAGTATTAGAATATGAATTCAGAGCTGCACTTGGTGCCCACGGGTAGCGCACGACACTCGCAGTATTTATCAAGGACAATGCCGACTGGCTGTTGTTTAGGTTTAGACCCGGTCAGAAGGCATCAGCTATTGCTATGGGTGCCTCGAAATCTGCGCCAGACTCAACCAATTTGGTCGTGGTTGCCTGTTGTTATGTGGGCAAAAACCCCATGTTTCGCTCAAAGACGTTAGAACATACACCCTGAATGGGAGGTTTTTCAGAGACAAACCGGTTCGACTTCGAGTGGTGCACGCAATAAGGATCTTAATCAGATGGGAGAAAGAGGGCTCGACCGGAAGGCGCGCCGGAACAAGTTCGTGTTTGGATGCGACAGCAGAAATGGATGCTTGATGAGCACCTTCGTTATCCCAAGATTATGTCAACGATGCCGAGTTGCGTTGTCTGTTTGACAACGCCTTGGCAGTCGCCGGTGAAGGGAGAAGAATGGACGAGTTCTTAGTGCGAGCAGAAGTGGAGATTTGGCCACAGCCTGCTGATTGTACCAAATGATAAGACGTCAAATTTCCGACTCCGACGTGACGACTGTACGTCGAGAGATAGTCACAGTATTTAAGGGGTCGGAAGAATGATGGAGAGTTCACCAGGCTACCAATTGGTCAACGGCATCACATTCAACAGAGCCTTTAATCACCCCGATTTCAAGCAACAACGCCAAAGTCTTGCGAGAGCCTCATAATCGTGTGCGTGGAACTCGATTGGAACTCAAGACTAAGGAAGGCAAGGTCTAGGTGTGAGTCGAATAGGTATCAGACTTCCAGGCTGCTGTCCCGGTAACGGAAGCGAGTCCGCCAACCCGCTGCCACGCTAAGAAATCTGCCACGGACTTTGGAGGCAACCACAATGCCGGCACCAAGATTATGCCGGGCAAGCTGCCTGTTAGTAACTTGAACACCCAGTACTTTGAGGACCATAATATCTTCCCACGCCGATCGTATGGATCGCGTGGTCTAGATTACCGACGCAACTGTACAATGGATGCTCAATCGCGGCACATGAGCAATTCAAGAAGCCCGGTATGTCGTTGTGGTTATCACCCATCAACCGCCTCTCATGTCCATGCCACGAGGCAACGGATGCAAGAGTTCGCTCCCGAGGACTCATGGATGGCACCCAAGCGAACCGCGTCAGAGAGGGTATTGGAACGTGGCGGGGCGTTGCACGCGCAATAGGATGTGTTTTTATTTTCTTTCTTGTTTCTCAGCCAAGCATGGTCCGGCTAAGGCTTGAGATATTTCGCCTACTTGCCTGATCAGCCTGAACAAGAATCAATGACAACAATCATCCGTAGTTTCCAGTATCTTTTTGAACAGTCAGTGCCTTGCTTGTCTAGTCTTGTGGAAAGTTGCTATATCGTTTTACAGCCGAACGTGATAACACAGAAGATTAAGCGGTTTCTGCCTCATTGTGCTGCTATCTTGGGCTGTGAGATGAGCTGATTAAGTCTGATCACTCTAAACAGACCCACTGGATAGCGTCAAAGTGAGGGGATGCCATTGCTTCAGGAATTGTTGTGTTTGCGTTGTCACCGCACCGCACCTCCAGAATATTCAAAACCCTAGACACTCTCAAGGCCCTGCTGACTTTTCTTTTTACATTTTTTGTTTCCTTTTTCTCTTTGTCTTCTTCTCTCTTTTCTGTTCTTTTTTCTTTTCATCCTCATTTTTGCAACAAAAACAGTACAGATCAAGGTTACACCTAGCTTTCACTGTGGCCCAGCCGTTATCTGGAGCCTCCTTTTGACCGGTGGCATACATGTTGCGTGCTTGGGTCTACTTTCACTACTCCTGATCTGTGAAACTTGGCAAGGTTACTTGTTTGTGGGACTACGAAGTAGCCAAAGCAAGTTGAATTAGCATGTAATGATTCAAGCAACAATTCGAAATCATGCTACAATTCATGTTCTTCAATCTTTTCTATTCTTTTTTTCTTCTTTTTTTTTCTTTTTTGTTGGTGACGTAGATAACTAAGTAGGTGTGGTGGAGTTGCTAACAAAGGGGAGGTGCAGGGCGTTCATTACAGTGCCAGCAAGCAGTGGCAACCCTGAGGCGTGGTCAGATGTCTCCGCCAGGGGGTGCAGTGCAGGTCGGTTGCGAAGTCATCATTGAGAGCAGAAACAAGGATAGAGCGGTCAACGTTGTCTGAAACATGAAACAAAGGGCAGAGAACGACCAGCTGCCAGATTTAATGACCGAGGCTGGGTCAAACCCGCCAGACGACCATCACTATGTTGGTTGCTACGCGTGCCGTCTGAAGAGCGGTCACGAAAGTCAACGAATGTTGAAATCAAATCAGGTCGATGATCATAGAATTGAATTACTAGGAGTTGAGGATGCACAAGGGACTTGGTCAATGTGTCAGCCGATTGGTCAATTCTTCTACAGGTACCAAACTCACATGCGGCTGGCAGTTTTGGGAGCTGAAGATATGCCGCGCCTCCTATCTATGTATCACGAAGCAGTATTACCTAGCGGGAAACATTCAAATTAAAAGTGGCTTGTCCTAGCTAGGATAGATTTTCAATACGAAGTCAACATTTAAGGCCAGATTCATGTGGGATGACCCATCGATCCGGAAGGCGGTCAATCGTGGCAAAATAATCGGCAAAACCTCATGTTGCTCCTCGACATTATGCTACTACAGGCCTTTTTACAGAGCGCGTCTAAGACAGCAACCAGCGCTTTTAATTTTAAAATATACTCCACTCATCAGGAAGTGCTTGTGACTTAGCCAGAGATGGCGAAACAGGATGATTGTAGGAATACAAAACCGGGACACAAGAGACGTTTGATGTGATATTTCAAGCCTAGCTCGCCAACCAGTACGCGCTCTTCCTCTTTGAGCCTCGGGCCCGAATGTCATGTCTCTGAATAAATGGCACTTCCAGCTATATTTTACGTTTAAAGAAGAAGAGGGGTGAAATAGTCAAAGCTTCTGCCTGCAAGAATCCTCTTTGGCGCACCTCGCAAGGTTTTGCAGAGATAGCCTCACGTTATCAAGTCCCCCCCCCCCTTTCAAGAGGTTGCGAACTTCCTCATCAACCCTCACCTTCTTTCCTCCGACGATCTTGGTTCCAGTGAAGTCTGCGATCGGCAGGTGCAATCGCTTAGCGTCCCGGCTTGGCTTTCGACACTTTTTGCCTATCGCAATGTAACGAAACACCGTCAAAACGTCTTCTTTTCGGGCTCACTTTTCAACACGAGTCTCTTTGGACCTCATTTACTCCTCCTCCAGACTACGCACAGTTGCCTACACTCTCCAAATACGCAGCCATCCTATCCGCTAGATGTCTCTATCATCGTCGTCTGTCATTATCAAACCAACCACCAATTCGCCAGCCACAGCCCACTTCTCTCAAAGCTTATGCCACTTGGTCACGATAATCCTTCCGGCCAGCCACAATTTAAAACTAGCCCATCTCCCCGCTCCTAAGATACTTGGAGGCTCGCTTTGAACTAGAGCCGTATCAACAAGATCCCTGCGAGGTGAGGCGATCTTACCCTACGATACCATCGTCCAATAAATTCTGCCTGTTCTTCGTATCCGGAAAAAACTCTTTTCTTTTACCTTTGCGTCCCCTCCAGTGGCCGGGAAGCCCGACAAAGCTGCCAAATCTTGGGTTAGCGCTTGGAAACACGTCCTATTCTGCATCGGTTAGGACTTCGGCAAACAGGACGAGCCCTTCTTGAAGGCCCTGTGGGATTCCGCCGCCTATAACCACGACTGGCCCGATTCCATCGCTCTCCTCTACGACTGCATCACGTGCCGGCGTCACATGACACGACAGACGAGACAAAAGGGCACACACGTCGCCCTCCCTGGTATCACCCTGTACGACGTCAAACTGCTACATAGCAACGTCCAGCATCTTGCTGCATCAACAACATCCGTAGCAGAAAACAGCGGCAGCACCTTCCCAAGTCAGCTTACACAACGAACCAGAACTTGAAAAAGCCGTTTTCGCCTCTGCTGCTCATCTAGCGCCATCAATGCCAACCTCTTCTCTCCCACACGCTTCCCGCTGCTTGCAGTCGGATGTCCCCATCAACGACGCGCCTGCCCGAGACCTCGAGAATCTTCATCTTATACCAAACAGCCACTCAATCAGCGGCAAAACGCCACGCGACCAGGAGGCATCATTCATCCAGGGCCCTGCAGGCTCGTTTTCTGACGAGAGCGCATCGAGAGGGCTGGATTGTTCTGACGACTCTTCAATCGGGGGTGTCGAGGACTTACTTGCGACATCGCCTGACAACGAATCCTTCAAAGAGGGAGAAGATTGTCTTGCAGCAATGTCTCATGAAACGTCGTTCAAAAAAGATGCAGGATCGCCCGCAGCGATACCTAGCATTGCAGACAAAGACTCTCTGTTACCAGTCCTTGACGACAAAGATCGGTCGGTACCAGCCGTACCGGATACGGTACCCGTGGGGCGTCGAAGCAAGAGAGATCGTTCTGCGTGTCGTTCTGGCTCATTACCCCCACAAGGCTCCGAGTTGGGCGAAACCCCTAGGGCCAAGAGGCCTCGCAAGAACGACGACGTTTCCAAGGTCACCAAATCACCCAGTCTAGCTAGTATTCTGGATTCCGATGTGCATATCAGAGATAACTGGCTCTACAACGCATTACAAGGCATCAGCATGTTAACGGGTAACTACACAGTCGATTCATGTGCAGTCGTTCGGATAGCCGATAGCAATCACAAACCCCAGGCCCGGCTTGCGCGCGCAATCGACGCAGGTACCATGATACTCCTACCATTGCTCGTCAACCAATGTCACTGGTGCCTCGCTGTCTTGGAGAAAGACCCACGAAACAGACATGGAGCAGCGGCAGTCAATATCTATGACTCGTGGCCGGACAAGTCGTATGAGGCTTGCGCAACGGCACAGACCAAGGCCTTCATACAGAACTACCTTCCCGACACTCCGAAGCACAATCAAATGCCGGACCTCTCTCTTGCCGTACCCAAACAGAGCAACGGCATCGACTGCGGTGTGTACGTGTTTGCATTCGGTTTACACGTTGTCGCGAAACGACCTCTTCGTAACCAACTCCATGTGGGGCTATGGAGAAGAATTCTAGCCGGTTTACTCGGCATTGGACTGGCAGCGTCTGATTGGGAGACCGTCATCCCAACGCGCAGTCGACAGCCTACCCTGAGCCCTCCAGATATGCAAGCAGGGGACTTCCTACAGAACTTAAAGACATACACCAGCGCTCTTAACGATTGCCATGCGAAGACGAGGATATGCGCCCGTGAATATTATCAACAAGAAGCAAAAAGAACACAAGCTGTTCTGTGGGATGTGACTGATGCATAGAATACGTTTGTCACCGTACAGACCATGACTTCCGACCTCTCACCAGAGCACGACGCAAATCCCCCACGCCCGTCGGTCGGTAATGATCTCGCCGGCCACACTGACCAAAGTCATCAAGTCCCGGCAGAGAGTGATGGACCTAGAGATGCGAAAACCATGAATGCTCGAGTCGTAACAGTACTCGATTGCCTTGGCCGCATGATCAAAAAGCTAGCAGCCCAGTTAGAAGACTTTGAGCGCAGTGCCCTGGAAGTTGACCAGCTCGAGCTAGGTCCCCGAGCAATTTCAGTGGATGGCGCCGATAAGGTCGGGGAATCATGAGTTGATTAAGGGGTTTCATCTTTTATCAACATTTTCCAATTTTTCTGAGGATGGAGTCGTTCAGAGCGCGAATCGGCAGCCATTAATTAGTATTGGGATACTTGGTCATGGGAGAAGGGCCAGTGGAAATCAGTCGTATACGGCTTGATATTTTCTCACCGACAACTGACCATTGATTTTTCTCAAAAATCGCGATTTGCTCATCGTGAAAACGTGAATTAACGCGATTTTATCCTTTTGAGTGTTAATATTTCCGGTTCGAAGCGTCGATTCCAGTATTTATGTAGAATATTTGTGGCTACTGTCAGCAGTCGCTCTGCTGTCACTGTGGCTGCCTCTGTGACTGTGACTGCGACTTTGACTGTCCAGGAGAAACATCGCACGCGCAGTCCCGCAAGACGGAAAGTGTGACATTCCTATGTTTTCAGTGAACAACGCTGGTAACTGCTCACAGGTCTGGATGGCCGCCAAGGCTGCTTCTAATCCTCCTTCTACCTCCCCATCCTCCCTCGCCTCTCTCTTTCGCCTCCAATTTCTGCGGTCCTCCTCGCTTCGTTCGCGCATGGTTTGCGTCTTTGAAAATACCATCCTAAAAAACCAAACCATCTCCACTCTACAATTTCTACCTCGTGGGGCCCTCGGATCTCCTTAGTGTGGAACAACAAGTACAACAATCTTAATCGAGTTTCTGTCTTGCTTTTTGATGACTTCCCAATCCCCCTTCACAGAATCTGATCTGGTAGCCGTTATACTAGGCATCCACCTTGAACCGCGAGGATGAATAGCAGGTGGGTACCGATAGGAATCGTCGTCGTCCAAGCCCTCCTGGAGAAGCTGTTCGTACAAACCCCCCACGTAAAGAGCGTTGCAGTACATCCACCCAATATACCTGCGATCGCTACCATCGATACGGGGTAAGTCGCGTTCGTACTCATCCTCTTCGTTGTCTTCTTGCTCGTCGTCATCCTCTTCCTCCTCATTCTCTTCTTTCACAGCCTTGCAAACGTCAAAATTATCCTCAGTGCCATTCGGTGTCCAGGTTCGATCAATAATGGCAAAAACCATCGGCGGTAGTTGTGATAAGAACAACGCTGTGCCGTTATTTGCTTCCTGGAACTAGGTGACGGTGTTAAGGCACTGCTTGTCAACGTATAGACAGTACCGGAAGCGGGGCAGCTGGATGGGGAACGTGTTTGGCCTTGGCTAAGAACTTAGGGACGTTCTGTTCCGACACCCATCGATTAAAGTGTTTCCTGACTTCAAGCCGAGGGGCGTTGTCAAGGGTGGCGCGGTCCTTAATAACAAGCCAATCGAGGTACTGCTCTAGCAGCTCGGCGCGTCGATGCTTAACGAGGTCGGCGTGACAGAAGCTCTTAAGCTAGGCGAGGTAGCTGTTCTAGAGCTCACCGTTATCATATGTACAGCGGTAGATGATAAAGCCCCATTTATGGATACCAGTGCTAATCACGTCGAGGCAGGTGTGTCGGTAGACGTCTCGACGGTAAGCGGCGGGGTGGGTTGGGAGCTCCGAGAGCGTGCGGGCGCTGAAGTTGTCTATCTCCATGATGTGTAGGTGTAGTTGTATGTCTGCGGGATGGAGTTGTCAGAAGAAAGGATCATATGTGAGAGAACGAACTTGGAAGATGGGTGCGTGCTTTATACTGAGAGCATAGCATGAAAGGAAGTTGACGTATGCAAGGTACCAACAGACATCGGTACCTACGGTAGGTACTGGGACAGGGCCGTGAGGGTTAGAGCTTAAACGCAGTTGACATTGGTTATTGTGTTCAGTGTTAGGCGTACTAACCACAGGCACTTCAAGCTAATCTCGAGGCTTGCCGCTCGCTCAGCCTTGCTCTTCTGATCGTCACTGACCGCTCCTCAACTACAAAAGGCGACACAAAAAACCTAACCGATTGAATCTTCTCTCGACGGATCATCCCATGTGATTGCTTTACAGTTGACAGCCTCAATGCACGCATGCCAATACAGACATCCCAAAACGAGTGGGCCAAAACGGATGTCCTATGACAGGTGACATACTACAACGAGCGTCCCAAAACAGGCATGCTAAAACGAATGTGCCTAAGTAGGGCTATCAAGATAGACGTGCTAGAATGTATATCTCAAAACGGGTGTGCCCAGACAGGCCTGCCTAAACGGGCGTCCTATAACGGATATCTCAGGATAATCAATTTCTCGCTGATTCATTTAAGATTGCGGCACATATCGAAACTCAGTACGGTACAATACAATCATGAAACCAAACAATATCGAATAGACAAAATATTTGGTAAAAATGAAAGGAAGGCCATTCTGGCCTTCGGGTTGTGAGGTGGCTTGTTAACTGTAATCATTTGGCGGGACCCACTTCGACATCAGAACCTTGCAAAGTAGCCCGGCTTGGGCCAGCGCCTTCACGCGGAACTGTTGCCCAGCAGGCCCATGCAAAGAGCTTTGGCTTTCGCATCTAGGGCCTGAACAGCTTTCTCCCGGATCACCATCCTTATTCCGTACTCTTCGTACTGCTACGCTGCGCTAGGCTACAGTCAAAACCGAGATCGGGTTTTAGTTACGTAAAGAAAACTTACGCATGGACACACAAATAGGACTGCGTGCTGATAAAGTACGTGACGAGACATAGTGGCACCTTGGTCGTAGATTAATATCCCCTGCTGTAAAAGCTAGAATTTACTGTTTATACCAGTTTGCTAGGTCTGACACCTTTTCAAAGAGCGAATCGTGGCTTTTGTTGTGGGCCTCTTCAGCTGTTTGCCAAGTTTCTCCCATGTATCATCATGTAATTGGCTTGTCAGCAAGAGGGTCCGCGAATACAAAGTATCTCTTACAATATCGAGACCTCTAAAGGGGTTTCTTTAGCAGTAATCATAAATTCGTCAATATTAATAGATTAACGGCATATAGCTACTAAAAGCTATGTCACTAAATCTGGGAATCATATTGGCAGGCTTTAGAAACCTAGACGGAACGACCGCTTAGGAAACTTTTCGTAAACAAAAACGGCGGCGATAGAACGCGAAAGCGCCTTCAATATGGTGAACCAAGTTTACCATCTATTATAATTTTTACAAGCTGTCACTCTCGATCATAGTTCCGTGCAGCGTGTTACATCTTCCATAAGATCTCTTACCTGCTTTGTTAGGTGGTCGCAGTAATCTCCATCGATGTGTTAGGCCTGGACCGGGACCTTACGGATGTCTACTTTTAACGATCCAGCTTTACTGCCATTCTAGGCATCGCTTTTTTCAGCGTCAGTCCCACTGGGTCTACGAGGTTTACCAGAGGGACGGCTGACTAGCAAAGTCCGTAGAAGGTTTTGCAACAGGGACAAGTGACGTTCTTTCCTTCGAGATGTTAACCTTAAAACGTTGCTCCACAATTATACTCAACATCTCCGTCTCCGCCTTAGGCTACGATAACTCGTCCAAGGAACTGTGGTCATGGTGTTTCTACATCTGGACTTGAATGTATACGTCCGCACCGTATAGCTGCCTAATTCAGTCATGTCACAAGAATGACTCATTATAACATGCAGAGAATCACAGTGCTGGAGGTAAATAGGGTATTCTGAGATGTGTGGCGTAGACGACCAGAACATGGTCCTTAAACATGGTTGTTACTAGGTAAAACTGTCTCCACTTTGGGGCCGCACCAAGTCTGGCCATAGGGGAGAAAACTCTGCCTATGGGTAGGTTGATTATGGCTGACTAGTATGACCAGCAAATAGGGGACATCTTGACTGCCGTCTTGTTAAGGCTCGAAGAACTTACTCGGGCGTTTTTGACAATGTCTTAGTGGTCATATAGAGCCGGCTGCGAATTATAGAGGTAATCTTTCGAACCTGTGTCTCAGGGTTTGTGTTGATATCGTACAGGCCTTGGGTCTTAGGCGTCGGAATTATGGTGAGAATTTCACTAGCATTATGGCTCGTTGATGCCGCCGATGCTGGCTGTTGATTGTTACGCGGGCGTTTCCCTCTCATTAGTGCGTACGTTTGTTTGTCCGCTTCAGGAGGGAACGTTTGGGCTGAATGAACAAAATTGTTTTAACACCGAATACACCAGTATAGGGAACACCCTGGCAAAAATTGTAACACTCGGAAACAAAAACTACAACACCGGGTATTCGCTGGTCGTCACCGACCCAACTACTAATCCAGCCCTCACTGGCTTATCTATGGGAGAGCGGACGGGATCCCGAATTTTCCTGTGGGTGTGGTCGTATGTGTTATTTTCGCGTTCTGGAATGTTTACATTAGGAAGACATTTTCGTTCAGCACGGCCGCTTGAACGCTATGGAAATGTGACGAAGCAGTAGTCTCAGGCTTACGAAATCGCTTGATCATGGAACAGTGGGGAGAAACAGCGCGTTGAAAGGAGTGCACTGGTCGACGGTGACAGCTACATAAACTAAACTTCAGGGTTGACAGAACCTGGGATACCCTCGAGTCAGGCCTATCTCAGCACGTTACATTGGTTACAGCAATACGCCACACGATCGCTAC
>LFIW01000521.1:0-177756 GCA_001625285.1 Colletotrichum incanum
CAGCCATCAGCGGCGCAGGGGGTTGCACCAAGTGGGTCGGTACAATAGGGGGATAAAAAACTTACCCATCACACCATAGTAAGACTCCTGTGTGCCAAGTCTTGGGTTTTCAGGCCCTGTCCCTTATGTTTGTCACTTCGCCAATGACAGAACTGCGCATGCGCAACGAATCCCTATGACCAACACGCATTCGGCACTGACGAAAGGCGTTGAGAGTCGGGGAATGCTAGACAGAAAGTAGTGCAAAGTCGAGTGGCGATTGCGAAGAACCGAATATGACGAGGCGTGGACTAGCTACTCATGTTCTCAATTTCTACTTCTAGCGCTCTTCTAGTGAAAACCTGGCGCGCATTCAGCGTCGCACAACCGGCGACCATAGACGGCAGTACAGCAATCCGTCCTCCCCGGCGCCGGGCGTGTGGAGCTCACGCCCGCTCAACTCGATAATTTTTGTAGTCTTGTTTGTGCGTATGTCTTCCCTCATTCCTGCCTTGGCTCCTACATCTTCGCCTCGTACGACACGGGCGGACCTGGTGTCGCGGTGGGTCTACTCCGTTTTTCTTGTTGATGCCATGTACCTTGCTGCAATCACTCCGGGACCGGGGTTCCGGTCGCCGGCCGTCGGTGGGTGAGAGGGGGCCAAGGCAAGAAAGGCAGGGCAGAACAGAGAATAAGACGCGTTCCCCTCGACCCCGGGGCAAACGCCACGCGGCGGGAGACCTGGTCTCCGTGTGGTGAGACTGGGGCCGCAAGATTAAAGCCCACCACGAGCTTGTTCCTTAGTCACAGCGATTGGGCTGGAATGGAGAGTCATTGGCTTTGTTTGTTTGCTCTGATTCGATATTCGGGGAATTGGCAACAACGTTTGTTTGTGCGGCTCAGATGTCTGTCCATCTCGCGGTTCCCAGGCTCGGATCGGAGTTTTTACGTCAAATGAAACCATCATAGGGCATCTGATGCTTTGTGCGGACGCCCGCAGGCAACTTGCCCGCTGGAGTATGACTTCGAATGGCAGAGTCAGTCTGCTGATTCGTCCGTCGTCTTTCCCACAGCCCCTTTTTGTTTCGCGGGAAGATCGATGCTGGCGAAGGCGACTGGTTCGTTCATGCAAGCACAGACATGCCTTAGAGCCAAGAACATCCATTTTTCTGCCCCATTGGGGGTCTACACGTGGATCCAGCTCCACGGTTCTTTTGCCTTGCTTACTTTGATTTTGTACACTCAGAGCGGTCGCTTGGTTGCCGGCTTGTCACACATTGAGAGCGGTCCTGTTTTTTTCCTTGTTTTCTGAACACGATTGCCTGATTTCCAATAGATTTCTCATTCGAATCTTTCTAATGAAACAGGTGAGTCAATGACTGCTAGGTGCATGCCGAGTCCGAGAGACCCGAAAGCCCGGTTCTGTGTCGTTTGATGTCCCGATGTGACGGGCTGCGCCGGAAAACCAGCGCGCTGGCAGAAAATCTTGGCTGCAGGTGCTGTTTTGGTGAGGGTATTTAATTTTCGTGTTACCCCAGAGTTCTTCGATGCGTCCTTGGCAGCCAATCCTTGATTGCCTGCAGTTCTTGTTCGAGCTTGCAACGGGACATCTTGGTTCCGGGCTAGAATCGAGAGAGTTCAGGCGAACGGAGATGGCTTCCTTTTGTATGCTGCTGCGACGTTGGAGTGGGCATTAAGGTTTTGACAGCTATTCTGACAGTCTTGTCGCTCCGAGATGGGTATGCCTGGTTTCTACTTGTGACATCCCGGGAGCTCCGTGTTTCTGCTTTCAACAAGACAAGTCGATTATAACGCATTTTTGATTTGGGCTGGACCGAATCGAAGATCTCAAGAGAAGCGAACCACGCCGTTGGAGTTTCACAGGTGTCGCATTCTCAATTCTAGCGAAAAGATCTTCTTCGCTCGCATCTGATGTAACATCATCGTGCAAGAAGGGTCGAGTTTAGACTTGTCCCCCTGGCAAGTCCAGGATCCAAAGCAAGATTCATTTCGCCCCCAAGGCTCACTCGGTATTCAGGCTTCCTTGAAGGGAAAGGAGAGCCGGGCCTTGGCAGGAATTGACTTTGTTCCTTGTATGCACGCATTTTAATTGCCAGTGCCAATCGGTTCGATGACAGCTTTGTCTTCTCTTTCAATCCTCTCTCTTTCCCGCTTGCGAGCAGAGTCTGACGGAGTTGTTTTCGGAGGTGGCTCCGTTGTCGATCGACCTCGGACATTGATCGTGACCCCGCTGAGGCACCTTCGCATTTGTCCGGTTCACTGGCTGGTTGCAAAAAAACACCTCAAGATGTTTGCTGGGGCAGACAAACACTGTTGTACTTCGTGGGCGTAGTGTCGTCGTATGATACTATACTACTGTAAGGTGGTATATAGAGACGCAGCACAGGTTTCGGCATGAGGCGCACACGGACAAGCAACAAAAACAAAGCCAAACATTGGCCCTTCGTACCAGCGCCTGACGCCATGGCAGTAGGTCCCCGGGCGATTCGGACTTTGGCTGTTTGGTCTGGAAAATGAAGTGCAGCCTAAATCACCAACAGATTACAGCAGTGAGACTAATCCGAAGTAGAAGTCTGAGCAGTCATCCCACCAGGATTTTAATTATAACTGCAGTGATAGGAGGCTAATCTAGGGAGGAAGGTAAGCTTCATCGAAGACATAGCATCAGTCCGTCTTATTAACACAGCTGTTCTCTGTGTCCCTGAGACAGTGTGGAAGTTGATCCCCGAAAAGGTCGTGGAATAATTATTTTATGGGCGTTCATATTTCACCAAGAAATTTTGTCTAGGATAGATACGCCACCTATGACGAAGTTTACATGCCAACAAGATCACAATTGGTAGCCACAGCAACACTCTCTAAAGGAAACCCAGAGAGCTTCATAGAATCCCTCATCGAGGGTGACGCTGCCCTCGCTGCTTGAAACAGCCCGTGAGTAATATATTTATTCTGCAGCCAAAATTCTATTACCGGCTCTGACTTATTTACTGACCGGCGTGAGGCAGGCAAGAGCATTATTTACATCTATAGATATCTGATAGGTTAGACTTAACTTAAGTTAGTAACTAACTTACACATAGTCTCTAACTACTTTAGCTTAGATATCCTTAAACTCTTGGAGATTTATGGTATATTAAAACACCTAGCCACACGCAGGAGCCTGTGGAATCGATTCTTGACTAGCGGACAGGATTTGGGGGAAACCTCGATCGATAGTCATGTTAGCTTGTGGCGTTGTAAGACACATGGGAGACCGAAGTTGGATCGGGAACAGGTTGTTAGATCAAGTCTTCTGGCTTTCCTGAACCTTCATAGGAGGCAAATTTTGTCCAGCAATGCTTATATATTGTGTGGAATGCAGCCGCGACCAAGCCTTTGGTCAATAGTGATAGTGCATGGCTAATTCGGAGCATCTTTACTTTCACAGACCAAAAGCGTAATATACACTCCCAATCTACTACCATCTTAATTACCACGCTCCTTATTCCTAGCTCTCTTGCGACTGAAAGTTGCTACGTATCGTGCATACATCTGATTGATTCTAACGTGATGGCCTGAACGCCAGCCCCATCGGGCCAGGGAAGAAACCTTCTAAGGGGTATCGCTTTTGAATTTGAATCGCTCGGCAGTTTGGCCCGCGGACGTCTAAGGCCACAAACACAGGGCATACTCGGGGTACTTCCTTGGTTCGCCATATACCTGGCTAAACTCATCGCTCAACATCTGCGGCCCATCGAGATAACTCTTCTTCGGGTCCTTGACAAAGAGGTGTCTCTTCAAGGCGACGTTCCACGCAAAGCTCGAATGGGCCACCCCGCCGAACTGCGAAGCCTTGAGCATCACTAGGTAATCCACCAGGGCCTGCTGGTCCCAAGCCAGCTTGTCCAGCTTTTCAATGTCCTTGCCGAGGACATCCTGCTTGTTGATGACGGTGATCCCCTTGTTCGCAGCCTCAGTTTTGAAAGTCTCGACATGAGCGGTTTCGCCGGAAGCCACGTAGATTAGGGAGAGGTTCGCGTTCATGGCTTGCTCCATGTACGCCGTGGTCTGCTTGCCGTAGTCGGACCATGCCCACATTTCCATGGTCGGGCTCCAGTTGATCATGGCATCTCTCTCTACACGAAGATGCGCACCAAAGTAGGCATTCTCGAGAATGGGCTTCTCGAGGGGGCTTGTGTTGGCGGCCGAGACAGCTTTCAGGAGCGTAGACTCAAAATTAAACTGTTCGGCCATGCGGCGCAGTGTCGTCGTTGCGAGCTGTCGCGTATCGGCTCTGAATTTCAGTATATCGCCAAAAGACGTAGCAAAGCCATCGCCGTCGCTGTAAATCGGGAACGACATATAAGAACGTCCAAGCTCTACGATAAAGGGGCCTCGGGTTGGCTGTCCGGTAGGTCCTATTTTGGTGTCGACTTTGCTCAGCCACTCGTAGAGTTTTCCTTTCCACTGTTCTGGGTGCGTGATACCGGTATTGGGTGCTCCGTTTTCGTTGACCAACAATTCGGGAAATAGCCCCATTGTGAATGTTTTCGGTTGGCCGAGGTCCTTAAAGGCGGCGTCTGTGTTGTTGTACAGGCGCAGTTGCGGGCATGAGAGACGTAGCGACTCGACAAAATGCTCCACGTCAAACATGTAGCCCAGTTCTCGTCTTTCGCCTGTTCGTATGACGTTGATGTCTGAGTTGTCGCGCGCGACGATTCTGGGTATGACCAGAGAACCCCCCGCCAACATTGCGTACCGCACGCAGTTGAGCACCGAGTTGCGAATGTTTCCTACGCCGCCGATGGAGTTCTCGCATGTGAAGACCACCTCCATCGCCGTCCTCGTGTCCCACTCCGTGGCCGCACACACCGACTTTATGTATTCAGACTCGATCGGGGGAAAGTCGAAGATGTCGTCCGCTGCCGAGGTTGACTGTGGGGGCCGTGATGTTACTTGGGCCAGCAGGCCGTAACCGACCTGCTGGACCCGAACCTGGACGACCAAAAGCAAGAAGAGGACGACTGCCACCGTCCCGGCGATGTACCGGGCGAAGCGTCGTGAAGGGTTGAGCACGAGGAAACCCATTTTTGCCGTCAACGAGGGGGCAAGAGGAGGGAGGCTGGTTGTGTTTATCGCTCAGATGTCGCATCTTTTGAAATGTGGCATCTGAGTTGGTTTAATCTTGATTCGATGGTAATTAGGCGTCACACTTGCCACTCCACTGTCGCGTCGGACTCATGATGATGACCGGTGCGGCTTATCGTTGAATATATGCTGGGATTTCCCCTGCTTCCATGTCGAGTGTGACGAGATCTGCATATATCAATCGACGTCTCAAATGTGGTTGTTTCTGAAGATCTATAGCTTGAAGAAGGCAGACGGAAAGGGATTGATTTTACATACCCTGGTTGCCTGACTCATGTCTCGTCTCACCACTGTACCTGCGGCAGGCCTCGTATCACTCGGGACACTGAGGACTCACGAACTGAAGTGATGATGACAAGAAACTAAGGCTTTTTTTTTCTTTTTTCTTTTTTTTCAATTGAGCATCTTGCTAGAGAATTAGTGAAAGGGACTTTGAAGGCAAAGACAAAAGAGGAGGAACTGGGATGACTGTTTGTGGTTAAAGGCAAGGTTGGCCAACATGTCCTTCGGACGAGCCGCGCTGTAACTTTCCGACACCCATTCGCAGCACGTCATCAACACCAGATACGACCACCGAACTGAAGTCACCTGGTCCCAGGGCGGTCCCAGGGTGGTCCCCTGTTCTCGGTCTTGGCTCCCGGTGTTCGGCTCCGCCAGTTCATCCGGTAGTTGCTGGGGGATGTAGGCTACAAGAGGAATTTCATAGCCGTCTCCTCCCCCGGTTGCGAACAAAAGATTCGGGCACTGCGGCTCAGGAATCCGGTGCAAAAGCCTTGATGGCAAAGAAAGTTTTGCTAATCCAGGCGAGCTCAACTTATACAAAGTCTAAATGATTTTGTTAACGATGCCCTGTGGTAGCAATTTCCTTGCCCGCCCGCCGCGTGCCCGCAACCCCGGCCCCTCTCCCAACACACGTGTGTGGCACGCCGGCGAAAAGGTAAGCTTTATTTAGGGACGCAGTACGCCTCTCTCGCTTCCCAATATCCTGCTGCCAGCCACAGAATTCTCATGCTACCTTCATATTCCTTATGCTGATTCTGTCTCTAATCATAACCCGCATCCTACACCCTGACTCTGACCAGACCCCCTATAAACCCCTAAAACAGCTTCTTTTTTTTATTTATTTTTTTATTCTTCTAGAGTTTTCTAAGCCTAAAGGTAGAGAGGGTATGTGTTAGAGAGAGAAATGATAATTTGGACATGTGTTTGTGTGACATATGGCGGCAGGATACTAGGAGGTGGGACTGGCGTGCCGCGTCCTCTTACAGCCCTTGTTCAGTCAATGTGAGAGCCAAAAGAGATGATCAGTGGGAGGCTTGAAATCCCGGCCTTGGCATTACTCAACATTCCAGATGGAATATTAGTACCACGCTCTAACCAACTGAGCTAACCGACCTGGTGGTTATTGATAACTGCGCATTATTCGCAATCTGACTACCCCACATTTGATCACCCACAGCGAAGTCGATCTTGGTTGTTCGCAGTTGCAATTCTCTGAGTCGACTACCACCATACTCGGCTCCATCCGAAACAACACCAAATACTTCCTAAGGGTACGTGCGGCAAGGTTTGCTTCCCATGCCGGATGCTCTTAAATGACATTAAACCTCGGCTCTTGAATCTCATATAGCATCGACCTAACCCTGTGAGGGCACATCGCTCCACGGAAACTCCGGTCGCATCCACTCAAAAGTGTCCAAAAGGTCAAAGTTAAAATCCAGCTGAGCCGAGAAGTCCCAATCTGTTCCATCCACTGTAGGGTTGCCGCGAGGCCCCATGTTGAGCGCCTCGTCGAGCACCCGTTGCACAATACTTCTACAACCGACGCAGATGCCCCCGTTGACTTCCTGTGGGCTGACCCATTTCAAAAAGCCTACCAGGAGACTCAGTACCTGTACGATGCTAGATCTAGTTATAGCGTTTCCTTTGCTATCGGTGGCTGCGACGCCGGTACCGTTGATGGTCACTGCTGGTTGTAGAAGCTCAAGACATAGGATGCCGCCGCCTGGGGCGGCATATGACATTACCTAGTCACTCATGTCAGAATTGTTACCCCGAAGAAGGAAATTCTTTATAGAGGAGTTGCGAGCGTCTAGGGGTTGACTTACCAACCACTTGAAATCTTCACACAACATGCCGAGTCCGTCCATGTTCGTCCAGAATAACAGGGTGGTTGAAGTCATCTCATAGCTGACCGCCAGTAGCTCCCGCCTGTTGGAGCAATCCAAACGATTTAATAGCCGCTCAATGAAAAACAGGTTTTGGAGATGCTCCAGTAGCATAAGTAATTTGACGTGAAGAACCTGACCGCTGATTTTGGAGTCCCTTATATCCGATTCGTCGAACTGCATGATGGTTGGCACTTCAGCAGCGGCTTTGAGTTCCTTCACTTTGAGGGCACTACAAAAGGCTGGTTCAGCATTCACACATCTCAAGATCTCAAGGTGGTTTCCTTTCTTACCGTACAGCTTCGTCCGAGATGACGGATTCGGATCCTAGTGCAATCTCAAAGATCTCATCCCGAATTTGCATGAATGAATACCGAGCACGCCACATCGTAACGGAGTACAAAGCTCCGTCCGGGTTCCGGCCGTGTGCATCAAGCGAGCGAACAGCCTTAGCAATGGTTTCGTCATCTGCCATCAAGACTTCATCTCTGATATCCAGCGGTAATGGTGTCAAAACATAGCGGCGACTCAATGCAGGCGGTCTTCCGGTAATTGCAGCACCTACCTTGTCGAGGCAGAAGATTTTGAGGAGCAAACGTCTTCGTAGTTCGGATGCCAACGTCGGTTTGTAAGGTTGCTTGTTTTGTTCGACATGCAAGCCGAGAAAAGTGAGCAATGACACCGTCTCTCCGTTTGATAACCAAGTTGAAAGAGCTGGTTGAGGATATTGATTAGAACATACTTTTGGGAAAGGCTTTAGGGGAAGCAGCATGACAAACCCAGAATAAACTTACTGGTTTCTCCATCAATTATAGACTCAATGATGCTTTTCCTGAAGGAAAGGTAGAGCAACAGGCTATTTCCCACCTTAGTAGCCTGCCGTGCCAATGACATGCAATCGAGGATGCAATTCCGAAACTTGCTCTTCTGTCCGTACCCCATGCGTCCCACCCCTGTGCGAGCGAACTGTGTGTTTCTGGCTTTTAACTCCCAGTATACAAAGAGGATTCCTAGTGTCTCCCAACGGAGATTGTTCCCCATAAACTGCGCCATCCACATTTCTGAATTGGTTTCATGTTCGGAAAACGGCCGAGCAGAGTTGCAACATAGAACTCGAGCGAACTCTGACAGCTGCGAGTCGTCCCGGACAGCTCCTAGGTAATGATCAAATGTCCCATACAAGGAGTCTAGGGCTCTTTCCATAACTGGATGGATGAAGGCGTTGTGAGGGTCAGAGTACGGATCAAACAAGGCCCTGCCCTCGTGTTCTCTGGGGACTTCTCGCAAAATAGACAGGCAAGTCTCCAGTGTTTTCGCATCTTCGGCGAAGTTTGTGGTGTCTTTCCGAATTCGAGAACCTTGGCCGTTGGTTTCGGCATCTCTCTGGGCGTGTAGGTCGTGGCCGGACAGGCCGTTTCCGACCTCCTTGTATACGTCACTCCAAGAAGTGAACCCAAGGTGACCAGACAAAGTATCCTGGCCACGTATCTCATGAACCGGTACCCGCAGGTCAAGTGTCTCCTTTTCTTGGCCGAATGGACTTCTCTCTTGACTTTGGTTGACAAGAGTCGACGCCGTTGCGTGTTCGTATTGTTCGGTAGCCACCTCCGAGGCCGTCACACTGACCGAACGCGACATCTGTGCCGAGGCAGCTCGAGGTCGCATCCGTGATGGCGTACATATGGTATACTCACACGGCTCAGCCCGTCTCCTTCTCTTGCAATTACTGCAGACAGGACGCGCATGATCGCAGGCGACCTTGCGACGCCGGCAGGGGTCGCACGCTTGAAGCCGACCATTCTTTCGGTAGCGTAGCGGTGACGACGCGGGCTCCATGATAGATGGCGATGGTCAATCAGACCGAAGTTAAACAAACAGATTACTTAAACGCGAGACATTCCGGCATGGAACTTGCAAGTTCTGAACGCGGCCGCTTCCATCCTTGGTGTTGTCTTCGTCGCAGGATTCGGCAGGGCATGTCAGCAAGCCGAACTTGTGGCCGAACTTGTGGCCGAAGTTCGGCTTCGGCCACTTCTCCACACTCTCAGCAAGCGTCTAACCTTGAACGGTAAACCCCCGAGTTGGTTTTCGCAACTCCCACCGTTGATGACAGTTCCATTTATTTTTACGCAATTCTATTTTGCGGGCCTTTTCATCACATTTGGCTCTCTTCGACGCCTAACAAGGTAGCGCGACCTGTCCAGACGTCGATTGCGCCTTACGGGGCGCTGCTTGACCATGACTCTGTCAGTGTCCCGACGCCGGCGCCTGGCTTCAATGCTGAGGGTAATTGAAGAGAGATTGTTAGGTAATAGAAATAAGGCAAGAGTTGTGTTTTCGAAGTAGATAATTTGTGACGAACGATCAAGTTTGCACCCCACTTCCGAAATCCATGCTGGGAAATTCGACTGTTTTCGTGCTGTTCCGTGTGTCACTTCTTCCATGAACTCGGGTCGATTGGCAGCTACTCCTATGTCCATCACCGTCGCTACTGAGCAAATACCTCCGCACTCGGAATCCCCTCCAGGGCAGCCGAAAGAGAGCGTCACCGCCGTTGTGCTGGAGGGTGCCGAAGTCACGACCTATCCTCCAGACGGGGGCCGTTTGGCCTGGCTGCAAGTCGCGGGCTCATTCTTTTTGTTCTTCAACTCGTGGTTAGCATCCCTTTCACGTCTGCTCAGTCAGCCTTGCACCTCGAGGCTGATAAGAAAACGGTTGCTGACTTCTGGCGCAGGGGTATAATTAGCTCTTACGGAGTGTTCCAAGCCTATTACCAGGCGAACATGAAAGACACCTCTGTCGACGCCATCGCCTGGATCGGTTCCATTCAGTCATGCCTCCTCCTCTTCGTCGGCTTCCTCGTCGGTCCGCTCTACGATGCGGGATACTTCCGGAGCTTCACATTAACGGGTATCGTCCTTGTATTCCTCGGCATGTCCATGACGAGCATCGCAACACAGTACTGGCAAACCCTGCTTGCCCAGGCATTCTGCGTCGGTCTCGGTGCCGGCTGCATCTACATACCTTCGGTGGCAATCATCCCCCAGTACTTCACCAACCGCCGCGCCCTGGCCACTGGTATTGTCGCAACGGGCAGTAGTTTCGGTGGCGTCATCTACCCGCTCATCATCCAGAGTCTTCTCCCGCGGGTGGGTTTCCCCTGGGCGACGCGGGTTGTTGCCTTCATATCCCTCGCCACAAACGCCTTTTCATTCGCTGTGCTGCGGCAACGAAGCGACCCTAATCCTGACAAACGGCGCCGCGTCATGTTAGACCTTTCCGCATACCGTAACGTCTCCTTCGTTGTCTTCTCCGCGTCCATGTTCTTCAACTTCTTTTCATACATGGCACCCATATACTACTTGCAACAATATTCTCTTGCCCATGGGTTGGCCAATCATGGCTCTTCGGGGGCGGCTTACTATCTCGTTGCAATACTGAACGCGGGCTCTATCCTCGGCCGAGTGTTGCCCGCGTGGCTTGCAGGCCGTTACGGACCCATCAACGTTCTCCTTGGTGTATCAGTCTCCATCGCCACGGTCGCGATGTGCTGGCTTGCCGTACATACTGGCATTGGAAGCGTGGCGTTTGCCCTCGCCTACGGGTTTGCATCCGGTGGTCTCGTCTCGCTTCCGCCTACCGTCATCTCGACTCTGGTGCCGGACCTCAGCCTGCATGGAACGTGGCTGGGCATGTTGTCAACGACGAATGCATTTGGGTCTTTGGCTGGCCCGCCCATTGCGGGAGCTTTACTCGAAGCCACTGGCAGCTATTTGGGTGTTCAGCTGTTATCAGGCCTCGGCATGATTGCAATGACGATGTTGGTCCTCATTTTAAGGATAACCAGGACAGGGAAAGGTCGAACTTGGACGCTATAAAGACCAAGGGCGGGTCAATTCCACTCTGATCGTTGTCACGGCGAGTTAGCATTCATGCACAGTGATTACAACACGCCCGGAAATCCGAAATAAATGAGGACCCGGGTATATACGATATCCCCAAATCTCGTTTCACGGAAGCAGTCCGAAGATTTGTCAACTTTTCATAAGCATTATCTATATCTTTATTGATCTTGTCTATGTTGCGCCGGGCAATGTTCTATCTATACATAATCATCATGATGAAGTCTCAGCTTGAGCTTCAGCAGCTTTCTCCTCGTTCCCCTTTGCGCCGCCCCGATGCCGCCATTCTCTCGCCAAAAACGTCAAGGCTATACCCAAGCCCAGTCCGGCAAGCCCGACTCCCATGTACAACGCGCCTCGGAACCCTCTGAATTGGTCTTCCTTCGTCTCACCACCGTTGTTGACGTGCACATCCACAGTACCCGCGAAACCAACGCCAAGTGCTATGCCGTAGTTAACCACAGTGTTGACCAAACTAGCTCCGATGCCTTGATGCTCCTTCTTGACAGCATTCGACAAGATCAAGGTCGCAGCAGGAAAGCTCATATCCATGCCAAAGGGCATAATAATCATCGACACGAAAATCTGCGCCCAGTAAATCTGGTTTTGGGATGCCGTAGCCGTGAGAATGACTCCGACGGTGAACGCAAGAAGCGCCATCGTCATGACGATAGGAGGACGGACTTTCAGAGGGCCGAGAAGCTTCCCGGTGATGACGGCAGCCAAACCACCCGTTATCACAACGGGCGCGAACCATGCGCATGTGAGCAAGGGCGAGAGTGTTCGGACCTCCTGAAGGATCTGGACGAGGTAGAGAGTCCACACGCCGAACGTCGCCCATCCACAGACCACAGCTGCGAGAACGAAGCCGACGTCGGCGTTGACGACGTCGAAAGGAAGAAGCGGCATCGGCGCGAACTTGAACTCTATGGCAGCGAAGGCACCGAAGAGGATAAGGCCGAGGATCAGCGGGACGAGAACCACCGGCGTCGTCCACCCATCGATCGGGGCCTGGTTCCAAGCAAAGTTGAACAACACCAACGCCACGATTCCCGTCACCGCGCCGGGAATGTCAAGCTCGATGAACATGGCCTTGAACCCCTTCGGGGGCTGCAGCTTGGTAGGAGGCTCGGGGATGATGAACCAACCCGCAACAGCCAGGATCGCAAGCCAGATCGACAGCGCCCACAGCGCCCACGGCCACCACGCCAACTCCAGCGTCGACGCTATCGCGGCGCCCACAACACCACCCATGGGCGCGACAGCGCCGAAGAAGGAAAAGACCATGGCCTTGCGATGGCCCGGGGGATAGGCGGCGCCGAAGAGGGCGAGAGCGTTGGGGAGGCAGATGGCCGGGCCGATGCCCTGCAGTACGCGCGAGAAGACGGCGAGGGTGAAGTTGGAGTAGACACTGAGGCCGGCGATGAGAGACCAGACGGAGAACCAGGCGAAGCCAATAATAAGCATGCGCTTATAGCCGAAGGCATCACCGAGGCGGCCCGAGAAGAGGATGAAGGTGCCGATGGTCAGGGAGTAGCCCGCGATGAGCCAGGCGAGGCGCGCCGGATTGTCTACGTGAAAGGAGCTTCCAATTACGTGGAGGAGTACGAGGGTCTCCATGTATGCGGCCTCTGGCGGGAGGTGTCAGCTGTTATGCTGTGCGTTGCGCATGGTGACGCTGTTTTGGAAAGAAACGGGGGCAAACTCACGGGTGCAGAATTGCGCCATGCAACAAATAATCACGAACAAAGTTTCGCGGGGGAGTGACATGGTCTCGGCGACCCAAATGGAAGGGGCATTAGACTGCTGCGGCGTGAGATGGCCGCCATTGTCGTCGCTGGTATCGTCTCTGCTGGATCGGTCGTGGGTTATACTTGAGTCGTCGGGGATCGGCTCATCGTCCTTGCGCGTATTGACGTCGGGGGTCGCAGTCGCAGTTCTGTCTTCTGACAACGTGTCGACGCTCTTCCGAGCGTGTTGCTTCTCCGATGTCAACGGCGAGGCCATTGTAACTGAAGGACTCTGGCGTGTTGTTTTTACTGGAACTACCTCGAGGTCGGAGACAGACCAGGGACCATCACGAGAAAATAGCGGTAGGCGACGGCCGAGTTAAAGTAGAGAATGATCTACACGCCAGCGACGCCAAACGGCAGAGCAAAGCGGGAACGCGCCGAAAAGAACCAAGGGCAAGGGACCCATCCGTAATCTACAAAAGTCGCCGTTCCCTGTCCGGGAATGGAGTTAGGAGTACGGGACCAGGAAATGAAAGAAGGTCCCCGAACCGGCGAGACATGATGGGCCCAAAAGAGGACCAGGTCTCGGAATTACACGTGGAAATCCGGTGGGAATGGTGATTCGGAACGGCGTTCTAGGGGCACGAGGGCGCACATTTGACAGCGATTTGTAAGGGTCTGTTTTTACGAGCAAGGGTGGCTGGATACGGATCCATCTTGATGGACCCTTTTTCCTGGGTTGATGACGGTTGACTGCTGCTTGGTGCATCGTTCTAGAGTGGTGCTCATCGCGCGGCATGCGAGTCGGCAGTCCAGCTGCGTGGTCATTAATCGGTCAGTGCGTTGTTAGATAGCACTTGAACAGCTTTTTGTGGATCTCAGCAGGATATTTTTCCTCGTTTGGGATTAAGGCGAACAGCATCATCCTGTATCTAATCAGATCTGGCTACGTTGACTCGGTGCACCAAAAGGTACGGGTTATGTATGACGTCCGGTCTAGCATATTAACTCTCGGCAACATGAGACGAACAAACTTACCTTTCTTTCTTCTAGCAGGCTCAAAAAGGCATCCAGTGTTACCTAGAGTTGCATCTGACATGGACGAGTTCTGGAAGCTTAAGGAAGAGGGACCAAGACACGGAAACCCAGCACCACAGCCAGAGACATACACCATCGGCGCATCCGCTCACCCGGGAACAGCAGCTGTGGACCCTCCAGTTACAGCGTCTGGTCACGAGCTTGCTCGAGTCCGCGTTAAACTGGCTTGCATGCCAGCATACTTGCCTGACCCTTTCGGAGAGTCGGCAGAGCTTAAAAATCTCGAGCATGCGCAGGGCTGAGAACCCAATGGCGGGCTAGGCTGGTCTAGTGCGAAGGCGCAAGCGCCGTGGCGTCTTCATTCTCCGCGCGCGCTCGAGTCGACGCCATTTAGTAAGAAGCCCAGGCCCAACTCAAGACGTGCTTGACAATGGCGGGTTCGACGGGACGGGCGGCGCTTTTGGCGCAGGGCTTATCGCTTGTCGCCCGTCAAGACAGGCCAGACTCTTGGTTAGTGTACTGCTAATCACGGAGATGTGATCCGGAAGTCGAGAACTTCAGAAGCTCATTGTCTTCCGTCCAGCGTAGACGTGCCGAGTAGGCAAAGTCTTCCTATCTACCGCTCCGCTTGCAATTTCTCCGTCATCTATCCTGTTGACTCGCAATAGTCGAGTTCATCTCACTCATGTCTCGGTTAAGAAGCTTCGCTTAGACTACAGCAACACTCTGATAATCCGACCGATCTCGTACCTCAAGAAAAACTCCAGTTCAAAGAACTCTACACAACTTGAACCGGATTGCTCCCGCGATCCTCACATAATGGTAACCTAGCCCCCTACCAATAATTATCCAAGAAAATCTGTCTTACGTCTATCTCCAAACCTTTCCTTAACATAGTGAGCCAATCGCCAAATGGGTAACAGCACTGAACTAAGAAGAGAGATCGCAGTTCCTAGGTGCCCGTCAAGGTTAAGATTCTAAAAGGAAAGATGCCTGTCAGTTGTAGTCTAGCAAATGTCAAGGAGTCCGACATGGAAAGAGGGTAGTCAACACACCGGGATAGAAGTACCGCCGCTCTTCTGCACCCAAGCAAATGCGCGATCAATCATCTTTGACTCATATTCGGTCAGAGCCTGCTCGATGTCTGTAGACGACGGCGGTTTCCCCGACTTTGCAGCCTCATTGAGCTGCAGTAGCTGTGGGAGGAGATCAACGCAATCCTTCAAGGCTTGGTTTCCTCCCATTCCTCTTTTCAACGATGTCAGCATGCAAATCCTTCGGCACGTATTTCGCTGTGACAATAGCTCGTGAGGGTGCATTTACCGGTTCGGCTGCATCGCATGGACCGCATCTCCCATGAGCCACACGCGGGGATGTCCTTCATCGGAGTTCTCAGTTTGCAAGTTACGCCGCCACTTCTTAGACAGCGATCTGCTTGCTCGGAGGTTTATTACCATCACAGGACTGTTGCCATCGTACTCCCCAATCGAGAGCATTGTGTGACTGAATCAAGGCCAAGTCAGCTCGTTGAGCACAGTGGTATAGGACTAGTCAGGACTGGAATAACTTACTACTCGGGCGACCAATGTTCGATGGCTTTGAGGCAGAACTTCAAGTGGTCTCCCCCCTCTTTCGGATCATAGTCTGGGTACATCTCTTTTGGCACGTTCAAGCCCCAGTAGAAAGATGCCTCGTCGGCATCGTAGTCGAGCTCATTGCTGTTCTTGGTCACCTCGTTACGGGTGGGCGGGAGGTACACTGATTCATGTTAGTAAGCATAACGCAACAGGAGTTGGAAGATAACACGGTTGGTTTCGGGTTTCCAATAACTTACGCGCAAAGTAAAGGCTATGTCCTTCAGAGAAGACAATGATAGGTCCTTGGAGCAATCTGGGAGGAAGCATACGGACTCGGCTAGGAGGCAAGCTACCCTTCTGAACAAAGCTCAGATGACTGTCAAGGTCCACAATGTTTCTTGCGCCTACTTGGTTGTTGATCTGGGATCGTGTCACTTATCAGTATCTTTGCGGTCAGAACATTGACAGCTAATCAGGTTTGACGAACCTTCGAACCACTACCATCGGCTCCCACCAGGATGTCGCAAGTATCAGAAGAACCGTCTGCAAACTGGACTTTGACCCGTTCCTGACCATCATCTTGGCGGATGATGTCATATCGAGAGAAGGCTTTTCCAAATCTGGCATGACCGGCTGTCTCGACAGGGTCAAGGAGTAAGTTTCGAAGTACGACGCGGTTGATGGCAGCTGACCTGGAGTAGGCCGGCAGCTGTGAGAGATCAAGGACAATCTTGAACTGAGATGTGCAAACTATTGGCGCGGTGGATGACTGGTTTGCAGACTGCCCAAGCCTTTTGCGGATAGAAGCAACATGATCCGATTTCAGACAACATTCAAAGGCTTCCATGGCTGCGTCACCCAGGCGAATTTGGTATCCTTCGCGCTTCGAGTCGGCCGGGTCCCTCTCATACAGGGTAAAGTTGACATCGTTGTTCATGAGACCATTGGCAAGAAGTGAACCACCCAGGCCACCACCGACGATGATGACTTTGAAAGGAGCCATCACGATGGGGCGATGGGCAAGAAGCGTTGATGGTATTTCGTGATAAATGGAATTCAATTATCGGCAACATGTACCTGGGGTTGTGTGGAAATAGTGTTAAACTTGCAGTGCCTTGGAACTTGACCGATGGAGTCAAACTGTCGGGGCGAGTGGTATATATACAAAAAGACTTTCAATCCATCGACGTGTCAATTTGTCCGATGCTTCGTTTCGCTCAGGACAATCGATGTCCAGGACTAGCATGTCAAATGCTGGGACGAAAGTCGCCGCGTTCACGGTTTCGCCCCGCAGCCCCGCCCCCGTCGGAGAAAGCATTGAGGGGCCGACTCTGTGCCCCCCTCGACGGCAACGGCTCCGCGAAATCTGGGCCGCAAAGTGTAATTGCTTTCCGGGGTTGACGCAACCCGAGCCTTCTTCCCGGTCTGTAAAAGTTGTAGGGAAAGATTTATTAAATGAACGATCAAGGATCGCATGCAATCTCAATTCAGTTCGTCTGAAAGCCATTACATCAAAAGAGCATCGCCCTGCACTGTCCTTGGTCTCATCACGCTGTTGCTTCCTCCATTACCCTAGGTGCGCATTCGGTGTGCTTTCAGCTCCTAGAAGTCATGGGAATTTCTAAGCTTCTTCTCTCTTTGGACACCAGCTTCTGGCAGAGTCGCTGGGCCATCATCGAAGGTCACTGGTCTCCGACCACAGCATTGTTTGTCGTTTTCACCTTGTATGCACTTTACAGGGGGGTTATCTTTGTCCTTGGGCTATATCGCCGGTACCTCCACCCCCTGAGCAACTTTCCCGGCCACCCTGAAGCATGCGTTTCCACCGCTTGGGCGTTTCGCGAAGCTCTCAAAGGCTTTCCCGAGGAGACGTTTGAAATTCTACATCAACAATACAGTAGGCCAAACTTGAACTTCGGTTCCTTGTTATTTGTTGCGGCTTCCCTTCTCAAACCCCTCCCTGGACTAGATCGCAGCTAACATATTGGTCGCGTATCCTAGGTACGAAAGCCCTCAGAGTCGGTCCCAACGAACTACACATCTCTGATGTTGAGCTTTACAAGGTCATTTACAAACAGACCGATCCCTTTCCCAAATATGAGCCGTTTTACATGTCATTCGACTCGCCTCACACCGTCTTCGCCGAGATAGACACAGTCAAGCATAAAGAGCGCCGGCGTCTCTTGAACCCGATGTTTTCTCGAGCCGGAATTATCAAACTAGAGCCCCTCATCCATGAGAAATTGTTTCTTCTGGATCGCAAGATCGAGAAGCTGTGTCGACAGAAGAAGATCAATGTCTACAATGCTTTCAGGTGCGTGCCTGCCTTCCTACACTTGCTGTTGAGACCTGCGTACTTTAGCAGTCAATTCTGTCCTGCGTCCAAATCGAGGCTAATCACTCTTTCCTCACGATCCAACAGGCTATTGACAACAGAAATAATCATGCAATTCGCCTTTGCGCAATCGGCCGGAATGATTGAGGAACAAGACGATGATTTCGGCTCTGGGTTTACTGACGCCTTGTCCGTTGCCTCCCACAGCGTGTACCTCGTGTATGAGAAACCGTGGATTAGGTATCTTGGAAAAGTCATGCCCACCCGCATTTTGCGTATTCTTAACCCTGCGCTGGGCAATATGATGAACTTGATCGAGGTGAGCATGCGTCTTCCCATGTTCCCCATGTCAAATGCTCTGTCACTATCTGTGAGGCTGACGTCGCTGTTTTCACTCGATTACAGTTCGCAGCCACGTCCGTCCGACGCTGGCAGGAAGGCCAGGGCAACCGCAAAGAGCCGTATCCTATCGTTTTCGACCGCCTTGGTTCGTTGTCCGAGTCAGAAAAGATGACCGAGGGCATCGACCTTCTTGTTGCTGGCTCTGACACAACTGCTTCAACGGTAGCCACCGCTGTAATGCAGATCCTCTCAAACCCGGACATAGAGAAAAAGCTAGTGAACAGCCTCGATGCTTTTATTCCCTCAGCTGGCAATCCACCTCAACTTCTCGATCTAGAGAAGATTGAGTATCTGGTACATAGGCCGAGCTCCCGTCTCATAACAACGACACTGGTCCACATGATGCTGACTCACATTTCCTTCTAGACTGCCTGTGTGAAAGAATCGCTTCGCTTCACCTCAGCAGTGCCAAGCCGTTTGCCTCGTGTAGTGCCGGCCGACGGGGAGCCTTTTGTTGTTGATGGACGGGTCGTTCCGCCTGGTGTAAGTAAAAGTCTACGCTTCAACTGGCCACCTCAAAACGCTTGTTGAATCCCGCTGCAATTCGAAGACCGCCTTGCAACGTAAATGAACTGCTGGCTGACGCCGCTTTATTGCTGGACAGACGATTGTTTCCATGTCCCCGCACACAATGCACACCAACGTTGGCGTCTGGGGGCCTAGTGCCCGTTCCTTCAACCCCGATCGCTGGCTTGCTCCAAATGCCCAGAGTCTTGAACAATATCAGGTTGCCTTTTCCAAGGGTAACAGAATGTGTCTTGGTCAAAAGTGAGTTGCAACAAACCAAAACAAAAAAAAGCTCACCAACTCCATGGCTCTGTTCTTGATTGGAGTAAACTTGAGTACAAGTCGCTAATTCTCAAAATGCACTTGTAGTCTAGCTACAGCCGAGATAACCATCATTCTGGCACACTTCTTCCGGAGATACAAGATGAGTCTTCCCGACGACTTCGTCCCTCCTCGCAAAGTCGACGTCTTCACGCTGGAGTATGAGAAGCCCGGTATCCTGATAAATGTTTCTGTCCGTGAGTGAGCATCCACAAAAAGGAACATTACATAGCGTTGCGCAGCCTTCTCAGGGTATAGTTGTTGAGATACAATATACAAGACTAGCTCCAGTGGAGATTCACTGTTTTCGACAGAGATAGTGTTGATGTTCATTTTCAGCTCATATCAAAGTAGCTAATTCTATTATCCGTCACCTACTTAACCTGGCGTCTCAAAACGCCAGCAAGAGGCTCGCCAGTTTTCCAATGATTGAGTGATGAGATTAATCGAATGCCCTGGTCCAGGACCAGGCCTCTAAATTCCGGCTTGTGGAGACTGCCAACGCCACCCAAGAAGCAGCGTATGTGACACCCTCTTGATACCCAATCCTTTGTCAATTTAATACCCGAGTCCTGGTCAATCCTGAACAGCGTGATGTCCTTGGTCTGTTCGGAGATTTGCTGGCTCTCACATTTGGCGCTGAGGCACCTCCCGAAAGGCCCTAATAAAGAGCTGCTCTCTGACATACTGTATACCCACAAACAGAGTGATGCCAGGAATGCAGCTGGAGGCTCGTGATACCCATGGCATGGGTGGTCGCGAAGTAGTCCGAACAGTCTACCCGCATGCGAGACGGCAGTACGAGCGTCCTCGCCATTCCCCAAAACCCACGTCGACAGTCGCATCCGCGTCTCGATCTCCTTGGATTTGCTGACACGCCAGCCAGAGAAAGCAAGAAGGTCGCCAAATCTGAAATGAAAAAGGATACCAACCGAATAGTAGTGTTGAAAAAGAAGGTGCTCCATGTTACCCGATCTCGATCGCCTGGCAGGGTTCAACATCTTCCAGCAATCCTCGTCATTAAGTAACTCAGACTGGCCAAGGACAGGCTTGCCGTCACAATTAAGAACCAGAGAAAGCCCTGATTTGCCGGCTTCTCTCAGGAATAACATATCACGGAAGCATCCAAGGAGCAGTAACAGGAACGAGAATTGACCCAGGTCCTTAACCATATCAGTTTGTCTGTAAAGTCTTTCCAGCTCTCGACGGAGCGTCCCTAGCTCAGGTCCTTCTGAGTGGGTCGTTAGTATTATGTTCATATACACATTTGGCTTGTTCTTACTGCGGTATTGCTCCGACCAGGATAATGCATCCGTAGCTTCCCAGCTTCGTTCATGGCAAGGGAGAGGAGACTGAAGCCACTCGGCAGATGTGAGTGTTTGTAAATCGAAGAATAGCCGAAACTGGCTATCGAGGAGCTAGTTTGAACACCCACATTAGACAAAATATCGGTCGAAGACTGGGGAAAGAAATTTGGTTGGGGAGGAATAGAACAAGATTAAAGTTGACGCATGTTTCAACTTACCCAAGTTCCATATGCAACTCTTTTTCGAGCCTCCCACTTTATCCATCTTGCCCACGCATCTTCTATGTCGGACTGGCGCACGCTGCGTAGTCCTGGAGGAGCATCCATTTTGCTGAAGCAGTCTATTTTTTGGCAGATAACATTCAGATTGAACCTGGTGTAATGCGATCTCTCACACATGGGCTTTTGGCAAGTGAACGAGACTGCAACCTGGTTGAGGATTGCGCATTGGCCAAACCAAACCTGAGCGACATCCTCTTCATCTTCGTCAACCTAGGATACTCGGTAAGTCGACATACGAGTAAGTTCACCAAGAAGAAATTGACCTACCATGTCAGAGATGACTCCTCCGAGCAAGTCGGAAACCTCACTAGCGAATGCTGGAGCCTCTTTCGCAGTAGAGTAGCGACTCCCAATACAAGCTATCGCGAGAACCAAAAGGACTGGTGCACTGCTGGGATGGAAAGTCGGCTTATGAATGATGGGCAATAAGTCATGAAACTTTTCAAGATACAGTTGAATAAATGAGTTCATCAAGTACTGGTCGGGAAGGCTTTTACAACCTCGCAAGCGCATGGCCATCCGTACGTTGGCCACCCGCGTGGCGTCCATCCAGACGCATAATTTTTCATACGCAACCTGTGACAACCTCTTGCCTTGACAGTATTGCTCATTGTCGGGAATTGTATCTTCGACGTCAATGGAGATATCGGCGTCCTCCCAGTCGCGAGCGTTTTCGTGGACCTGTTCGATAGGTGCCTGATGGTGGCCTTCCGGCTCTTTGGACTGATGGCCAGCGTTTGAATGCGATAAAGGCATGATGAACTGAGGGACTGATGTATTCGTGTCAGTGTGTACCATCAGACCAGTGTTCGCTGTCTCAAGATTCGGTGTTATCAAGGGAGGGTATGATGGTGGGAAGACCCCGTGAGCAACTGATGTCGTTGTGCAGAGTTGGTCACGAATGGATTGGTCGTCGTCGTTGGCATTGAATGGCCAGCCCGTGATTTCTTGTTGCAAGGAACCAAATTGTTCCACGAACGCTTGACTGTTGCTTGATGACAATAGTCCATATTGGCAATCGGCACCTTGCAACAGCCAAGGCCAAGTGAAGTCTGCCCAGGTGGGCATCGAAGAACCCTCCACAGCAGTCTGCCTAGAAAAGTCTGCGAAAGGCCCCTGCGGGATATCATCCGAGAATCCATCTATCGTAGTAACATCGCCTTGCGTTGTTGACTGCGAGAGACCAGGGGGCCGGGTACATTCTTCTTCATTGGGATTATTACCTACGGCATGGATAAGCGCCACAGTGACATCAGAAGAGGTAAGCTCAGAAGTAGACTCATGCGCCTGCTGGTGCTGGCTACCCCGGGGTACTGATATTCTCTATACGCACTGCCTTAGTAAAGGCTTTCGATGTATTAGACGCGGAAAATACCTACTTGTCGTGACCTTTTAGGGTGGTAATGACACGGGCGGCTCTGGCGCTCACATCGATGACATGGCATTGCGCCATTGCAGCGTTGTTTTGACCTTCGGCAAGCAGCACAAGATGGGCCCTTTTTGGCTCGATTGCGGTTGTTGAAATCAGGCTCAGCCGAAGAACGTACAGGTTTATCCATCTGCTCCGTTGCGTGAACCAACATATGGCGCTGCAGTGTGTCGCTGTAAATGGGCAAGCGCTTAAGATCAGCAGCTGAAAGAACACGGATGTGTGTATTTGCAAACCAAGTAGTAGGGTAGCATAGACTCTCTTACTTTCGGGCGAATTGCCTCTTGCATTGCGGGCAGGCAAAAGGCCGTTCACCGGCATGGTGCAAGGCATGTCTCTTCAAATGATCATTACGGTAGAAAACCATTCCACACGCCAAGCAGGGGTATGAGGCGGATGAGGATGGTTCAGGCAGACGGTTCGGGCTGCACGGGTTTGGCACATCCATTTCGAATGCATTTGGTCAGGCATCTGATCTTGACAGTAGATAGGTTGAGAATGGGAATTGCAAAGGCCGAGATGGAGAGTCGAACTTCAAAAGGGCAGAAGGCGGTGGCTCGGTTTCGGAGAATTCGTGTAGAGAGCAGCCCGAGTTCGCGTGCAGGGCATGGCCAAAGAATGCGTAATAGCTATGCACAAAGTGGTTACAGCCCAGCGAATCCGTAACACAAGGTACGGGTGACTGCCGACGGATATCCCGATGGGGCCAAGCGCGAGTCAATCACAGCCGTCCTACCGCCACACCCCAATAGCCTACATTAAACGGAGAACGATGGGCCCCGTCCTGTCACGTGTGATTGTGTTTTCGAACCGTACTATGTACCCCCTGATTTATGTTCGTAGAAGAGGTACCGGAAAATTGAAAGTAGAGAAAGCCCGTGTCTATATGCAGATCACCACTTCTCTGCCGACACAGTGCCATGTCCAGGGGATGGAGATGGAGACACGACTGAGGGGCCGAAGTGGTGTGAGGGGCCGAGACAGGCCAGGGGCCGATTTGGCGTGGTGGCCAAAATTGCCAAGCTCGTGCAGAACTGCCCCAGTGGCTGTTTTCCATAAGGCCGAGTTACGTTGCGGAGGAGGGGCTTCAACATTCAAGAAGATTATGGGTTCCGGCTCGCGACCCAACAGAGTGCGTAACGACCAGAGTATATAATGGCTAAACAGCATCGAGGTCAAGTCTCTCTCTACAGCAGGGAAGCAAGAAGGAAGCTTCCATTGTTCGCATCCAGTTCTTAGCCACCTTCTGTGCAACAACGCATTATCTTCTGTGATGGAAGACAAAAAAAATAGGTCCCAAACCTTACATATTTCCCACCTACCAGAGAAATACAGCTTGCTAGGCCTTGTTTGTAATGATGGACCCGCCAACTCTGGAATTCTTTGGTAGGTGCCGTTACAACGAATGCTATAGCGCACATGTATTCTGACATGCAAGCCTAGGGGCAACGACCTTCAGGCTCCGAGCCGAGGGAATCACCATCTTCCACGACACTTGGCTGGAGAAGCCTGCCATGATGAAGCGACATATAGAGCTTGAGGACGTGCAAGAGGTTGACTACATATTGATATCTCATGCCCATTTCGATCAGTGAATTATATCTTGTTGCTCCGGTACTCGTACTGTGTTTGACTAACACTTTATGGTTAAGCCTGCCCGGAGCTGATCGACTAGCGCTCAAGACTGGCGCGACAGTCATTGCCAATTGCGAGGCCATTAACCTGCTTCGACGAGCCGGTGTCCCAGAGTCACAACTCCTCCCCGTCGCGGGCGGTGAGCGCGTCCCTATTTTTACGCGCGCCATTCGGGAGCAAGCAGTAGCTGGTACTTGTGATGTCCTCCATGGTCCTCCTGGCTCGCCGGTCAGGCCGCACCCGAAGCTGGCCTCTTTCGCCATCCATGTGTGGCCTTCTTTGCATTGCCTCATGCCCGGGTCAGACATGAAGGAAATGCCTCCCGTGTTCGACACGGGTAAGGTCTACTCGGGGTCAGCGACAGAGTTTGATTGTACAGTCGACATTACCAACAACATGACCTGGGGGTTATTACGCCTTCACGAAATTATCCCTGCGGATAAGATGGATGATAAGCTGCGAGCGGTCGTAGAGTTCATGAAAGATCGGAAACGGAACGTTATGAGTGGTTGCGACGGCGGTCAGCTAATGTTCAACGTGGTAATCGGCGATAGGGCTTTGCTCTTCAACTCCCATCTGGGAGCGTACGAGGGCATAATGCGGATGGTTGACCCGCGACCGCAAGTGGTTGTGCTGGGCATCGCCGGGAGGGCGAACCACAACGGTCGACCATTTGAAGGCTCCGCGGCGCAGTTTGCGGTGAAAGAGCTCCAGTGGCTTCAGGAGCCTACGAAGGTTATATGGTGTTTACACGATGAGAGGTGCGTAGTGATGAGGACTGTTTGGCTTTTTCTTCGGTGTGTACTCTTTCTGACGCTTCATTGAACAGCCCCCTTCCGCCATTTGAAGTTGATACAATTCCAGCAGCACAGCTCGTGAAGCAAGAGACGAAAGTGGAAGTCGTCGAGTTGCCGTATGCTGAGCCATATGTCATTTTTTAGATACTGCTTTTAGTGGCGATGGCTAACAATGTCAACATTTATTCGTCGGTTGCAAGACTTCCTGGGACTTGACTCTTTGGAGAGTTTAGTGATGAGCGGAGAGAATCACATCGAACATCATCCTTAGGCGTCAACTATTAGTTTCTTGTGCAACGACATTCGAGTAAATTTAGTCTACAGACTAGGGTAACCAGCACGAAAACTGTACTCTCCGCATCCACAACTCAGCCAAAAATATAGTTCTCCCTACTAAACATTCCACTCCAAGAGTCCGGAAGCTGCTGCTAGGCAACCCTTTCAGCCCGGACGATAGAGGTAGTAAGTCGCCAGGTAGACCTACCCTTAACCCACATTTTAGTGCCATACACAAAATGCAATACTCATATCAATCAGACTCGCGGTGGGTGCCAGATTCAATCGGACTGAATGGTTGTAATAGATTATCATGACAAGGATGAATGACAAGGACAAACTATATCTACAACCCAACTTCCAAAGGTTAAGTGCCATTCTGTCCTCTCAGCCAAAATCCTTACGAACAACTCAATCATTGTCGAATTCAAGAGTAAAACCTACATGCCGATCCTCGAGTATTGTCGGAGAAAATGCCCAGTCTTGGCGAGTCAGTTGTCTTCAACGCTGTACGCTAGTCCCGTAGCTCCGTATTTGCGTAATCCCGCTGTCCGTTGACCGGAATTAGCTTTCTCCCAATGGAGGGGCACCTGTTCCGCCCGGGACCACCGACTCAAACCCATTCACGTCAGAGCCGCGCGCGGGTTGTTGTCAACCAACAACTACCACCGGCGTTGAATCTCGTTGTTCAAGGTCTGGGGCAATTGCCACGCCTCACAATCTAAAGCCCATTCCGGATGTTCAACGGCCGCAAAATCGGCGGCGGTCTCGGACACCGAGCGACGTCCCGCCGGAAGGCCTTAGGGCGATGCGGAACAGGCCTTGCATTCAAAGTTAACTAAGACAAGAACTAGGCAAAATCGGATCAAAAGCATTCTAATGGCTCTCCAGTTTGTCGTTGTGAACATGTCTGTTTCAGTGGAATACCACTCGAGTGACTCCTCCTGTATCGAAATGTTTGTCCGTAAAAGCTTCAAGCAATCGCCCCCCTTCAAAATTACGCAGTTTGGGTGACACGGTAGCGACCCAGTGAACGTTAAGAACAACAACCACCTAGACATAGATGGGAGAGTAAGAGCCACGCGATCATACTGTAAGTTATCATATTATCTCTGGCAGAAACGACGAGGAGAGCACCAGCCAAGTATGTCTTTGATTGTATTTGGCGAGAGCATCATGCAAAGTCCTTCAACTTTCATCTCCTTCCGAAGACCCCTCATAAGTTCCTTGACGGTTTTCTTACAGAGGGTATATGAACTGCTTGTTCTGCAAGTCCGTCAGGTCCAATACGGCGATGTCAACCTTGACCTTGACAACCTCGCCATTCTCATCCACCTGCTCAACCCAGCCCTCCCGTTCGTCGTCACTCAGACTTGCAATATACTCCAATCTCTCTGCGTTCCTCCGCGAGAGGATAAAACGGATCACCCAAAGAATCAGCGGCGTGCCCACCCAGCTAACCGTGATCATCGATGACCACGCGCCGTAGAACCGCGGCCCATTACTCGACACCCATATCTGCGGCGACACAAGATTGCCGACGCTGTAACCCAGCATAAACATGACGTTTCGCGTCAGCTTCTTGGTGTACCCCGCCGCCGTCGACGTCGTCCAGCCCAGCGCGATGATGTAGGTCACACCGTATGTGCTTGCCGCCAAGATAAGAGACCCCAAAAGGGCAATCTTAGACTCCCAGTTGATGGTAACCATGGCAATACCACCCGCCACGGCTGGAAGACACCACACCGTTCCGTGCAGAGCCAGATTCTTTGGCCATCTGCGCAAGGCGAACGTAGCGACGACGCAGCAAGCCATACCGAAACCACCACCAGCCGCGGCGACGAGGGTAGACCCGAGCGGCTTGATACCGATCGACGTGGTGATAAGATTCTTCTGCCCGTAGTTGAGATTGTTTGAATACATTAGTGTGAAAGACTGCAGAGCAAACAGCCATGACACCGGGTCCTTCATCGTCTCGACGAACTGCTCCTTCTTGAACTGCTTCTGCTCGATCGAACTTTGCTGCGCCTGGTGCACGCGGCGAATGACCTGCACCTTCTCTTCGAGCGTTAGAAAGCGTGCCTCAGCTGGATTGCTTGGGTAGTCGAACCACACCCAGATCGCCAGGAGAAGCGTGAGACCACCCGTGACGACGTGGAGCAGCTTCCAGGGGAGGACAGGGCCGGTGGTCCAGAGCAGGCCGTAAGAGAGGAAACCCGTCACGACGGGGGCGGCTTGGCAGGTGATCCAGAGGACGGGCTGCAGGAAGGACTGCTCGTGGCGGTTGAAAAACATTCCAATCGTGATCTCCATCGCGGGTACTATGACGGCTTCAGCGGCGCCAAGGGCGAGGCGCATGACGACGAGGCCGGCGTAGCGGGTCGCGACGCAGTGTAGGAAGATGATGACGGACCAGGCGAATATGGTTATGGCGACGTACTTGCCGAAAGGCAGTTTCTGCATCAGGTAGTGACCGGGCCATTGGAAAGCCAGGTACCCTAGAAGCGTAGGAAGGCTGGTTGTCAACATTGGTCGACGCTAGTGGGCTCTCATTTACAAGGAGAGTTTCATACCGACGTAGAACATTGTGTTCAAATTGTTGTACTGAGCTTGCCTGATACCGGTCTCTTCAAACAGGCCTAGGATGGCGGCGTAACCGAGCGTTGACTTGTCGACCTTAACGATCCCTCATGTAAGTGAACCAAGTTTTGCCAGAAGCGAAAGAGTTAAGGCAGAGGCTTCTCGTGGCAACTTACAAATAGCATGATGTTGATTGCGGACAACAGAGTCATGACGCGAAGGTACAGCTTTCTGCGAATTCTTTTCTCCAACTCCGGGGTAAGCGGTCCGAAGTCGTCGCCATGTTGTTCGAGCAATCGCAGCGTCACGTCGGCGTTCTTCTCCGTAACGGTTTTACCATTGGACGCGCTCTTCATTTGAGGACGGGCCCCCTTCTCGTCGGCCATAGCTGAATGCTTGACGGTGCTTCAGTGTAAGCCGAACGTGTTATTTCCGAATATTGGACACCGATGACTGGTCTGCACGTTGCTTCAAGGAGACCCTGCGGGAAATCTAAAAAGTCAACCGTAGCGACTCAGACTTATAAGACAGACATCATATCGAAGGGAGCAGTGGAGCATCGGGATGTCGTTATCAAAGGATGCAATGGATCGAAGTTACTGCCATCTCATTGCGGGAGGGTTGGTCGGCTTGGATCCGCCAAGCACCCAATGCGCGATGTCTCTCCGCTATCACGCAATACCTTGCGGCGATAATCCTGCCGCCGTCTGCTGGCTTTTTATCGGCCGCCATTGGGACTCTGATGGTGCCATACATGAGCTACCTGGTTGCCAGTGTCTTGGTCGGAGCTAGATGTGACAATGTGCCTGAAGAAGATGCAGGCCTAAGACCGAAAAGTCGGCGGTAGACAGGGGCTCTGCTTTTGCTATCCAATGTGATAACGACGATATTCCTGGTGGCTTTTTTTTCTCTTCAGGGATGAGAGTCATGAAACAGCTCATTCTGACCACTAATATCCTGATAATAAACTTCGACTAAATAGGTCTGCGAAGAAAAATGAGACCATTCTCCGGTAAACGCTCGGCTTTGAAAGGCTCGGTCAACCAGAAACACGGATCGAAATCTCGGGTGGTTGCCCCCCGCCCGGACCCGTGTCGTCGGCTTTGGCAACCGAAAACGCCTCACAAGCATTGAGAATACCACTGGTTTGCGGCCTGGCAGGTATACGGGCTTACGCAAGTGGCGCATCCGCTCCATCCGCTCCCGCCGCACTGCCCCCACCTAGCCACCGTGCATCCTCCGGCCGGAGGCGGGCTTGCCGTCGAAGTCGCCGGGGGTGGCGCCGAGCTCCGCGTTGTCGTTCCGGGCTGTGTGGATCCTCCCTATCAGAAGTCAGTCCACAGCATCTCAGATATGGGTACATGATGGAAGAAAACGCTCACCGTGATTCCGAACCACTTCAGATCCTCCGCGCCCATTACTGGCACGCTATGCCCAACGCCCGTCCCATAGATCCCCTCCAAGTTTGGCCCGTAGATGTACTTGGTGTATTGCCCACTCGGTGTGCCCGGTAGCGTCTGTTGTGCCGTAAGGCTGTACCCGAACACGCCCGTCCATTGCTTGATGGTCTCGTTCCAGTTCCGTGGATACAGCGTCGTGTCGGCGCTGCCGTGGTAGATCTGCATGCGCGGCCGGGATCCTGTGTATCCCGGGTACATGTTGAGCGCTGTCTGCGCCCAGGCCTGCTGCGTCGAGATGGAGTTGCCCTGGCTGCAGGTCGAGTTCCAGCCGTTGACGGTGCCGGTGTAGAAGCACCCCGCGGGCACGCCTGAGTAGACGATGCCGGCAGCGAAGAGCTCGGGGTAGGTTGCTGCCATGACATTCTGTACCTCTGTCAGCATATTTTTCTTTGGCACAGCCAGATGCTTTCCTTTTGGGGAGTTTTTCGTTCATTCCCATGCACGTTGATTGAGACACCGATCAACTCACCGTCATCATGGCGCCTGACGACGTCCCCGTCACAAACACCTTGCTCCGATCACCGTTGTACTTGTCAAGCGTATACGTCACCATATTCGCAATAGCATTGCTGTTTCCACCACCGTTATGCGTCAGCGACGCCGGTGAGCTCACATCCCAGCATGTGCCGCTGTACGGCGACTCCGGGTAGATCACGATCAGTCCATAGGTGTCGGCGTACCCCTTGTAGGGCGTGTTGGAGTAGTACGCGTTTGCCGTGCCGGAGCAGTAATGGATTGCAACGATGATGGGCGGGTTCGCAGCGACGCGGTCTGGGACGTAGATGTACATCTTGGCCCCCGAGGGGTTGGCGCCAAAAGACGTCACCTGCTGGAGGGAGGCGGCACTCGTGAGGGAGCTGAGACCAGCCACGGCGGCGGCGAAGAAGGTGGAGGGACGCATTATGCTAGATGTGCCCCAGGAGCGTCTTACGGACGGATGGTGTTAACTGAGGGTAGAACGGTTAGGAAACTTACGAACTGGAGATGATATGGACTTTTTATACACGATGATGTTACGCTAAGTTGTTGATGAAGGCAGCGGACGTATTGATTCCGGCGGAGGGTAGGCTAGTAGCTGCAACCCTTTCCATTTGAAGTTATCCGCATCCCTCCAGATCACGATGTGACCAAATCTTTCTTGGGTCTAGGGGTCAACAACACGGGCCTCGAACTAATCGGTCTTGGATTGTCGTTGTCTACACACACCATCCTGAGAAAGACATTGAAAGCAAGGCTCTGTGGAAATACCCCGATCAATAGGCAACACAACTGAATCACGGACCGAAGCCCCATACCTCCGGACCCCGAATCGGAATTATTCTCCATGTGTGGATACCCGTGATTCCGCCAATAAAGCTCAGCGAAAGTGTTTGCTGTCGAACTGTTGGAAGCTTGCCGCTATGAAGTAAATGCGATTGAAGCTGCTTCTGTTAGGCGAGTGAGCTCAATAGTCTGAGCTCGGTTTCTGACGAGGCATCCCAACCAGGAGCGTAGGGCAGATAACAGCCATCCAGCCCGTCACCTTCCTCGGACGCCACGGCCGGCGCTCATCTGCTAGTCTCCGTTGCCGCGTTGAGTGTTCATTGCAACATTCTCCATCATCCCGGGTGAGCGGAAGCTTATAAGAAGTCTATATACCAAAAGCTAGTTCTGAAAGCTTGAAAGCAGTTAGCCTCTAGGTTTGACACTCCACGTGGAATGCACTTTAACCATTTAGCCTGAATGCGAAATCGGTTGAGCCTCTCTACAACTCACAGCCGAATGTATTCAAAGGGGTGTCGTATGACAGAAGTATCGGAATTGATGGTGTGGTGCCAAAGACCTGGATCCAGAAAGAGAAGAGCGTATGCATTTTTTGGGTATCCGGCCGATTCTCGCTGCATTCGAAGAAAGATGCCTATGCTTATGCCTTACGCCATGAAATGAATCCAACAAGTAACGCAAGCCCCTAATGGCACAAACTACGCCCGCTTACCGACCGGTCCGGCTCCGAAGCGTCTTCAGCCCCGTCTTATGCTCCGTATGCTTCTGGCTCAACTGCTTCTGTCTGATAAACAAACTCATAACGAGCCCCAACCCCGCAAATGCAACATAGACGATATACATCGTCCTTAGACTCGTCAGATATGCTCCGCGCGCGATCTGTCCCTCTTCACCCTGCAGATCCGCCACCACGCCCACGCTCGACGCGGCGCTCGAGCCGGAGAGCATGTTCGCCAGGTCCGGCCCCAGCTGCTCCCTCAGCCGTGGGTACTGCTTCTGCATCTCGTTGTTGAAGACGACGCCGCCGATGACGACCGAGATGGACGTTCCCATCTGTCTGATGAAGCCGAAAGCCGACGTCGCCGCCGCGATGTCGCGCGGCTCCACCGAAGTCTGCACGGCGATCAGGGGCGACTGGAAGTTTGGACCGATTCCCAGGCCAGCGACGATCTGGTAGAGGATGATCTTGGTAAAGTTGCGGTCCAGCGGGAGGTCGTAGAAGAGGCCGAAGCCGAGCGTTGAGACGAACATGCCTCCGATGATAAGGTAGAGGTAGTTGCCCGTCTTGCGAATCAGGATGCCGGCGACGGCGGACATGAGTGAGAGGGAGAGCACGTAGGGTAGGAGGTAGACTCCAGAAAGGAGTGAGGAGACGCCCTGCACGCCCTGGAAATAGAGGGGCAGCCAGTAGCTTCCGGAGATGAAGGCGAAGGCGTGGCAGAAAGCCGTCGCAAAAGCCGCCATGTTGGACCAGCTGTTGAACAGGTGCATCGGGATGACGGGGTACTTTGCGTACTTCCACTCGTTGACGGCGAAGATGCCAATTGTAACAATCCCAAAGACGATAAGACAGATGACGGTCGGCGAGCTCCATGGGTAACTCACACCACCAAACTCGAGGCCGAATAGGAACATGATGGTGCCGCCGATGATGGTAAGAGTGCCGATCCAGTCAATGGCCTTGAGGCCCTCAAGGGCCGGGGTGCGCGGGTTGTGCAGCTTGAGGACGAAGAAGAGCACCACAATACCGACGCCCGAGATGGGCAGGTTAATGTAGAAGCACCAGCGCCACGTCACCTGGCTCGTGAAAACACCGCCCATGACAGGTCCGACGGCCGAGGCCACGGCCCAGACCATACCCATAATGCCGAAGTAGACGCCGCGCTGGCGCATGGAGAAGAGGTCGCTGATGCAGATGTTGACGAGGACGATGATGCCGCCGCCACCGATGCCCTGGATCGCACGGGCACCGATCAACATTCTGAAGTCGACTGTTAGTACTGAGATAGGTACTCGGCATAACCAGTGAAAATCTTACCCCATGCTCGTAGCAAGACCGCATATCAACGATCCGATCCAGAACACACCGACCGCGGACAAGAGCACGGGCTTCCGACCCCAGATATCGGAAATCTTGCCCCATGTCGGCACGAAAGCGGCGTTGGCGAGGAGGTACGCGCTACCGATCCAGATGTAGCCGATGTTGCTGTTAAACTCTTCGGCAATGGTAGGCACGGCGGTGGTAATGATGGTGACGTCCAACGCCGCCAGGAACAGAGCCGCGCAGAGTGAGAGGACGATGAGCAGGGTCTCGAGCTTTGTGCGGCCGGATTCCGGGTCGTCGCCATCGGCGCCGGCGGGAGGATGGGGTCCTTGCGCATCGTCGCCGGACGCCTCTTTTGTCTTGGCGGCCGTATCAGCCGTCGCTGTTGCGGCGGTGGCGTCGTTGGAAAGTTCACCGGACTTGGCCTCTCCGGCGGTCACATCGCCGTCGCCGCCATGAGTGCTGCGAATGGTCACCGAGTCGGTGCTGGTTGTGGTTGAGCCGCGTTCAGTCTGCGAGCCGGCGACGCGCTCGACGTCGTTGACTTTCTCGTCGTCGTGGACTTCGCGCAGGTCCTTGGCTGTCATCGGCGCTGGTTTCTGTATGCCTGATAGTGTTCGCTATATACTGAGTCGGTAGATGTCAAGAGGTCGAAGTCCTTTGTTGGTGCTGGTCCTGACACAAATGATTCATAGGATATGGCGAGAAGCAGTAGTTAGTGAGATGAGAACATTCGACTTGATCAGACTACTCCCGGACATAGAATCAAAGATGGATAATAATAAAAAACTCGAAAACTACACAGCGACAGATGATAGTTGGGTATCACTCAGGAAGCAGTGGGTATGAGCAAGGAAAGGATATTTCTAGGAGACCTCCAGCCATCATAGTCGTCGCGAAGGAAGAAAAAGTGACTAAAAGAGGTGGCACGCGCAACAGATTTGCGTGACAAAGTCGATGACAAGCACTTCCACAGGCGCTCCAACCTGACCCTAGTCCCATCGCGAGGATTGGGAAAAGTGGGCGTTTGCCGAGTGGTCTCGAAGCAGCTAAAGAAGGGTGTGTGTGTGTGGGAGCCCGAAGGCTGGACTGGGGTTGTGGCCGTGTGTCTCTGTGTTGGGATCGGGCAACTCACTCAACTGGCGAGGTCGAGATTGGCGTTGCCGTGTTGCCGCGCTGCCGAATCGGCGAAACTTTTGCTGCGTTTGTTCATTGTTTGGGACCCTCGTTGGAACGTGGGAGACCGGGGCAAATGCGACCTCGGACTTAAGTCGACGGGTTCGGCGCGCGAGCCGGCACGTTTATGGTGCGAATGTTCCATATCACAATTATTCCGAACCATGTTCGTCTTTGTAATATCGGTTAGAGCATTCCATCCTGGCTCATGTGGCCTGCCCGATTCATCTCTTGTGGTGTAAATGCACCGGGGGGATTAATGCGGGCACGATCTCGGAGATCGAAAGAGCGAGAGAAGCCTGAAGGATTTGGTTCTTCCATGACCCGCCTGTTGCCTTGCCATGTTCCGTGAGACAACTGTGATTGCTAGAGGCTGCCAAACCGACACCTCGGTAATCAACTAGGCTCAAAGGCAGTTCAATGCCGTCGTATCTACAGCATTGCCGCGACGAGAATACCATCTGTGGCTTGATCTGTACGGAATGCTACCAACCAACTCCTAGATCGAATGACCATTTTCCCGCACTGCTACGTACTCGGTGGCTGCAATCTGATGACGCTTTGCAGCGGGATGCGATACAAGGAACTCCCCCGCGCTGAGCTTCGTGTTCCCCGCATGGAATGGCTCATCCTAGCATGTCAAAAATGCCTGTCATCATCGTTCCTGCAATCGGAATGACCTGCCAATCGAGTTATTCGATCTGATGAATTGGCGGCTCTTTGGATGTTCGTCTCTCGGCCGGGCCAACCAAGTCTTGTGTTGTGTTGCAACCATCTGATAACACAATCGGAAGCCAAGTTGGAAACTGGTCCTTCGGGAAGACCGCCGGTGCACGCGGTATCTAAGTGATATTCACCAGAACTTCAGACAGGAACCTTGAGATCTCTTTACAGATCATGCACCGGTATCTGAGGCTTCAATTCATCGCTGTAGATGAGAGAAGCGCAATAGGTCTAGAATACAGCTAGAAACAATATTGGATAGCAAGCCGGGCGAAGTGGAGTCTCAATTGCTCCCTTAGATAACCTCAACTCAAGTGGAACTCACCTCAAAGCTTGTCTCACAACCTAATCTCAGCTTCAACTTAATCGCCAAACTCACTCAGCCTCGAAGCTTTCCCTCCAAACTCTCGACTGTGCTCCATGATGCTTCTTTCAACGTCGTAGTCACCCCCCATCTCAACATCTTACTCATGAGGCTCTTCTTCCTACGACAAGCCTCAGTCTCATCTCACTCTGTCAAGAAAACACCCATCCCGTCCACCCGGTTCATCGCCACCATGTCTACTCCGTCCACAACACGAACGTACAACGACGCCCTAAATCTCCTAAACACCCTCATCCCTAATCTCAAAATCCACGCCCTCTTCGGCAAGCCCCAACATGCCGCCCCGAAACCCCCGGCCTCCGACCCGAACCTCCTCGCCCTTCCCGAGATGCGCGCCTGGCTCCTCCGCGCCTCCCTGACCCCTCAACGCCTCTCTTCCCTCTCCTACATCCACATCGCCGGCACAAAAGGCAAAGGCTCCGTCACGACCCTCACAACCTCCGCCCTCCTCTCCTCGTCCCTATCCGGCCGCGTGGGAACCTACACCTCCCCACACCTGGTCACCCCGCGCGAACGCATCGCCATCGACGGCCGTCCCGTGACCCAAGACCTCTTCGCGACCTCCTTCTTCGAGCTCTGGGACCTGCTCTCCGCGGCCCCCGCCGACGAGACCCTCGGCATCGAAGCCGGCTCTAAGCCCTTCTACTTCCGCTTCCTCACCCTCCTCGCGCTGCACATCTTCCTCAAGGAGAACGTGCGCTCCGTCGTGATGGAATGCGGCATCGGCGGGGAGTACGACGCGACAAACGCCATCCCGCCCGCAGCCGTCACGACGGGCGTCATCACCCAGCTCGGCATCGACCACGTCGCCATGCTCGGCGACACGGCGGAGAAGATCGCGTGGCACAAGGCCGGCATCATGAAGCCCGGCGTCACGACGTTCACGAGGCGCCTCGACGAGCAGCCCGGCGTGATGGAGGTCCTTCGCACGCGGGCGCGGGAGATTGGGGCGAACTTGGTGGAAGTCGCCGACGAAGAGGTTACGGCGTGGGGAGGCGTATCCGGAGCGAAGCTGCCTGGTGGGGACTTCCAGAAGAGGAACCAGGCTCTCGCTGCGCTTGCTGCGAGGCGCCATTTACAGGTCCTCGAGGGGCGGGAGGTGGAAACGAAGGAGCATAAGCTGCGGGATGTATCGGAGACGATCATCGCGGGGCTGCGGGAGGCGACGTTGCGGGGTCGACACGAGGTCATTGAGCGGGACAACGTGTCTTGGTACCTCGACGGCGCGCACAACACCAATAGCCTGGCGGAGGTGGCGCGCTGGATGTCGCCCATCGTCGCGGATTCGAACACAAAGTTTGTGTTAGTCTTCAACCAGCAAGAGCGGGATGCCTCGGAGCTCCTCCTGGGCCTCTTGAAGGAAATGAAAGCCGTGGACGTCGACCTGCAATCTAGGCTGGACAATGTCATCTTCACAAGGAACGACAAAACCAAGATTGCAGAGGACGTGGACGTCACTGTCCAGGAGAAGTGCGCGGCAGCGTTCAAGGAGGCGTATCCCACTGCCAATGCCCTGGTTTGCAAGGACCTGACAGAGATGAAGAGCGCCGTGGACGCCATCGCCGCCGCGCAAAACACCACAAACCCCAAAACCAGAGTCCTCGTCACGGGGAGCATGTATCTCGTCGGCAACGTCATCGGCTTGTTGGAGCCGGAAGGTCTATTATAAACCGAGTCAAAAGTAAATAGAAAATTCTAGAGTTGAATCCGCGAGGACATGCGCCCCTGTATACCCATACTCCTCTTCCGTTCCGTCTATCCCATCCATGTATATGTCTGTTTTGAGTGTGCAATACAATAAGTTTATAGAGCATCCGCCCCTTCCAAGATCCCCAGTGCACCGCCCACAAGATGCAAACTCCCCGTCACGAAAGCCTGCACGCTCGCGCCCTCGGCGACGCCCTCGCTCACATCGCGGACGTGGTTCAGCGCCTCCTCGATGGTCGGGATGACGCGCACTTCGGCCTTGGGGTCCAGCTTCGACCACCGCTCTGCAAACTGCCTCTGCACCGTCATGGCCTCAATGGCCTTGGCGTCGTACTGGTGGTTGACAAAGTCTGCCAATCGTCAGTGAACTGTTCTCCTATAAGATGATCTCCGCCCCCACTGAGAACAGAATGGGGGGCAACCGCAAACTCACCCCGCTTGTATCCCGTCTGGGCATACGTGACGTTTGTACAAAACACAACAGTCTCGAACGCGCTCCCGTCTTCCCTCTTGATGGCATTATACACCCCATCCAGGAAATCAATCGCTTCCGTCCGGCCCTGCTGATTAAAGACCAACGCCCTTGGTCCCTTTCTCCCCCTCGCCTCTGTCTCATCTACGAACCACCGCGCCGCCATCCGCAGACTATCCGTCGTATGCGCTCCGTCGACATGCCACACAACTCTCCCCTCGTCCTTGACCTCACACCGCCCGCGCCAGACCACAGTCTCCAACCCTTCGACGAAATCCTGCGGTAGCTTCTCCGCGTCACGCCGAAACCCCGTGGGATCAATCTTCTCCAGCGCCGTCTCCGCGAGACGGATCGCCAGACTCGCGTTCCTCTTCTGAAACGCCGCGTCCGGCCGGATCTTGACGTTTTCAAGCCGCGGGTCGACGCCCACGGTCTCCATGTCCACGCCCTTCTCCCGCGCTCTCTCCTCCAACACAGCCTGCGCCTCGGGCACCTGCTCGACCGTAAACGCCTTACTCCCCCTCTTCATGATCCCCGCCTTGTGCCACGCAATCTTCCCAACGGTATCCCCGAGCGCGAAAACGTGATCGATCCCCAACGTCGTGATCCCCGTCGCCACCGGCCTCCCGACCAGGTTCGTAGCATCGTACTCCCCGCCGATCCCCGTCTCGAGGATCGCGACATCGCACCCCTCCTGCAAGAACGCGTGGAAGCTTACGAGCGTCAGGTGCCGCGAGTAGATCGGCCGCGTGCCCAGCGCCACGGCTTCCTCGTCGGCCTTGCTCTCGCCCAACCGGTCCCAGACCTCGAAAAAGTACCGCGCGAAGAGCGCCTCGGGGATAGGCGCGCCATTAATGCGGATACGCTCGCGCACAGCGATCAGGTGCGGCGAGATGAGCAGGCCGACCTTGCGCGGGACGGAGGAGGGGGAGGCGGCGCGGTGGCGCGCGAGGATCGAGTCGGTGAAGGCGCAGGTGCTGCCCTTGCCCTTTGTGCCGGCGACGTGGATCACGTTGAGGCTGTCAAGGTCTGAGATCTAGGTATCATTGGGACAGGTTAGCTGGATTTGCCCTGTCTAGGAAACTATAGAGGATGTGTGTCCGCACCGAGTACCCGAGGCGCGCGAGGTATGCGCGCATCTCCTTGACTGAAGCTTCATCAGGTCGGACCCCCGCCTTACGCCTCGCCTCAATGACGGCGAAGGGCGTCTGCAGCGTGTTCAGTGCGTCAATGGCATCCTGTACGCAGCATAAATCGTCAGCTCTAGGCCTTGTTCAATTCTCATCTGCCGTCATGTCACATCGACAGCTGTAAGCATGCGCCGCGGGGCATTATCCCCCTCCGACGTCGGAGTAGCAGCCAAGGGAGCACGAGCGCTAGCGCTCATTGGAAGTTTCAAGCAAGAGAGGTGACCACTGACGTTATATGTCCGCCTGGTGGTAGCCATCGTGCGGTAGATCAAGAATCGCGGACGAAAAAAGGTGGTGTTGCTGAGGCGCAATACGCGACGAAACGCATGATGCATCAAGGACTTTTTTCTTCCGCGGAGCGGACGCGGTCCTGGAGGGGAATGGGGGTTCGGAGCTACCTTGGAGGTTGGCGAAATGTCGGGGGGGGAGCAGTGTAGCTGTTGCGTGCGCCGGTGGTGGGGTTATATGCGGGTGGCGTCGGAACTTGAGCCGGTCGACGGCCTGGGCTCGGCGCTGGTCCCGGGTGATTGTTACGGCTCTCTCAGCATCACGAATTCTTGTATGTGATCTACACGGGTTCTGCAGTCGAATTTCGTGGGAGATATCATTGGCCGGTTCATTTCAGTTATCCAGTGGTAGCACGGTGACATCGAAGGACATTTATCCACGACTTTACCTTTGAGCGTATGGATACCTCACATAATTACTAACAGCTGATAAAATACACTGCCTTCATTCAAGTCTATGGCTATGTCTTACACAGACCAGAGGTCTAGGCTCTCTCTAAACATCTCCGGAGCCCACCAACTAGACAAAAGAAATTGTTTCCGTCCATTATTCTACCTTGAGACTCTGCAGGCGCGCTTCTGTCGCAATGACCTGGGAGAATCGTTAGTCACTAGTGACGGATGCATCAAAATCGAAGGTAATACTCACGTCAAGGGCTTGTTGAACCTCAAGAACCTTCCTCACTTCGCCGAGCCAGTCTCTGCTCAGAGTCTTCGCCCAGCCCTGGAGACCGTTCATCTCACGGGCAGCGGCGTCCAGGTTGCCCTCCTCCAAGAGAGTCTGGGTGCGCGTCAAGATGCTCTCGACATCATCGCCACCGACCAGACCCTGCTTCTTGAACATGACCTTGCTGAGAAGGTAGCTAGAAGCGTGGCTGGCAACGCCGGCCTCCTCGGGGAGAAGAGAGGCCTTGCGAACCTCGTTGGCGACTATCCGGAATCTGTCAATGAGCTGTGCGGCGTTGGAAAGACCACGCTGGTAGGCAGAGGGGTTGATGGAGGCGATGGCGGCGTTGACGACGGGGTCCTCAGCAGCAATCTCCTTGAGAGCGACGAGTTCGCGGGTGAAGGGCTTGGGGTGCGTGGCGTTCTCGAAGCTGGCGCGAACAGCATCAACAGCGACGTGCAGCTGCTGGGTGCGGAGGTTGGTATCGACGACCTCGTTCCAGCCGGTGGTGAGCTTCTCGAGGTCAGCGACGGCAGCGGACAGCTTGTCCAGCTTGCCGAGACGGCCCTCACGCTCGGATTCGACGTGGTTCTGGACCTCGGAAACGAACTCCTTCTTCAGAGCAAGCGCCTGCTCCAGCAGTTGGTTGTTGAGACGCTCTTCATTAAGCTGCTTCTCGCGTTCCAACAGAAGCTTGACGCGCTCGTCGTAGCTCTCCTTGACCTTCTTCATCTCGTCCTCGAACTCCTTTCTCCACTGCGTCTCCTGGACAACCATGGCGGACTCGACGCGGGCAATGAGGTCGTTGGCGGCCTTGTCGAAGTCGGCAACCTTAGCCTGGACCTCAGCAGCAGCCTTCTGCTCGACCGAGGACTTGATGGCCTTGATCTTGCTTCCAACCTTGCTCAGCTCGCCCTTGGCCTTGTCGATAGTGGGAGAGTAGCGACCGTGGGCCTTATCAGCGTTGATGACGGTGATGATGTCGTTGAGCATGTGGACAAGGTCCTGGACGACCGGCTCCGTCGCGTCCTCGATCTTCAGGGCGTCGATCGGGGCAATGGGAGGGAATCGCGAAGGTTCATTGACCTCGGGGGCCTTGAAACCAGTCGGGTCCTCCTTGGGCGCCGCAGGCTTAGTCTCCTTGACAGGCTCAGGCGCGGGCTTGGGGGGCTCTGGCACCGCCTTGGGCTTCTCGACCGGCTTGTTCTGCTCCTCCTTGACGGCGACGACCTTGGCAGCGCCCTTGTCGACAGCGCTCGACTGGCGACCAGCGGGCTCCCCGTTATCGGCGACTCTCCAAGACGCGCCGCTCTGGGCGGGGATCTTGACCTGGCCGCCAGTGTCTCTTCCCTTGAGCTTGTTCGTGATATTGGGGAACCGCTTGCGGAAGTCGGCCTCCTCGAAGTAGAGGACGGCCTGCTCGCCAAAGGGAACATACTCAGTGAAGAAGTCGTGGAAATTATCATTGATACGCGAGTACCAAACACCGCCGCCGAAACCAATGGCACCGAGGATGGCGAGGGTCAAGACGAGGTTTCTCAGGCGGCGGAAGAAGCCCTTCTTCTTCGGGGCGGCATCTGCGGGCGACTGCGGCGGGGGTGCGGCAGCCTCTGTCTCGGGAACGGTGGTGTTTGGGGTCGGGGGAGTGAGAGGAACGTCCTCCTTCGGGATCGTCGGCTCGACGGCTTGGACCTCGGGGACGGCGCTCTTCTCCGCGGTGATGGTCTCTGTGGTCGGCAGGGCAGCTGGCCTAGACGGGTCAGGCTTCTTGTCGTCGGCAAAGTGTCTCCGGCGGGCGGCAGCGACCTGCCATTGGCGGCCAACAACAGCCGCCGCAGGCCTGTGGCCGAGCACCCTCACGGATCGAATCGACGTTCGCAACATGAAGGGATGCGATGGGCCGACAAGGCGTAATTGGGGGGAATGAAGTCGAGGTGTTTTTGGTCGAGATAGGTGATGGAAGCCAGGCACAAAAAAGCTCAGGGAAAAGTTCGGCTAAAACTGAGCGAGCTCTCCAGCCGCGCTGGTCCGCTGCGAGCGCCGAGCGGCAGGAACCGGGATGGGTCAGATCTCACGTCACTCAGTCACTGGGCACACGCACTAACAGCTGTCATTTTCGGTGCCATCAATGTTTGGCTGGTATGATGCAGGCTCATGTGGGAAGCAAGAATGGCGATGTTCGAGTTCTCTACTCTAGGACTTAAACAACATTTCACTTTCAAAATCCAATCCAATCTGTGTTTGTTCATCGCTCTTCTCTCTCACAAGCACGACAACATCTTGCTGAACGCATGGTATGCTACGTCACTCTGATCTTCATCCATCTCACCTCTTCACTGACCGACTCGTGATATAGTGTGCACCTCGCCATGCCTCACTCTTTCCCAAACTCACGAACAAGTCGACTGCCGTCTGAAACGAAGAAAAAAATTGTATGCGACACATCCTTGAGAAACAGTTGCCTCTATTGCATACTGTACATCAGAAAAATGCTGCAGGATGCTTTCCCCAGTAAAGTGAATCCGTCCGTTTCCCGTACACCGTCTTATTCCAGGACTGTCCCTACACCCGAGTTGCCGCGACCGAATGACCAGCGCAATGAAGACACGAAATGTAAAAATCACACTCTCGAAAAACGTACTGTTGATATTAAAAAAAAGAGCTGGGCCTGGCATACCCATTCTTCGGTGTAGGGTGCGCAACAACGCTGTCCGACCCCGTCCAGCCCAAACGCCGTCGTATACGTGCTTGTGTTTGTTCAGTGCTTGGCTGACGGGTCGCCTTGAGCAATCTGCCAACATGAGCCTGCCTCGTCTCGACGAATGGTTCACCCATCGTCCGCCGGTTCTCTAGGCTCGATTGATAATACGATATATGCTTTGCGTCGTCCTCATCTAGCAGCTGCAAGGCCCGCTGACGTTACTTCCAGGGGTCTCGGGCTGCAGGCTCACGCCCTGTCGCTGACCAGGCCTGGCATGCCTAGGGCCGGCCTGGTCAAGTGGCAGCTTCTTAGCAATAGCAGTGAAGAGCTCCTTGACGTTCTCGGCCGTCTTCGCCGAGGTCTCGAAGAAGAGGAGGCCGGCCTCGCGCGCATAGGCCTCGGCATCTGCTGTGGGAACGGCTCGCTTGTCGGGCTGCTCGTTGACCAAGTCCAGCTTGTTGCCGGCAAGGGCGATGATGATGTTCTCGTTCGCTTGTCTCTGCAGCTCCTTGACCCAGGCCTTCGCCTTATCCAGAGATGCCTTGGACACCGTTAGCATGCTGAACAGACGTTGATAGACATGGTGCGACGTACGGATTGGGTAATGTCGTAGACGACGACGGCGCAGTTGGCGTTGCGGTAGTACATGGGAGCGAGCGACTTGTATCGTTCCTGTCCGGCCGTATCCCAGATCTCAAACTTGACTGTGGTGTTCTCGTCGAGAGAGATGGTCTGCGTCAAGAAAGCGGCGCCGATAGTTGATTCGCGGTAAGAGTCAAACTGGTCCTGTGATTGAAGCAGCATTAGCAGACCGTTTCTTTGAAGCTGGGCGACAGCATGCATGGGCCACATACCTTAACGAACCGCAGCACGATCGAACTCTGAAGAACACGTTAGTACGATGGGCAGTATCTCCCTGAGCTCCGGACAAATACCTTTCCGACAGCGGACTCGCCTGTGCATCATCACGGTTAGCTATCTCCATTTTGAGAGCACGAGCGGGAGATTGTCTACCTAGCAAGACGAGCTTGAACTGCGCAAAGCGCGTGTTCATTCCGCGAGCACCGGGAGCACCAGGGCCTCGAGCTGCCATTTTGCGTGACGTGGAGGATTCGTTGGGATAAGCGGGCGGGTGTGCAAAGGCCGGTGTTGGGCGATCCTTGCAGACGGGCGAAGAGGTCACTTTGGGGGCGGCTCTATCGAATGTCGCCGGATGGGAAGTCGAATCGGTCGCCTTCGGAAAGATCGTTGAAACGGGAGGAAATCAGGTTTGGTAGAGATTTGAGGCGAGCAGGATGCAAATCGAGGTCGCGAAAGGCAGCGGCAGCAGTCGTGGATCAGGATCGTGGGTTGCGCGGCAGGAGGGGCGAGTCGACGGTCGGTACAGGTGGAATGTAAGGTGGGAAGCAGCGGGAGGGAGTTTGATGGATGGCAGGTACAAAGTAGTAAGCAAATCGGGGCCTGGAAATAATGTGACTGCCTTGGGTTCTTTGGGGGGTCTTGGGGTGGGTGGATAGGTCGCCAGTGAGGAAGCTCGATGATGAATGGCTGGGGCCGGCGGCCATGCACACGTCAGGCCTTCTTGGGGGGAGGAGAGAGAGGGAGAGAGGGAGGCAATGGCAATGAAACGGGGTCCTTTTTGCTGCTGGAACGCTGCATGGACACTTCACTCACCTTCTGTAGAGCAGACGCAAGGCCTGCTGTTGGGCTGTCAGGTGCAGAGACGGACGGGGCCATCTCTGAACCCGATGGCTTCTGACCTCAACGTCCCCGTCGGTCGGGCTGGATGCTTTGCGCTGATTAGCTGACAGGCGGTGGCTGTTTACATAAGCACTACTTAGCTTTGCAGCTACTGTCCTGTTCCTTCATCATTCATCAGACACAGGATACGGATGCAGTACGTACCTCAGGGCCCGGCGGCGTCAGTGACATGAATCTGCGCCAGTGTTGCAAAGGGGGGAGAGCAAGCCGCCCTGCTTGTCTTATGTAACCCATCCCTTTTCTGTTCCCTCATTGGCCTAGAGCTCCCTCAAATGGTCTGTGCTCTGGTGTATCCCTGTCCACTCTTTCACAAGCCGGAGTTCCAGTCCCGGCCCAGTTCGAGCAATCCACTTCCAGTGCAGCAGCAAGCAGGACCGGAGCACACAGCACACAGCACCGCGCATTGGCACAGAACAGAGTGACGGAGGCCTGTGCCGTTCGTTTCCTATGTGGAACCTGGAACCTGCACTCGAGGGTCCCCCAAATGTGCAAGGCGCCCGGTGCCCAGGCCAGGGTGCCTGCCCAGCTTGTGCTTGCGACTGCAAAGTGACGACAGCCATTTTTATTGGGGTTCACCATCATCTGCAACCAACCAAAGCCTGAAGCTGTCCTCAAGCCTCTCTGGGCTGTGCAGCTGTGTGCCTTTTGCGACTGTCGACGACAATTCCGCTCCCCGCTGAACGACGATACCAAGGACATCAAGGCTTCACTTCACCCATCCTGCCCCCCCCAGTTCCTTCCCTCCCCTTTTTGTTTCTTCTTCTAGTTCTGCCTTGTCCTTCCAGCCCTTGCTTCTTCGTCGCCTTCTTCTTCTATTCAACACCACCTTACCTCCCCTTCAAAGCGACCCCGTTGCGACCGCCTTCACCATGGCGCCGACTCTGCCATACCGCGACATTAACGTCAAGGTTGCTCCCGATTCCTACGTCTTTACTTCTCCCTCATCGCCCGATGCTCCTGCCCTTGTTATCGACCGGCCGACTGGAGACCTGCGCCTGGGAGATGCTGGCCAGGGCAAGAGAGTATCCCGGGTGTCCAGCATCGCCGGAATCTTGGGTATCATCCAGCTCAGACTTGGTAAGAACCCCCCATCACCCCTGCACCTCGGATCTCCCCCTACGAGAGCTGCGCTGACCTTTGCTGCTTTCCTCCAGACAAATATGCCATTGTCATCACCAAGGCCCAGCCCGTCGGCCGCCTCAAGGGCCACATGATCTACAAGGTTGTCACCACCGAGATCCTTCCCATGCGCGAGCGCCAGATTCGAGACCCCGACGAGGATACCTTTATCGGCCTGCTCGACACCTTCATGAAGAACGGCCCCATGTACTTCTCCTACTCCCTCGACCTCACAAACTCCTTCCAGCGCCAGGCCTCGGCCGACACCTCCCTCCCACTGTGGCAGCGCACCGACGACCGCTTCTTCTTCAACCGCTTCATTCAGTCAGACCTGATCGACTTCCGAACGAAGGGCGCGAGAGGCCATGTCGGACCCCAGCCCGGCGTCGACCCCTTCATCCTGCCCGTCATCTTCGGCATGCTCGAGATTCGCCCCACGACCTTCAAGGGAACCCCCGTGACCGTCACCCTCATCTCCCGTAGGTCGAGACACCGCGGTGGCACAAGATATTTCACTCGAGGCGTCGACGACGAGGGCCACGCCGCCAACTACAATGAGACGGAACAGATCACCATCTTCAACGACTCGGGCAGCAGCATGGGCGGCTTCGCCGGCAGCAGTGACATGCAGAGCGGCAAGTACGGCGCCAACGGCAAGGAGATGCAGATCATGTCTTACGTCCAGACCCGTGGCAGTGTGCCCACCTACTGGGCCGAGATCAACAGCCTGCGCTACGTCCCCAAGCTGCAGATCCGCGGCATTGACAGCGCCCTCCCCGCTGCGAAGGCGCACTTTGAGGAGCAGATCCGCATTTATGGCGACAACTACCTCATCAACCTCGTGAATCAGAAAGGCCGCGAGCAGCGCGTCAAGAACTCGTACGAGCAGATGGTCGAGAAGCTTGTCTCGTCACCCAAGGAACGGACCGAGGGCGACCGCATCACTGAGGAGAAGTTCACCGTCATCCAGCCTGAGAAGCGCGCCGTCGAGTTCGACCGCCTGCACTACATCTACTTCGACTACCACCATGAGACCAAGGGCATGAAGATGCACCGCGCATACGCCCTCGTCGAGAAGCTCCAGGAAGCTCTCGATACGCAGGGCTACTTCCGTGCCGTGGACATGCCCGGGACCAATGACGGCCGCCTGGAGCCGCGCAGCTTCCAGACCAGCGTCATGCGCACAAACTGCATGGACTGCCTGGATCGCACCAACGTTGTCCAGTCCATGTTCGCCCGTCACATGTTGGACCGCATCTTCGAGGAGATGGGCCTGATGAGCCGCGGCTCCTCCTTCCGCGACGAGGATCCGGCCTTTGAGCACATGTTCCGCAACCTGTGGGCCGACAACGCCGACGTTGTCTCTTGCTCTTACTCCGGCACCGGTGCCATGAAGACCGATGTCACCCGCACGGGCAACCGCACAAAGGTCGGTGCCCTGCAAGATGCCCGCATTGGTGTCACCCGCTACTTCAAGAACAACTTCTTCGACGGCCCCCGCCAGGACTCGTACGACCTCTTCCTCGGCGTCTACATGCCGGGTACCGCCAACATCGGCGGTTCCCTCATCTTCGCCGACCGCCGGCCCATCCTCATCCAATCCGTCCCCTACCTTCTGGCCTTCTCCATCTTCCTCGTCCTCGTTGGTCTCTTTTCCAAGACCGAGGCTGTCGTCACCATTCGTGTTTTCATCCTTTTCTGGCTTGCTGTCGCCGCCTGGTGTGCCAGCTTCATCTTTAGCCACGGCATGCTCTACGTAAGTGACATGGGTGCTTTTCAGGGTCGATAATCAGCAGCTAACACGATTCGCAGGTCAACTGGCCCAAGCTCAACCCCAGGCCCTGGGCCAACGAGGGCTACGCCGAGCACATGTCCAAGGCCCGCAAGGATTCCGTCTTGGGCTCCTTCGTCGCCCGTCATGAGCGCGGTCTCAGCACCGCGAGATATCTCAATGCCGAGGAGGGCAAGAAGAGAATCGAATAAGGGGCAATCATTCCAACCCCAGCTCCGGCTTCCTTTCTCTTCCGAATCGAAGCGGGGGCGCATAATTCACTGTTGTCACTTCTCTTGTGTTGAGCACGATTTCAAAGAAGATTCTTGCCGCACCGTCTATACGAACGGTGTGCTCGGTATCGCATCCATCAGGAGGTCATACAGAAACCTCAGTTCCCTTCTCCGATATCGAGTAGGGGGGTTTTTACAGGCATTGACATGGATTAGATGTCACAAAAATAAAGGCCTTGCTTAGAACTGAATAATACACTACTTTTCTTCTGGTTCCATCCGCTTTTTCCCAGCCCATCTTTGTCTCCGTCTAACCTAGCCGCAACCGTCACTGAAGCTCGTATTTCCCCTTGATCTGGAACACGTCACGCCAGAACCGCCGATGAAAGAGAACTTCAACTACTTATGGTTTAGATACCTTTCAAGCTCACGGACACATTCATGCAGCAACAGTAGAGTGAAGAAAGTAGGTATGTATCATTATATGTGTATATCCGCACCTAATTCGTACTCTTGAAATAAAGCCTCGCCCCCCCTCCCTTGCAGACGCCAAACAATTGAAGTTCCCTCGTGTGCGTCAAGAGGGGACGAGAAGGAAAGGTTTATGCACTTGACACTTGAGGGTAAGGCGAACTAGTAATAAGAAACGAGTCGACTGCAAAGAGTCAACGAGTAAGGAGCGGTCCTCCCACTTCTCTCCTCCGGGTATCATCACCTCTCTCCTTCCTCTCGAACCTCTCCGTCTCCGGTTCTTTATAACTCCTCGAGTCTCAACCCACTTGCCGCCTCCACTTTTAGTTGTCCTGGCTCCCTAATGTTGTATTCAAAAAGGAGAATGTGTTGAAACTGAACAATGCTGATCCACGCGTGACTTCCCAGACGGATGCGATCTCTGCTCTGTCTGTTATGCATCGTAATGACAGTGCTGATGATGAACGGCGACGATTATAATAGTAAGAATATGGAAGAAAAACGGACGGAAGGAGATGTCGCTCATAGAGAAGAAAGAAAACAAAGAAACTCTGGCGACGCAGGCTCGATCACAACCACAGCAGCCACCTCACAGCCCCCACGGCCCCCTGCCCGATACCCCAGAACACCCGCAATATCATGACGACGAACCACACGTACCACATGAAGCCCACGAGCACCCACTCGACGGCGAGCCACATGGCGCGACGGACCCAGCGGAACCTACGTCTGCGCCGTCGCAGCATCTTCTCGATGACATCGAGCGTGTGTTTGATCTTCAACCTCTGACCCAGTGTGAGATCGCGACTCGTCTCGTCGGCCTCGTCGGCTGCTGCGCGCGTCATGGCTGATAGGTCTGTGGCGACGCGCCGGCGGACGTCTTCGACGCGACGGTGCAAGGCGGGCACGGTGTTGGACACGAAAAGGTCGGCCGTCTTTTGCCATTCCTGGCCGGAGCACTGGATGGAGTTGCCGAGGGTTTTGGCGGCTAACTGGTAGAGCTCCGTCTGAGGGACAGCTTTGTTGCGCAAGCTGTCAGGTTTGGGGCTGAATTTCGCAATCTCGGGCCAAAAGACGTTGGCGACTTGGAGGTCGTTCTGCGACGGCGTTTGTCGATCCGCGAACACAAAATGGGGCTCGTTGGCGCGGCGTGTAATCTCCATCGCCTTAATACCAGAGCTCAAGACCAGTGCGCGAAGACGGGCGACTTCTCGCTTCGACATTGGAGCTCGTTCCGGCGCGGGGCTGTGATCCGAGATCGACCAATGTCGGCTGCGGTTGAACGCAGATCCGGGCCGTCCATCAGGTGCAAAGGGTGACAAGGTGATGATGGAGTTGAGGCGCTTGTCCGCGTCCTTCACGCCCGTAACGCGCCCGCCAGACAACGGTTCGATTTCAGAGACATCTGACAACCGTTTGGCTGAACCGGGTGAAGAGGTCGGTGATGCACCCATGATGTCGATACGTGGCGGCTTGAGTCTATCAAAGCGAGGCGACTTACGGCTCGCCGATGGTGGCGAGTTATCTGGCAGATTTGCTGGCTCGCTCTCCGTGAGCCTCAGCTTCTCGTGAGAGGCAGATTCAAAGGTTGGCATGACGTCCAAGTAGGTCTTGGCGTTCTGCTGGCGCATTCCTTGACTTCTAATCGAGGCCGTTCTTGAGAGAGGTGTCTCGCCTCTTCTCCTGCCTCTCTGTTCTGTGTCCGACTCGTCCGTTGTCGTGCCCTCCGCTTCAGACAGGCCATCACCATTATCCGACTCCTTACGCCAGATCAAGTCGCCGAGCTTCGATACTCCACCGCGAATCACATTGTCAATACGGGCTCCTTTGAAGATGCCTCGGACACCAGGTTCGTCGCTGCGCAGCTTGATGCTAGTAACACTGCGATGAGACTTGTGGCTCTCACCTGTCTGACGCTGTACGACTTTGCGAGAGGGGCTTTTGGATAACCCTCGCCTGTCTGTCGACTTCCGTTCACCTAACGATTCCGGCGAGGCCTCGAACGGGGTCCTGGGGGCGCTGGGCAGTTCTTCGGCGCTTGACTTCTCTTCCGAGATGCGGTCGCCAATTCGTTCCTTACTGCGCTCACGGAAGATCTGCCTGACCTTCGAGAAGGGATTTCGGGTTGGAGAGTTGGCACGGCTAGATCCTGGGGAAAGATCTCCACCGAGCGCTGGGATAAAGGGGTCTCCGCGGATTGCGCCGTCGGGAGAGTTCGGTAGTGACGAGTCAACTTCGAAGGAGCTTCTCCTGGCTGGCGTGGGAATCTCCAGACTTGACCTTGTAGGGCGCTGAAGGTGCAACGGGGTGAAGCGAGGCTTTTCCTTACTCTTCCTCTCGTCAGGCTCGCTGACCTCGGTGATTGACGCTTTTCGGCTGTGTTGTCGAGATTGCGGATGCGATCTAACCCCCCAATTTTGCTCTGGCGTCACGTAACCCGATCCGTTTGGCTTCTTGGGACCGTTCTCTCTCGCCTCCTTAGCAATCATCTCAAGCATCTGCTTTTCTAGGATGTCTTGATGACTGCTTGTGAGTGTGCCGGTCCGGTTCCTCTTTTCCTTCTTTAGCTTTCCTTCGTTCTCGCTGTCTGAGAGATCCGAGGACGTCTTGCCGTGCCGCCAGTCTTGATGGCTATGCATTGAGCTACTGTGGCGATGGTGGTGATGATGTCCTGTAAGATCATGCAGCTTCTGGCGAGCACGCTCCCTAGCGCTGCCTGTAGAGTGGTCCGTATCCGACTTGGCAAGCTTCGAGTTGCTGGTCCTGGGGTTGATTGTTGGCCACAACTCTTCGTTCTCTCTGTACCCTGGCGTTTGCCCAGATTCACTCCCATAGTCTTCGTTCTGCCTCGACAGAGGTCTGTGAAGTTCAACATTCTGGGGGAATATGCGCCGCCAGTGACGGTCTTCGATTAACTGTTTGTGATGGTCCTGCTCCAGCCAATACGCATCGGCCAGGAGGTCTGCTGCGTCTATGATCCAATCGAGCCTTGGTCTTCTTGGTTTGTTGGCGTTCACCGCCAGTTGAAGTGCATTCTGTCTTTCCGAGGCATCGGCGTCTGCGAAAGGCGGAAGCGTGCAGCCATCTGCACTCGTTTGACCTGTCGCAGCCCATTTGGCCACCTCGTCGACCCAGTCGGCAACTTTCACGATATCTCCAAACCCCTGACCCTCCCCATCGATGGCCTTGCGCTCTCGGGCTCGAACTTTTCTGTTTCGAATGTACTGTAACGGGTTGTACGGCCGCCCAAGCCGCACGCTACCGTCAGAGCTACCGTAGGTCGAGACTCTAGCAACACCTCCTGAGGAGGTCGGCGGGCTAGCGGTTGTCGGGCGGCTGTGGTGAGGTGGTTGTATGGGTGGCACCAGCTCCAAGAGACGTCGGTACTGAGCCATGAGCTCCAAATGCTCCTTCGCTTTTTGCGCTCGTGCTAACGTCGACGCAGTGAAGTGATTACGGAAGGTGCCCTCGCGGCTCATGTCGAATGTAGCCTGCAGTGGGCTGCTCAGGATCCCGGTAGAGGGGAGTCGCGGTGTCAGTGCCTTGTCGGGGCCTGGGGACCTCGTTCGCGATATTCTTCTCTGCTGTTGTAAATGATTTTTAAGGTTGGCGCCCGTCGTCCCGTCTGGAAGTTGTGCCAAGGTAGGGACCGCCTGAGGTGGTGCTATCCTCCGCGATACCTGTCTCCTTGACTCGCTCAAGTTTAGGGCCATGTTTACAATCTGCGCAGAATCAATATCGAGCGACGGATTCGCGGCTGGCGTAAAGCTCGTTCCTGAAAGGGGTCTGCCATTTGACGCGTCTCGTTTCCTGACGGTCAAGTTGTGTGTAGGTTGCGTTGGCGAGGTGTCACCGTTTCGCCTGGGCGGGCTATCCAGGCCTGCGAGTCCAAGCCCAGCCTCGCGACCAGCGCTAGATCCTGACTTGTCCGATGTTCTCCCAAAGTCTTTCGTCCTGCGGCTGGGCGGAAGGTTGCGTACGTGCCGCAAGCGAGGCCCTTGATCCCCATCGGAATCTTCATCGTTGCGAATGGCATCTTGTAGTAGGAAGGCCCCGTTAGAGCGATGCCTAGGTGCTCGTTGTTTCCTCGCATCCTTCCCATGGTATCCATTCGTATGTTCTACATCTCGGAGGCTCGACGAAAGCGGACGACGGCCGCTAGACTCGTCCGGCGACGGCAAAAGCGTTGTGTCGTTTAGGATACTACCCGAGGCGCTCGACTCGCCTGTCTCGTAGCTACCCCTGCTGCTTCCCCTATCGCCAGACATGGAGTGTGGGCTCAGCTTCCTCGTGAGAATGGCACGCTGCTGGGCGGCATCCTTCTCCGTCATGGCGGCGGAGATGCTCGCATGGCCGTCACGAGGTCTCGAAATTCACCAGGCCGTCGGAGTCGGAGTCGGAGTCGTGGTTGTGGTCGCTGTCAGTGTTGCTCTCTCGGCCGGTCGTCGACAGTGCATGCACGGGGGAAGACGGTGTTGACGTTGGTGAGCACAACAAATTAATAAAAAAAGGAGGGACGTTAGCAGGTCGCGACTGTCATGGTCCTCCGTTTCGATGCAAGGGGTGGGGAGGGTGCAAGACAGTTCAAAAAGCCAAGTACGGATACCCCATGTGAAGGGACGAAAGGTGACGAAGATTTTGAAGATGATGGCGCTGATTCGTCCGAGCCGAAACAGGGCATTGACATGTGCCAGCTGAGCATAGGATGGATGGATGGTGTCGATCTCGCTGCCCAGGATCGTGGTGGCAGTCCGTTCAGTCAACGCCAGCAGCAGCGAGGGCAGCGGCAGCGGCAGCGGCAGCAAACACACGGACAGTTCCAGGATTCCCAACCGGCTTAGTGTTCCTTCCCATCGCCCAAGTCCAGATGGTACTATGGTAGCTCTGCCGTGGCGTTGCAGCCGGACGCGCTACCAGCTCCACCCGCTGACCCCATAGGTCCCTACGAGAGGGATGACCCCATCCGATTCGGCAATCGTCGGAGCGGAATATCAAGAAGCCCCGGGGCGGTGGATCTTTGGGCGAATGGCGGCGGACGAGGCGGGGGCCACCGTGGGACGACCAACGGCACAGCAGACAAAAGCTCTTTGTCTTGCAGGTCTTCTTAAAACGTTGCAAGGTCCCCAGCCACGGCTTTCAGGTTTGAGAGGGCGTTGAGCGCGCTAAGCCGGCAAGTAAATGGAGCCTTTCGATTCGCGCTAACTCTATGGATCAGACCGCCAATGTATCTGAAAGGGTCTCCCTGGTCTGGGCCGATGCTCGACATCCTCAATTACAGCTTGGCGAACCCATCCAACTGGTGGTGCCCAGGATTGCTGCCGGCTTCATTTGTCGATTGTCATCATTGCTGCATTTCATGCAAATCACACGGGACACACCCGTTCGAATCCCGTATTCACGCGGAGTGGGCACATATCGACGATAGACGCAAAGGCTTAAACAAACAGCTAATTACGCTCTAGGGGAGATCAGAAAACTCGAGTTAGGTATTTTTGTGCGCTCCTAACGGGGCGTGTTACCAATGCCGCCCCCCCTTTCCAAGCTTCCATCCGCCCCGCCTTCTTTACAGCCAAAGAGAAATCATGCAAAAGTCAAGCGCAGAGCCCGGATCCGTGTGCTTGCGGGCCCGAAACCAACAACACAGTGCAACAACGTCCTTCAGTTGGGTGACCTGGGGTATCGGGGTATCTCACCCTAACCAACTCAAGAGTGAACAGGAGACTTGTACTCGGCGAAGTAACGCTCATGGATACGGCCAACATACTCGACCAGGGCGGGCTTCTCGCGGATGAGGGCGGCGTGGACCGGGTTCCTGTGTCGGTTTCGTTAGCACAATTCGCGTCCATGTTTGTTGTTCACCGTCAAGTATGAAGAGCCAGTCGCTTACACATTGGTGCCCAAAATGGTGGCAAGGTTGCCGTAGACGACGAAGTCGGCCTCAGACGGGCGCTGGCCGCCGAGGATCCAAAATGGCTCCCGAGACTCTCGCGAGTCGAGACTCAGCTTCGACAGCGAAGTCTCGCAGAAGCCGTTGAGAGACATGACAACGTCGGAAGCGAAGGCCTTGACCTCCTCGTCGGTGTAGCGACCGACACCCTGGAACCAAAGCTGCGAGTTGACGTAACCGCGGGCCGCCTGGGTAGAGATTTGCTTCGCGCCCCAGACGAAGTGGGCAAAGGGACCGTCGTGCCACATCATCTCGTACTGGCCGCGCCATCTCTCGTACAGCTAATTATGTTGTCAGCAGTCCGCTCTAGACCTCGTGGCGGTGTGTCAGGCATCTTCTTACAACAAGGAAATAAGCGCGGTCCTCCAACATGGCTCGGATGCAAGCATCTTTGGCCTGGTCGGCAGGGGAAAGCTCCTTATTGAGATCCTGCAGCTTGCCGGTCTGCACCAGGCGCTTAATGACGAACTGCGACTCGCCGACGAGCTCGTCCGAATCTGCAAGCTTCACGTATGGCACTCTGTACTTCGGGGCCTGGAAGATGTTGGCAGCACGGTCCTTGTGCTGGATGCCGGCGTGGCGAAGACGGAGGCGCAACTGGATCGAGAAAGGCGTGTATCCGTACTGGCCGTTAGGGCGATCGAAGCTGTAGATGGTCAAGTCGTGTCCAACTCCCTTCTCTACCGCGGCCTCGTCCTCGGCAGCTTCCCTGAGCTTGCGGGGAAGGTATCGCTTGAGAGCCAGAGCATTCTGCTTGGCGTTCTGAGCTGCTGGAGGAGCCTTCATTGTGAATAATGCGAAATGGAGGGGAGGGGTATCTGGGGGTATCTTTGGGGTATCTCTGGGTATTCAAAGGGTGACTGTTCTATGCTGTCCCGTGAATCACAGAGGCTTCGAGCTGTATTATTTATTGTTTTCGATGCCGTATTGGAGGTGTTCGACACGGACGGCCAGCTCGGAGCTGCTGGAGCTTTACAACATGGTAGGTGCTGGTGGCAATGCCCTTGGCCCCCGAAACATGAACCGAGTCAGACCGACAAGTAAAGCGAGGACAAAGCTGAATTATCCCATCTCTGTCTCGCATGAATGCAAAATCAGATGGATTATTGCAGGTGGATGGTGAAGAAGCCTCGCAAATAAGGAATCTGGCAGCGGCCACGTCATAGCTGTTCCATGTTGAGTTGGCGGACAAGCCCAAGAACGAGGCTAAAGGGAAGTGGTGGTGTCTGAAGATGCATCTGGATTTGAGCATAAGCCAACTTGCTTGTAGGGATATCGCAGTCATCGCCTAGCCTCGTCTCCCCGGCCATGGCCGCAACGAATCTGCTTACAGTATCGCCATAACACCTGACCGCAGGTTTAATGCCCAGTCCAAACCTAAAACACAGTCACAGTGTTGACATGATCGTTCTTCAGCACCTCAAACACGAGACCGGGGAATCCAAACAGAGTAGTGGTTGTATCGTCGCTGCCATCGAGTCTCTTGGCGCCGCTGTCCTCCCAACCTCCGAGGAATTCACAGCTGCTGCCGGGACTATCCCCCCAGCCCCGGTTGAGGACCATGCCTCGTTGAGGAGCTTTTGAGTCGCCGTCAGGGTACGCGCTGTTCCACCGTTCATTCAGTCTATCCTTGATCTCGGTGAATTTGGTCTCCGAGTTTGCTGCCGTGCCAGGGGAGCCATCATCAAGATAGCTTACTTCCCAGCGGCAACGACGGTGTCTGTTGAACTCGTACGAGCCGGGTACATTGCCATGGAGAACCAATTTTGTGGCAACCAGACGGTCAGGAGACTCTGACTTGATAGGCTTGCTTGGCGGTACTTGGGATTCGTGCTGCGCCGGCGGTGGTCTTGATGGCGGCGAAGGTGTTGACACCAATACATCAAAGCCCAGGTAGAAGTAGTTGTAGAAGCATTCCCCGGAAACATTTCCGGCAATGTCTTCTTCAATTGCTTCATCGTTGGAATCATCTGAGCCGGTGTTTGCAGACGACTGATCGGTATCAGTCAGATCGTCAGGCCGATGCAGATCGACGCCATTTGACCGAGCCCTGCTGTGGCTGGCCGTCCGAAGCTTGTGTATTGTCATCCTCTGGTCGTTCTTCCGATATGTAGCGTTGGGAGGACCAAGCTCCGCAATCAACTCCTGTGGGCTGGTCTCTCCCAGGATGATCCAGATCGATGAGTTGGTCCACTTGCGGAACAGTTGCAGCTTGCCACCCCCGTGAATCTTAACCAACGATATTTCGTCAGGAACCACGTCCTTCCCTCTTGGAAGAACAGGCACCGTTTTGACACTTGGAAGAATTTCAGTCCATAGGCTCTCTCGGGCTTGGGCCCATGAATCTCCGCTGAAGACAGCCATGGATGTGGGCACCTGGCTCGCCGTAGAAGAGAGAAGCGAGACTACGTCCTTATTGGGGGAGTATGCTGATGCGGCCAGTCGGAAGGTAAAGGCAACGCCGGGGTAAGAAAGTATGTAGTTACCCAGGTTGTCGGGGGCATCAGGCGTTGGCGGTATGAACTCTCCGCCATATGTTGGTCCAAGCAACCTGTGGTAGATCTGTCGGAAGGTTGGGCCGGAGCTAGATTCTCCGGGGAGAGGCGACGACGGCGGCCCCTGCGAGTTCGCAGGCTTAACAAGATCGCGGTCCTTAAACGTGACATGGTTCTTTGTGAAGTCGACAATCTCTATCAGGCGCAAGCGCTGCTCCGGGCCATCGAACCGTAGGCGTATGCCGTTTGCAGGAAGACTTAGTGTCACCGGCTGCTCGACGGGCAGTTCTCGGGAGTATGCGAGATCGAGTTGTGGAAAGCGTTGCGGCTCGGCCTTCAGTCGCGTCAAGACATCATGCAAGGATGCTCCGAGAACTAGGCGAGAAACAATAGAGTTAGTGTCCGAGTGTCCTCTGGCAGACAGATTTCATGCAAACCGAGAAATCCTAGAGCTCGTCCTGGGTGAAGTTGCGCGGTGAAAAGCGACATGATCAGCGAAATGCGATCGGAGCTCAGCGTGGGGTCCGCGAGGTGTCCAGGGCGGCGTCGTCGCAGGAACTGCTTTGTATGTTGGAGTGGATGGAAGCATGCGATGTTTCTACAAGTGCTTGTGGACTGTTTTCTGCAAAGAGGGTTGGATGGCGACTTGGAGGAGGGAACTCCGAGAGGCAGCGGTACAGGCAGCAAAGCGCAAGTTGTGTCTGATTGTTGTCCACGGGTCCGACAGAGGGGTTCATGTGATGCTTCAACAGCGACAACGGATTAGCGGGGCGTGGGGTCGGAATGAGACGTCACTGGCCTAGCAGAGGTACACAGTACAAGTGCAAACGGGGCTGTAGCTGCCATTTATTGGAGCAGTTGAGCCAGCCATCGAATTAGCGCCATCGACCATGCACCTTCGGCCCCACATGCCATGTCAGGCCTAAAGCTCTTATCTTATCAGTTGGTGGCCCAGCTCGGTGTGCAGTAGCAGAGCCGGGGGGAGGAACTGCGCCGGAACTTTCCCATTGCAAAACACACAGCAGTCTTAGTCGGAAGCATGGGAAACTGAAGATGAGGCATCAAGGCAATCATCCCGAGTAATTCAAGTACGTATAGACTGCTTCTTCTAAGTAGGTCAGGCATCTCACTTCCCTTGCATCAAACCCACAGATGCCCTCGTTTTGGGGCTGAGATGGACAGAGGTGGGCGTACCCAGAACATCGGCCACGCCAACGAGGCAAGCTTATCTCAGATGTTAAATAAATACTACCTTTCCGATGTATGGGAAGTTGCCTTCGGGGATGCCTTACCTGTAATCTGTCTTCTGCACATCCTTCAAGGCTCCGTCTATAGACACACTCATCGACACTCTCTGCACTCCAAAGACGCCAGAGGCTAACAGCCAGGTTTGCTCATGAGAGATGAGACACCCGGCATCGGGCACATCAACGCAAGGCATCCTCTCACAAAATTGCCGGATTATTCATTGACTTCGTTCCCGTCTCCGCATGGAAGCTTCCGCCTCCGATTGCGTCAAATGTGCTTCAACCGGCCAACTACGAGCTCCATCTGGCTTTCGCTCCCTCTCGCCTGAAGTAGAGCACGGAGATTCCCCAAGGCTTGATACTCACAGACCGTCATTCGACGAACTCTCGATTATGTTTCAGGTATTCCTGTTAGTCCAGTCTGCCACTTTACAAGGATAGGTCACCACCATTAGATACTTGTCGCGCCATTCAATCAAGTTCATTCCACCAACCCCCCTTTACGGCTTCTTCGGAGACGATATCACCTGAAGAGGTGTCGCACATCTCCCTCAAGTACTCGAGATTTTGCCTGAACCACATCACAGACCACCACTCCAACCTATCATCACACGAATTCATCAACATCCCACTCGACGTCTTACCGTCTCTGCCGTTGTCTCGAGCATTGCCTTGACTTCCCTGCTGGCTTGGCTCGTTGAGGAGGCATGCTATCGAAACTCATGTGTCGGTACACCTCATACTCAGATCCTGCTTCCTCAGGCTCAAGTCACGAGGGTACCGTCGGCATCGCGCCTGTCCAACTGTTCCGGGACTCGTATCTCGTCTTCGGATTCCCATTGGGAACATTACAATCGTTTACTCGATGCCCTGTTCTTCAATTGACTTTGCTGCGCCTCTCAGAATTGGGCTGGAATAAGAACCTTCCACGTTTGAAGCGATCGCTTGCAGCGTTGCGGAGACCTCACTTCGGCCAGTACCTGCTGGTATTTCGTGAGGTAGGGCCACTCCTTCTTGTAACGGCGATTCTGGACTTTTTCGCATACATGTAAGAGTCCATATCATCAGATATGAATGTATTAGCAATGACTGATTGACACAGGTGCTTCTCATGGAACGAACACTGCCGCGGCAGAGTGGCGAACCGGAGAGTGTGACTTCACGACAACACATGAATCCCACCCCTGATGATGGCCTGTAAAACTCAAGCTTCCAAAACTAACATAGAAATGAAGTATTCGAACGCTTCTATTCAACTTCTGGGACATGGTAATTCAGGCGATGATCATCGGAATTCGCAAGCGAAAGCGGCGTCGCCGATAAGGCAACTTTCACGCCCACGAAGGGGTTTCCATCCACGTTCTGCCCGTCCAGGTCGTGCAGCATCCAAGAGAAAAGACCCAGTAGCACATCTCCGCCTGGTGTCTGGGATTAATTATCATTCAACAGGAAACTTCAGGCTGCCACATTTGGAGATGAAAAGCGATGCCGCCGGACTTTTAGATCCCTATACCAATAGCATTGGTGAACACGACTGTCAGGCCTGCTCACTGAACAATCTTTACTTATTTCTAGGATTTGAGAAAACCGCCTGGATTCAAGCCCTTGAATCTGTAGACGAAATGTACTGGTCAGTGCCGGCATCAACTTGCAGTTTCAAGACATCTGTGTCGACCAACCGTGCGGCTTGCGCACAGAAATAGATAGCTTCGACACACCCCTCAGGCACTGGGTCTGGGTATTCACTAGGACCGAGAATCGTGTTCGAATACCAGTGGAAGCAAACGTTCCAGCCCAACGCCAACGGGGACACGATTGGACTTCCTCAATGCAGATGGATCACTTGCTTCAGAATATAACTCAAGACAGCTCAAGGCCGCTATGCCGAGTCATGCGGAAATGCTTGAAATTGGCAGTCTTCAGTGCATAATCAGGTAAGGCAGATTTGACTCCAGTTTCGCCTCGCAAAGCACTGATGGCACTGAAGACTGTGTTCGCATTGCTGGCCCGGGCTAAGACTGATCATGTTGCAGTTCGGTCGGGATTCCGATGTAACTTCTCGAACAACCCTCGCCTGCAGCTGCCGCGCGACACCCGCTTCTCTCACGAGGCGAAGACTTGTCACAATTCGGTCTAGTCCAAGAGCATTGACGAAAGCCATGAGACTGTTCCACGCGATTGTATACAAGTCTTCAGGCACTCTTTGGACGACGACCGGCAGCATAAGTCGGCCGTACCTTCCAACTAACACAATCTTCTTAACAATAGTATAGAGTGCGCATTTCAATATCTATGGGAAACGGTTAGATCCATCTCCACAAGAACCCATGGCTTGGCAGCAACCGTGGAGCCCGAATAGTACGACAGACACAACCCCTGAACACGCGAGCATGAGCAGCTTGGGCCCATTGTTCCACATTCATGCCTGACGACTCTGGGACGTTTGCAATCTCGAGAGATTTCTATTTGCGCTGTGAATGTTACTTCTTAAGGAAAGCGAGGGTTTTGCGTATGACGACTTGCCAGTGAGATCGGCAGAAGATGCTGCCGCTATCTCCGATATAGGTCGTGGCCCATTTTGACAGCCTAATATTCGTCGGCAACGCAATACAAACAGACCAGCTGTCATTCCTCTCCATAATCCGACAAATATCATGACTCAGTGTCACCAACTTCTTGACCAAAAAGCCGTGCTACGCGGCTTAGGTTAGTTACTGACCGGGAAAGCGTTTCATTCGTTGACGAGTGAGGTAGGTGGTTATGAAGTGGCCATGGCAGACTACTCTTGAGACATTAGTATTTCTTATGCACTTGGCCACTGGTCATCGTTGATTTCTATTCTACTTAGCCGTCCCATAGTCTGCAGACGAAATTCATGAACCATCCTTTCAGCCGCTGGCTATATCGCTCAGCACTCAGCTACGAGAACTTCGAGCTAGCTGGCGAGAGGTTCATCCTAACCTCTCGTCAGCTAGTTGTCCTGGGCCGGTGCTCTGAGTCACACAAAGATGCTGATTTGAATCAAGTTGCCGTATGGTCACTTGAATCTAGTAATCTCAAAGAAAAAGAGATTGAGGCAGCATCCGCCTTAATTGCCCAGCAGGATGTGCTACTGTGGAATGAGGGCAAATAAGTAGCTGATCGTCCTGTGCTCGCACAACAATCAGCTTTCGATCATTGAGAGTCAAACGGCCTTTAGCCAATAAAGTTGTTGCCATAGCAATACATCAGCTAACGGAATTTGAAGTTGAGTCTGTTTTTCTCGACCCTCTCCGAGAAGTACACCTTGACCATCTTAGTACCGCTCGATCTTATATTCTCTTGTGAAAGTTCATTTTTGCCTCTGAGGATGACAGGACTGGACAGATCTCTTGTTTTAGCCGTCCGCTGCGAAAAAAGGGCTGATGAGGTTCTTCGACATATTCACTAGTCGTTGATTACAAGCAATGAGCGAAGTAGTCTTGCTTACATCCAGAGCATAATGCCGTCGTCGTCACGCATCCAGAGGGAGACGGGGTATATTGGGTGGCAGGGCTAGGGTGTGAATATGGCAAACAAGTCTTGGTAAGCGGGGGCAGCATAGTCTTGTGTTGGAAGTTCTCGGCTGTGCCTTTCGCATTTGCTTATTTCTCGCGTGCTTCACCCCGAACAAATTACGAACGACATACGTGGCATAGCGCGTGTTTCTTCCATCTTTCGTCTTTCAATTATGAACAAGCTGCGGCTAAGAGAGGGGGGAGTTCTCCCGTACGACGACACCTTTATCGTGGAAGCATTCGACTCGACGATCTCGTATCTTGAAGCGATCGGCAGCGGTCAAATGTGGGGGTCCCAGCCCTTCAGCGAGAAGGAGGGTTTTGTCGAGGAAACGGCCAAGGATGTCCGAACGTCGGAGAAGTACCGGACTACGGGCGAGGGAGATGCCTTGCGGGTATTCCTCGCGGAGGTCGTCGTCGAGCCATCGGCGAAACCTCCCCCGAACAGCGCCACGAAGCCTCCCGGTCCCCGCTACTGGACCGCCGATGATGGGACGTGCATGATCTCAGTCGGGGCGGTATTCATACGCGAGAATTGGCTACCTGGACATATCAAGTCTCAGTTTCAAGTCGATGCCATCCGTACCGAGTTGAAGGGAAATGAGGGGTTCGTGTATCTCGATGTGTTGGTCACGGATTTTAGGACAGGGCATCACCGCAAGGGAGCGGGGGAAGCGCTTGTGAGGCAAGCAAAGGACTACGGGCTTAAGAAGGGTATGAAAACGCTCTACGTCGATGCGTGGGCCGGGAATGGGATGAAGTTGGTCGAGTGAGTACTTAGACCCTAGTGAAGTTAGAGACGCAACGTTGGAGTGCTGACAGTTGACGATAGGTTCTACGAAAAGCAGGGCTTCAGCGTTGTTTCTGACTTTGAGATGAAGCGTGCTAATGGAACTGTATGGCCGGGTACGCTTCTACGAGTCGGGCTCGAAGGCTTTGAGTGGGATATAGATAGTAAAGATAATGACGAATGAGTGTCGCAGTGGACATCACTGTCATCAGGACGCAAGTTCGGCAGAGTAGCAAGCGTCTCTTTCGTCGTGTCCACATTGCCCAAACAGTGGGGTCTGTCAGCCAGCAAGATTGTCAAGTCAAACAACCTACTCTGGCCAATTCCCTTTTGTTAATCAATTCCCACCTTTGAAATATCGACTTTTGTGTTGATGGCCGTGTTTCGGTGAGTAATCCCGGCGCTCGGTGAGGGACGAGACCAAAAACAGCCAGGGAAACAGGCGAGCGGGGCCGTTGCCCGGGCGACGGAGGACTCCGTTGACCAACCACAGAGCTTCACCCCACTTAGCGCGTGCATGCTCTATTTACCGACCCTGACGCTTTGTCAACAACCTGCCGGTTCCCAGTACCTTGCCTCACACCGTATATCAAACACCCATCACGCGCCTACAGTTTTTTGGCAGGACCTCGGACTGTTTGCGTGATTTGAATTCGCTGCGTTTAACCTCTCAAGTCGCCATCGCCGAATCGACTCCTCAAACCAAAACCCCTCAACATGAGCTCCAGACGGGAGCTGACGAGGCCGACCTCGTCGAACCTGCGCACCGGCGCCGCGGCTCGCGCGAGCGTGCGGCCGGGAACGCGGACCTCGAACTTGCGGTACCAACATGCTCCGTCCAAGACCGTAGAGCGCGCCGCCTCGCCCGCAGAGTCCGTCGCCTCCGTCGCCACGAACGCGACGAAGCGCAAGGAGCGCGAATATGACTTCGATGCGCCGGGCCAGGAAACCAACATCAACGTTGTCGTCAGATGCAGAGGCCGCAACGACCGTGAAGTGCGCGAGAACAGCGCCGTCGTCGTCCAGGCGGATGGCGCGAAGGGCAAGAATGTCGAGCTGAAGCTTGGCCCCAATGCTCTGAGCAACAAGACGTATAACTTTGACCGCGTTTTCTCTGCCGCGGCCGACCAGACGATGGTTTTTGACGATGTTGTCAAGCCCATCCTGGACGAGGTTCGTTCTGCCAATTGAGACTGCTCGCCGTTATCCCGCTGACACGATACAGATGCTTGCCGGCTTTAACTGCACCATATTCGCCTACGGCCAGACCGGCACCGGCAAGACCTACACCATGTCCGGTGATATGACAGAAACCCTCGGCCTCCTCTCCGACGGCGCCGGTATCATCCCCAGGGCTCTCCATGCGCTCTTCAACAAACTTGAAGTCGACGACACCGAGAGCTGTGTCAAGTGCTCCTTCATCGAACTTTACAACGAAGAGTTGCGCGATCTGATCTCCGTCGAAGAGGGCCCCAAACTAAAGATATTTGATGATACATCAAGAAGGCACGCGACTACGGTGGTGCAGGGAATGGAGGAGAGACACATAAGGAACGCCGGCGAGGGCATCAAGGTTCTTCAGGATGGAAGCCTGAAGCGCCAGGTTGCGGCGACAAAGTGCAACGATCTCAGTAGTCGAAGTCACACAGTCTTCACTGTCACCGCGTACGTCCGAAAGAAGGGCGAGGATGGTGGCGAAGACTATGTCAGCGCTGGCAAGCTCAACCTGGTTGATCTGGCCGGTAGTGAAAACATTCAACGATCTGGTGCCGAGAACAAGCGAGCCGCCGAGGCTGGCCTGATTAACAAGAGTCTTCTGACGCTCGGCCGAGTCATTAACGCTCTGGTCGACAAGAGCCAACATATCCCTTACAGAGAGTCGAAGCTCACCCGATTGCTGCAGGACTCTCTCGGAGGTCAGACGAAAACATGCATCATCGCCACCATCTCACCAGCGAAGAGCAATCTGGAGGAAACTATTTCGACGCTCGACTATGCCTTTAGAGCGAAGAACATCCGCAACAAGCCGCAAGTCAACGCTATGATCAACAAGAGGATGCTTCTTAGGGACTTCGCGACAGAAATCGAAAGGCTCAAGAGCGAGCTGATTACGACTCGACAGCGCAACGGTGTTTACCTCTCCAACGAATCATATGAAGAAATGACGGCCCAAAGCGAGTCTCGACGCATCGTCATGGAGGAACAAGCAGCGAAGATGGAGACGCTCGAGGGCAACCTCAAAAACAAGGTCCAAGAGCTGTTTGCCCTGACGTCCAGCTTCATGGGGTTGCGCAAGGACCATGAAGGCACCAAGGCGGAGCTCGACGAGACCCAGGGTGTCCTTGAGCAGACGGAACTCGTTCTCAAGGCGACAAGAAGGAGTCTTGCCGAAGAGACGCACCTCCGCAAAGCTCATCAAGAAACTGAGGAGAAACTGGCTGAGGTTGGCGGCGAGCTGATTGCCACTCTGCAAAGGACGGTGCACGACGTGGATGGCCTCCGAGCCAAGAATAGAAGGAAGTCTGACCTTCAGTCTATCAACCGAAGCGCTTGGGGCGCTGCGCAAGCTGAGGTGACCGAAGTAACAAATCTGGTGGAGCAGCGAGTGCAAAGTTTTCAGAACAAGCAGCGGCAGAGCATCTTGGGTGTTTCCGAACGCATGAACTCTTTCGTCAGCGAGGAGCTAAGGAAGCTGTCCTCTACACAAACGTTCCTCGACGAGCAATTGGAATCGTTTGCCGCATCACGCCGAGAGCTTCTGGAGCAGAAGGAGAAGTCCAAGGATGAGATGGACGACGTTCTCGAGGAGATTAAGGTCGTTCGCGACACCGTCAAGCAGCAGGTCGGGGAGAGCCTCCAGGCCATTGCAGCTGCTGCGGAGCGTATCGCTGCCGATGTCCTCAGCGAGCTCGACACTTTCCACAACCAGGTAAGGCATTCAGACCTTCACACGTAGACTTTCACAGCTAACATATGCGCAGCTGCACACGTCGTACAGCTCCCTAGGCAAGGAGTTCAAGGGCATCTTTGAGAATCTCATGGAGCATATCACGGAACAGCGAAGTGAATCTGATAGACTCAGACAGCAACTCCAGAGCGCAACCGACACTATTGTCGAGCAAAACGAGAACATCTCGGTACAGATGCAGCAGGTCTTGGACGAGGAGAGGAAGCAGGCGGCTCAGGACCGACAGAACCTGTTGGCCCAGATCACCACCCTCATTCATGCCCAGGCGGAAACCCAGGAGACTAGACTGGCCGAGAAGACCGCGAAACTGCAGAAGAGCGTCTTGGACTCAAATGACTCCTTGCAGGGCAACGTAGCTCAGTACTCCGAGGGCATGGGGGCCTGGGATGCCAAGGAGGGGCAACTCCTTGACGACGTGGCCAAGTCTCGTGATGCGATGAAGAACAAGCTGAAGGATGACTGGAGCGTAAGTCATCAACATCCTTTGCTGCCGCTTCGTATATGCTAACCATCACCAGACTGCCGAGGAGCACAGCACCGCCATTCAAGCAACTACCAAATCCGTTCACGCCGAGACTGTTCGTGTCGTGGATGAGCAGCTGAAGGACCTCGATGTACAGATGGAGGCATTGGATGACTTCGTCGCCCGTGCTCGTTCCGAGAACGCCTCTCACCACGAGCGACATGGCGAATCGATGCAGGGCTTATCGTCAACCGTGGAGAAGTCTTTCGATAACATCTCAAGCCACTTTAAGACGACATTTGATCGCGTCAAGGACCTTGGCGAGGAGATGGAAACTGAGACCGAAGAGATGCAGCAGGGCCTAGACCCGTTGACTCAGCAGCTGTCCAAGCCGTTGACTGCTCTGCGTGAGGACATTGAGTCTACGACCATCCAGGAATACCGTCCCACGGGAGAGACCCCTATGAAGGTCCAGTACCAATACCCGACCGACCTTCCCCGGACCGAGGCCCACGACGCTCTCCTCGCCGAGCTCAGCGACGGAGCCACGCCCACCAAGCCGGGATCTGAATCGATGGTCTTCCCGGACCTCGACAACGAAATGCCTCGCTCACCACCGGCGCGCACGTCGACTCGTATGTCGACCCTCAGCATGATTTCGGAAATGCCCCCTTTTAACATGAGCCTTCGCGAAGTGAACCCCAACACCACCGGCAGCCTCGGCTACGACCCGTCGGCCAGCATGATGTCCATTAACGAGAACACGGCCCCACTACTCTTTAACAAGCGCACCTCGACACGACACGTGCCGAAGGGCCGCAAGCAGAGCAGCATGCTTCCCATTGAGGGGCGGGAGAACGTCCCCCCATCGTCTTTTTCGTCGAGTTTGGGACCTCGCAGGAAGAGCCCTAGGTTGAACTAGAGAAGGAAAACGGGATAGTAGTGTATGTGGATTTCGAAAGGGATTGGTGTCTTTGGAGTCGACAGAGTATTCTTTCGTTGAACTGTACAAATGGTGATTATGGCCCGGGGGTTTGGGCTTGGTTTGGCAGGTTTCCTTTGGGTGTAGGCTTACTGGTATTCTTGATACCCTTGACTTCTTTTTTGAGGACGTTTCAAATTCATACTTTTTCACAATACTCATTCATCACCAGCGACTCGTTTGTCTGAATATTCTTGTTTACGCCTAAATCGAGGCCTGCATCTTTGGATACATAACGGCCTGCTGACACCACTTAAAATGCGCTATGTTGGCACATCATCGGCGATCTCCCCGCTCGTCATCCACGCCCTTGAGGATGTCAAACACAGGTAACACCCGCAACTATCTCGACAAACGTATAAAAATCGAAAGCCGGTTCATTTTCTTTTCATCTGGAATTCCAATCTACATCTACCTTCCTCAAAACGTGCAGCTCAAAAGTCTCTTGCGCTCATCTATACCACGTCTACACATCTCAACCACGACCTCCCTTCCCTTTCCAATGTCCTATCCAGACCTGACAACCTTCAAAGCCCTCTCCTTCGACTGCTACGGCACCCTCATCGACTGGGAATCCGGCCTCTTGTCCGGCCTCCGTCCCATCCTCTCCCGCCTCCCGCCCTCCAGCCCCCAGACAACGGACCCGAGCCTCCTGGCGAAGCGCTTCGACGACCTCTCCTCCGAGCTTCAGGTCTCCGAGCCAGGTCTGCGGTACGACCTGAACCTGTCGCGCTCGTTCTCGGCCCTGGCGGCGGAGGTGGGCGTTGCCGTCTCGTCGGAGGAGGCGGAGCACTTTGGAGCTCTGCCCGGGACGTGGGCGCCGTTCGTAGACACCGTCAGAGGCTTGGAGGTTCTGAAGAGGCATTACAAACTCATCATCCTGTCCAACATCGACCGAAGGAACATCGCCGCCACGCTGGGCCACTTCCGCCCCGTCGAGTTCGACGGCGTGTACGCGGCGGAGGAGATTGGGAGCTACAAGCCCTCGCACGCCAACTTTGCGTACCTTTTTGCTCATGCCAGGGACGAGTTGGGCGTGGACCGCGAAAGGGGGGAGTTGTTGCATGTCGCGAGGAGTCTGACGGCGGATCATGTGCCGGCCAAGGAGCTGGGGTTCAGGAGCGTCTGGATCTCCAGGGGCGGCGAGACGAAGGAAGGGGAAGGGGTCGGAGGGAATTTAGAAAGATTGAGGAGGAACGTTGGGTTTGAATGGCGGTTCGGGACGATTGGAGAGTTTGCGGAGGAGGTTGAGAGGCAGTTTCGGCAACAGAGAATTTGAGAGGTCCTGTGCGAGGTTTGGATGTGATTCATCACGGTTTGAGAGTTGATTGAAGTGCTGTTAGGGTTTGCTATGAAGCTATTCTTCTGTCACATAAGACTGGTGCTAGTGGGTGACTATTCGGAGTATTTGAGACTATGAAGCCCGTCCTTAACAGCTACTGAGGCAGTACTCTCCTACTACTATAAAAGCACGCCCATGCGGCTTTGGGCAGCCAAAGCCTTCCACCGAAGTAGAGCAGTTTGGATACGCTGTTTTCTGTTTACAACGACCTTTCACAATCTCGAAAACAGTTTTAAGGGGCACAGTCCTGCAAGTCACACATATTCACAAGCTGTTAGTGGTAGTAGGAAAGTCAATTTAATACTGCTCGTGCAACAACAGTTAGTAAAACGTGCAACTTCCTCTTGGACGAGTATGTAACAGTAAATTCCTATCACAATGCTCATCGCGCCTAAGAACGCTTCTTACATCCACCATCGGGACTGATGATAACAGCCTCGCTTGCTAAGGCTGTAAACAGCACCTGCCCACCCGAAACCAAGGCATACTCTTCAACTGTCACATTATCCAGCTTAACAGGTTTCCCCTCATCGAGCTCATAGTTGTAACTCCACCCATCCCATGTGATACCCGTAATGGCATCGCTCCCGTTCGCGCGCAGCCGCCGCACATTCGCGAGACCACCATCCCACGGCACCTCGAAGCTGTACCCAAAGTCCTTCCGGCTTTTAGGGTTTGGGTCCGGGGTGGTTCCCGTGCCGTTGATGGTCGAGTTATATGCCTGCATGTTGATGACGATGAGGCGGGCGAGTGTGTCGCCGTGGTAGGCTGCGTAAGCAGCAGACTGCTCGTTGTCCCCCTCAAGTGGAATGTGCACGACAGAGACAGGGTCCGAGGATTTGGGTGGGGCAAGGAAAGCGGCGATGGCGATATTGCCGTAGTATGGTGCCTTGGTACCGATGGCGGTTGTGTCTGTGTTGACGGGCTGCCAGCTTTGGTACTATGAACCATTAGCTTCAAGGTTTCTCCACTCAAGTTAGAGCAATTAAACGAACCCTATAGTCAGTTCCCATATGCATATGGTTGCGCTTGATTCCCTGTGAGGCGGCATAGAGGTTGAAGTCGATGCCCCAAAGGGCAGCTCCGAAAGAGTTGGACAGTCCCGGCTTGCCTTGGTTGTAGAGCGAATTATGCTCTCCCAGAATGTGTGGCGGGACATCGTCAAACCGATCCGTCATGTTGGCGTACTCCCTCACATGTGCCTGAACGGACTGCACAGTTCGAGTGTGGTTCATCAGAGTTCCCTGGAGGGTAACCCCAGGGCTCTCGGCGCCGCTGATGTAGTTGTGCGTAGAGAACGTAGCGATGTTTTCGTCAGCGTTCAAGCCAGCAGCCCATTGCGCAGGGGCACGAAGTCTGTTGGCCGTTCCTGCGTTGGATGGTGCCATGAAGACGGGCTTAGGGAAGTCAGGGCACGCCTCCGCGAGGATGTCGGCTATCTCGCGGGTCCCGTTGAGCCATTGCTCGACATAGATGGATTCATTCCATGACGATGGCCGCACGGGGCCTTGGGCAGAAGTGGAGAAGAGGTCTGGCTCGTTTCCGTACTCCCAGACGTCGAGGTTATCCTTGCCGATGGCTTTACACGCCAACGGTACGGTGGCTTTCAGCGTTTCCCATCCTTCAGAGCGATTGGCGCCCAAGCCGAGGTTGAAGCCGTGGGTAAACTTGGTGTCTGCAAAGGTGCCGTATGATTCGAAATAAGAAGAGCCAATGTGGATGGTGGTTGGGTAGTCCTTCGATCTTTCGAAATCATAGGTACCGTTGACAGCGTACGGGAGTGACTCGTCGTAAAGGGCATAGTCCTGGGTGTTTCCTCCCACTCGGATATAGGGACGAACGCCTTGCAGCTCACCCAAGTTCGCAAGCAGGTTGTCCGAGAACGTGTTCGGTGCCGAAGTATTTCCTAACATACATGGTCAGGGCCGCGAGGTACGGTATTTGAGTCTAGGTGCAAGGCTTACCAGCGAAGTCTGGAAAGAAGGCAAACTCGAGGGAGTAGCTCACAAAAGCATCAAACACAGCACTCGCCTGCTCGGGCCCCGGGATGGCATTGGGAGTGGCGCCGCCTGCTGCCCAGATGGTGGTGAGAGATTGCGAGATAAATTTGGCCCATGTGATGGCGTTGTAAGAGGGTGAGAACGTTGTAAACACGCAATGAAGCTCATCGCTCAGGACCGAACCAAGGGACCTGATAGCGACCGACATGATGGTGGAGTTGCTAGGGTACGATGATGGTTTGAGGTGACAACAAGCTTCCCCGCATGGGCAGTAGTGCCAACGCGGGGATTAAAGCTGTATTTCATTGTCGCGCTGCAGCTGGGAGGTGAGAAGGCGGAAGCAATGTAAAGCAGGCAGCATACGACCATGACGGCATGCAGGTCGGTCAAGCTATCGAAACGGGCCAGATCACCGCGGAAGGCGGCAACACGAGTCTTGGAAGGCAAGAGCTTGGCCTGCGGGTGTGCCTGAGGGTGTTTCCAAAGGGGCGGGAAATCCTTTGCTGTTTTCCATGACGAAGATGTGAGTGTGTGTGTGTGTGTGAGAGAGAGAGAGAGAGAGAGAGAGAGAGAGTGAGAGTGTGTGTGTGAGAGAGAGAGAGAGGAGAGATATCAAGGCCGAATGAGGTTGGTGATGCGCCGCGAAGGATAGCCTATGGGAGAACAAACAAAGCTCATGTGCGAGACTTTCCAGATGCAAAGGCTGAATGAGGATTAGATGAACACCTGGGGGCCTGGGTACACTAAAGCCGGGCACGACAGGGGGCATTCAGCGTCATTCTACGTCTAATATTGATCTAGCAAATGCACGTTGGCTTTTGTCTGATTCGACAGACGGTTTGGTTCATCACGAAGGAGAAGACGCTAATAACGTGTAATGCATATGGATTGAACAGTTGCTGAGGGGAGTGAATGAGTTAGCTGAAGTGAGATGAAAAGCGAAGGCTGGAAGGTATCTAGTAAAGGGAAAGGAAAGGAAGGTAGTCATAGCTCCAGTGGAGTCTGCCAGGGGACAGCTTGGTAGAAACCCAATGGCACTCGAGCTGGTTCCCATTACCGGGCCGTGACAATGAACGGTTATCTGTTAGTGAACCCGCCCCGCCAGTGAGCCTTATCTTAGCACAGACTGATATCACGCAGTGCCGGTTTGCGGTTGACCCAACCGGGCCGGTTGGGAAAGTGGGGGGGACGTCATCGCACGTCACCCGGATGCGCGGTCTTGAAGCGCTCTCGTCTCCGTTGTCGCTTAGACAAATCAACTGTAGGATCACGATATTTGCCATTGAAGAGCTTCGACAACGCGAGATATCTCGTAACGCGATTCTACACCCTCAATTGTGTTTACTAGCTTATCGGTGATAGCGAAGCGTAAGGGCGCATCCAATAATCCAGCACAGAAGTGTGAAGCTTAATTCCATCCAAAGACCAGACGCCCCCCCGCATTTCCACAGCTCCAGTAGCGACAAGCGAAGAGCTTCTTCTTCTTCTCAACCCTCCTCCTACTTCGGCTCTCCCCACCATGCCCATCGCATTACAAAAGGCAGCTGCCCCGGCGTCACGATTCGTACCAAGGAGCTTGTTCCGCTCTGTTCGGACACCATTTATTCCATTTACCCTCAGAGCCGCCTCAACCATGGTTCCCAAGGTATTACCCCGCGATCCCATTGGCAAACCACGAAGCTCACTCACACACCCCCTAGCTTAAAGACCCCTCACTGCTAAAGCAGGATGTCTGCTATGTCAACGGCGAATGGATCAAGGCCAAGTCTGGCAAGACCTTTGATGTGAACGGTAGGCTCAACCGGATCTCAGCCCTCTCTCATCCGCAATTCCGGGTACTTACTACCGACAGACCCGGCCACCGGCGAGAAGATCGCGTCATGCCCCGAGTTCACCAAGGCCGACACGGATGCCGCCATCGCCGCGGCCGCCACGGCATTCGAGACCTTCCGCACCAAGACCGGCCGTGAGCGCTCAAAGCTGCTGCGCAAGTGGTATGACCTCCTGATGGAGAACGCCGAAGACCTGACGACCCTCATTACCTGGGAGAACGGCAAGCCCATCGCCGATGCCAAGGGAGAGGTCACCTACGCCGCCAACTTCTTTGAGTGGTTCAGCGAAGAAGCGCCCCGTATCTACGGTGACACCATCCCGTCTTCTGTGCCCGGCAACCGCGTCTGGACCATCAAGGAACCCGTCGGCGTCTGCGGCCTCATCACACCGTATGTTCAGTTGGGACCTTGTGACAAAGTATGATATTGACACAGCGTAGATGGAACTTCCCCGCCGCCATGATCACCCGCAAGATCGGCCCCGCCCTCGCCACCGGCTGCACAGTCGTCTGCAAAGCCCCCGGCGAGACCCCGTTCACCTCCCTCGCCATCGCCGAGCTGGGCCACCGCGCCGGCATCCCCAAGGGCGTCGTCAACATCATCACCGCCCTCGACAACACCCCCGAGGTCGGCGAGGCCCTCACCACCAACTCCACCGTCAAGAAGATCTCCTTCACCGGCTCCACCAACGTCGGGAAGCTCCTCATGAAGCAGTGCTCCGGCACCCTCAAGAAGCTCTCTATGGAGCTGGGCGGCAACGCCCCCTTCATCGTCTTCGACGACGCCGACGTCGACTCGGCGGTCGCAGGTGCCATCGCCTCTAAGTTCCGCTCCTCAGGCCAGACCTGCGTCTGCGCCAACCGCATCTACGTCCAGAGCGGCATCTACGACGAGTTCGCCGAAAAGTTCGCCGCCAAGGTCAGGGAGTTCAAGGTCGGAAACGGCTTCGAGGAAGGCATCACCCATGGCCCGCTCATCCATGACCGCGCCATCGACAAGGTCGAGGCCCACATCCGCGACGCCGAGAAGAAGGGCGGCAAGGTCGTTGTCGGCGGCAACAAGATCTCGAAGCTGGGGTCAAACTTCTACGAGCCAACCGTCATTACGGGCATGACTAAAGAGATGGCCATGTCCAGCGAGGAGACCTTCGGTCCCGTCGCTGGTCTCTTCTCCTTCAAGACTGAAGACGAGGTTGTGAAGCTGGCCAACGCCACCAACGTCGGATTGGCGGGCTACTTCTTCTCTCGCGATATTCAGCGCGTGCACCGCGTGGCAGAGCACCTTGAGGTCGGGATGGTTGGCGTCAACACAGGTCTCATCTCAGATCCCGCTTCACCTTTCGGAGGTGTCAAGGAGTCTGGCTTCGGGAGGGAGGGTTCCCTGTATGGTATTTCCGAGTACCAGGTTACGAAGATGATTACGTACGGCGGTATGGGCCAACCGCTTCAAAAGTAAGGTGTGGAAATGTTGTAAAAGAATAATTAGCGGGCGACCTTGGGAAAGGAGTTGAAATTTACACGGTTCAAATGCTTCGATAAGTCGCTTGCTACTTGTTGCTATCTCTCGCCGGCATACGTGTGAACACTTGAACACCCGAGCATCATGAAAGCTACGCCTCATGCGAGTAATCTCTCTTTAGCGAAGACGAATCGCAGGTTTCACATGAATGGTATGCTGATAGCCCACATCTCGAGTGAGCATGCGCATCAATGATGTCTTGACGTGGGAGAGCACCGAGCGACTGCACGAAGTAGTTGGAGGATACGAAAATGAGAGTAGGGAAGGCGCTGATCAAGACTCGTAGGATCCCGTTGAGCCTTCTTAATGTCATACAGTTCCGACATTGGACTTTTTAGAGAAGGAGAAAAGTCAGAATACCTCATCAAGGAAGTGGGAAACAAGGCCACAAGAGTTTGACGCCATGGTCCGTGTCGATAGAACGAGGAGGCCGACAGAAGTTCTCCAGTCCGTGAGAGTTTGGCAGAATAGCTGTCGCATCGTTGCGGAAGAGCGTTGCTGTTGCGGGCTTATTTTCCGATAACAGATCAAGACGGTGGTTGGGAATCTGTTGGATATGACATCCGTGGAGCGCCGTCGGCAGGAATAGCTATGGAGGCTGGTTGTACTCTTCCTTTATCCTTTCGATGATCGTGAAGTTCGGCTCTGCTTGGCCCCATGCATCGGCACAACCTCGGCCTAAAGCGCCAGCCTCTCGTTTCCGGTTATAAGACTAAAAATCATACAGACTGTGACGTATAGTATAGGCATAAGATACTTCTAAGGAAAGAAATTGAAGAACAAAATTGAAGAAAAAGGCAGAAGAAAAGAAAGAGGCGGTGGCTTGGAAATGGGCCGTGGATGAAAGCTCGTTTTCGGTGGTTGCATGAGGAAATAGCCGAAGCCCACGACTTCAAGTCCCTCAGACTCTCAGTTACTCTCAGTATGGCGCCTTGAAATGTATCGATGCATTATGAAATCATCCATGACACAGTCTGCCCCTAAAGTAGAGGTCGTTCAGGTGTCCTCAATAATAGCAATGAGCTTGGTTTCAACATGTACCTAAGCCGGGGGTAAACTTGTTCCATTGGTTTCTAGCTCGGGTTTAGATTATTCAAGAACTTTAACATGACCATGATGGGTATCTTCCTTGGTTTATTGCACGTATCTATACAGAGTCCATCTATTCTTACAAGCTCGACACGACATCCTCACAGCGACCACACAAAGCGTCCTCCTTCGGCGCGATGTACCGCCAGCAACGAGAGCACTTGTGCTCCTTGGGTGGCAGAACCGAGACGGTCCCCTTTGTGCCGTTGACCTCAAACACCTCATCGTAGCGCCACTCGCTCTCTGAGGGAACTTTCGTGTTCGTCTCCACAGACGACACGACGAACATGGCCTCCAACTCTTCGCCGTACTTGCTCAAAACATCGGCAACCGCCTGGTTCTCGGTAGTCACGATGACTGATGACTGCAGCGAAGAGCCAAGGACCTTGGCCAAACGGCCCTTTTCAAGAGCTGCCTTCACTGCGCTGGAGATAGACATGAGGACTGGAAGGTCCTTGCGGATGGACGCCTCTCCGATGGTTGAGGGGGCCCGGTCGTGGACTGGGGCGTCGTGAGGGGTGTACAGAGGGTGAAGGAGAGATTTATCAGCCTTCATGTACTCGGGACGATGATCCCATGCCTCTTCGACCAGAAGAGGGGTCATGGGCGACAGCATCCGGAGGAAGCCCAAGAAGATGGGCTCCAGGACACCACCACCATCGCCACAGTAGAGGCGATCTTTCATAGCCTCCAGATAAAAGGCTGATAGATCGTTGGCAACCCAGCGGTTCAAGGCGTTGAAAGCTTTGTAGAACTCGTGTGCGGCAAACGCCTTGTGAACCTCGTCCGTAACGTCCTTCAGCTGGATGAGAGCGATGTGGTCAAGAGTCGTTGTCGGGGCGGTGCGGGCAGACTCGTGCATCGAGCCGGTCAGCATCTTGATGATGGTGCGGTACTTGACCAAAATTGTGTGCACGGACTTCAAGACTGTCTGGCCGATGGCGACGTCTCTGGTATACTCGGAGCTGGCTGCCCAAAGACGGAGCGCGTCTGGCCCCAGAGCTTCATACGTTGGACCGGCACCGGCTACCTTGGCTTTGCCTCTGACCTTGATCGGGGGCAGCAAGGTGCCATCCATGATCTGGGCAGGCGTGATGGTGTTGCCAATTGACTTTGACATCTTCTTGCCAGCTTGATCCAATGTGAATCCGTGGGTAATTAGTGTCTTGAAGGGAGACTTGGGCTGCACCTGAGTTGCCCCATCACTCTCGGCTCTTTGGGCGGCGACATATGACAGCAAACTAGACTGGAACCAGCCGCGATGTTGGTCAGATCCTTCGAGGTAGATGTCAGCCTGGCCATTGCTTTCAGTCCAGCTGCTCCCACTGTCAAACCAGACATCCATGGTATCCGTGCCACGGCGGTATTGCCCTTTGAGAGATGGGGCGACCCAGGCAGGTTCATCGGGGGCATCAGAGAACCACGCGTCAATGCCGCGCTGCTGGATGACGGAGATGATGTGATCAACGGATTCCTCCGTCACCACAGCATCTCCATCAACGTCGTAAAGAGCGGGGATAGGCACTCCCCAGGCACGCTGGCGCGAAATACACCACTCGTTGCGGCCAACGACAAAACTCTCAAGGCGATTGCGCCCAGAAGCCGGCACGAACTTGACATCCTTCAGTGCGTTGATGGCATCATCTTTAATGCTATCAACATCAGCAAACCATTGGGCCGTAGACCTCATAACAACGGGCTGCTTCGTCCGCCAGTCATAAGGGTACTTGTGCTTGTACTTTGCAGCGTTCAAGACGTCGTCTTGGATCAGAGAGAGAACGGCCTTGCTGCCGCCCTTGAGGATGGAAGAAGCCTCGGTCAACTTTTCGGGGGCATCAGGGAAAGCGTCCCGAGTGAAATTTCCCTCATCGTCTATAGGCGCGAAGGCGTCAATGCCGAGTTCTGCACATGCCTCGTAGTCCTCAAAACCATGGCCCGGAGCGATATGGACGAGACCAGTTCCAGAATCAGCAGATACAAAGTCCGCATGGATAACGGGCTGTGGAGCGGATTGTGCACCCTGCAGTCTGTTACGGTACTTCAATCCCCTTAGCTCGGAGCCTTTGATGGACGCCACGACAACCTGAGGCTCCTCTTCGGTGAAGAGGGCCTTTACTGCCTCCAATCGACTGACCGCAGTTAGATAGGCGCTTCCGTTGACAGATATGATGGCGTAATCAAGATCCTCGTGAACAGCAATGGCCCGGTTCGCTGGGAGTGTCCAAGGTGTGGTAGTCCAGATAATGGCATAGAGCGGGCCGGAGAAGTCGCCCAACGACGGGCCGCCTATGATGGGATATCTTACATAGGCGGCCGTTGAAACATGGTTCTCGTTGTACTCCAGCTCAGCTTCAGCCAACGCGGTTCTCGACGATGGGGACCAGTATACGGGCTTGCTCTTGCGGTAGATGAGACCTCGACGGACCATCTGCTGAAACAAGCGCAATTGTCTGATCTCGAAGTCGGGGTCCATGGTGGTCCATCGTGCATCCCAGTCACCCATAACACCATATGATCGGAAGCCATCCATTTGCTCCAGCACTGTAGCAGAGGCGAGCTGTCTAGCAGCCTTGCGAATCTCGGTAGCAGTCATGTCCTTGCCGCCTGAGGTGCCAACAGCCTTCATCTCGATGGGGAGGCCATGGCAATCCCAGCCAGGCCTGTAGCGTATACGGTAGCCTACAAGGACGATTTTAGCGCACGGATGGAAACCGAAATAGCTGAGCGTCACCAACCCTGTTGGACCTTGACCCGATTGATCATGTCCTTCAAGATCTTGTTCAATGCATGACCAACGTGAAGGCCTCCGTTGGCGTACGGAGGGCCGTCATGAAGGGTGAACTCGGGCCTCGACTCGTTGGATAGTTGCCACTTGTAAAAGTCGTCGGCAGATCGGCGCAAGTAGTCGGCACGGAACTGCGAGAGCGGGCGCGGTCTGGGGCGGTCCGGATCACGGGTCAGCTGAGGCCGGGACGGAGGTCGGACGGCCGCCGGAGGGGATCAGAGCTTACGGAAAGGCGGATTTGGGTAACCTCAGTGTCGATGCCCATGACTTCGACATGATCGCTTTGTAAGCATCACTGCGGAAGGGAGGGTGCGGGGAGGTGGTGTAAGCCGCAGTGCGTACTTTGGAGTCTGGGTGATGTTGAGCTCTTGATGGCTGCAACTCAGAACGACACGATCCGGTAGGCGACGCGATTCCGATAAAATTTAAGTGGGTCGGGTCTGTCAACTGGCTTGCGATGTGCCTGAGGTCGCCCATCCTCTGTGAGTGCCTGCCTGTTGCATCGTGCAGCGGCCCCGCATGAGCAACCGCACGGGCAAACCCAATGGGAGGAGGGCCACCCACTTACCTAAGGTACCATGGCATCTGCCGGGAGGCGTCCAAAGTACACCTTCCCTGCCCCAACCGCAATTGCGTGCAGCTGGACCCGGAAAAGGTACATCGGCATGGTGGGGCGATCTTCCTCAACGTCACAACTTAAGCTTCACCCACTCACCTCGACAATCAGAACTTCCTTACAGATACGACACAACCTCCCTTCCTTCACGGCTGACTTCACCGGTTCACCCACTTCGTTCCGAAGCATCCACAAGGTTGTTCATTCTCGGCCGTTGCGTTCAACCCAGCCACGTCACATCAAGCCTATTACGCCTTGACAGAAAGCTACCTGCTTACCCAAAGGTCTTCCAATAACCACGTCTGGTCTATACTATACTCCACGCCTTACTGTAACCCAGTTCTTGGAAACAACCCGAAAATGGCGCCTCTCCGTCGGTATCTGAGAATCACCAAGTATTCCGTGCTCGAATGTCGCATATACCTCGACAACCCGGCTTTGGCACAGAGCTGGCTTCTAAACCCCAGGAATCCCATATTGCCCAAGGTCATTGAAAGCGTCCGTCACTTAGTACTGCCGAAACTACGCGAGGAGAAGGAGAGGGAACGAACCAAAAAGAAGAGCTCCAAGAAGAAGAGTGTCAAGGATGTCGTCGTTCAAGGTTCGTCATGCTGTTTCGCAACTCTACTCACTGTCACTGCCACACAACCCAACCACCTTTCACTGTTGCAACCAGCCCGGTCCAGATTTCTTGTGGAACTGAACAGAGTTGGCTGATCACAGCATTAACTAGATGAGTTTGAGGTGTCAATGTTCCTGACCGAGACGAGTACACGCCACTCACTGCTCACTAAGCACAAGCATTTCCGCGATAAGGCAACCAACAAGCTGCAGTCTAATTCTAATAAGATGATCAGCGAAACGAATGACGCACCAATCGACCTGGACATGGAGGCCGAAGGTCCCGATGCAACGGTGCACGTTCGGGAGGAGAGTGAATCCGAAGACAGCTCCGGCGGTCTCTCCCACATCCCCGCCGTCGATGAAACAAGCCGGCCTCGGCGGTCAAAGAGACAACGCGGGGAACCTCGGGACGCTGATGCTAATTACGAGATGCCTTCAGACGATGACGCTGGTGCCGAGGCTTCGGCAATCGAGATAGATTCCGAGGACGACGTATTCCCACCTCCTAAGCGAATCAAGAAGCAGGAGACCGGGTCCGACGTCGAGCAAGACGACGATGACAAGAAAAAGATGGCCATGGACGTTTCATACGAAGGTTTTGCCATCTATGGTCGTGTACTTTGCCTCGTCGTCAAGAAACGGCAAGGTCTAAGATTAGCAGCTTCGAGCGGACCTGGGAACGCCAAGCAGCCTGCTGGCCAAGCCAGCATGGAGAACTGGATCAGCTCTACTCAGATGCCTAACCCTGGCGCCGAGGAGGACGCGTCTTGAGGCGCAAGTGAGCAGTGGCTAAAACAAGGAAGCTGAAGCTACACCAGGCAACTGGCATAGTAGGGCGTCCGGCGACACGGGGAGCTTGAATATGCTCCTCACCGGCATGATTACGCGGTGGCACGATGACTGGCTACATCAGATCGACCTTTGACACCTCTGTCAATTGTTGGGACGCATCGCATATACTGAACTATCGAGGACCGGGCATGGAGCTATTCTCCGCCTATTGTTTCGTGTGCCATGACTAGCCAAGTCTTTCCTAATAGACGCGCCACGATCATGAGACGTCTTTTTTATCACAGATCGAGATCTGTGGAGTGCAGCAAGAACAAGCGATTGTTTCGTGAGGGTCCGCTAGTTGCCTATGACGAGAACGAGGATGGTTCAAGAATCCATGTCTCAGCACGTGCTTCCAGGATCGAAACCAGGCCAAGCCGGAGGTTATGTTAAAGGATGACATGGTCAACCTGAACTTTATCATCGGACTGTCTATGAGACCGACCACGCCGCCTCGTAGGGATGCTTCGGCATCCCGAACGGGGCATGGCACACTTGTAATCGCCGTTCAGTCCACCGGGAGTGTCCCGGGTTTTCAGTGCTCTACCGCGGCATGGTGCCGAAGCGTCGATCTAAAGAGCCATGGGAAACAGTTGCTAGATGATGCACGGTCAACTATATCCGACTAGACCGGTGATAACTAAAACTAGCTCAATGGGACCCAAGATGGTCGGCAGACGCTAGGCTAGCCTAGAGACCTGTGGCTAATGCTAGTCGCTTACGATGTTACGACTCAGGTTGGATTTCCCTGCCAAGTCGAAGCTAGCTTTATGAACCTCCCAAGCCTCTGGAATCATGAACATCAGTTGGCGTCTGCGCTAATTTTGAATTTTCGCTCCTATCAACCCCTCCTCTTGACTGTCGCACATTCTCCTTGGCGTTTCCTGCCGGCTTATCATATCTGCCTCGCCGTTACGACATCGACGATGAGGACATTTAGGTGAACACAAGATGATGGTTTCAACGTTAGGAATGAACGCATTGTGTCGCAACCGCCTCCATGCTCGGGTTTTCAAGATTCTGTCAGTAATTTTTGGCCGAGGCTACCGGACGAGGGACAACCAGGGATACGGTGGCTTCCAGCTACATGACACATGCCATTAAACGCAGGTTGGCTGTCTCGAAAGTAACCTTTGGCAGGCTTCTGTGACAGACTTGCCGCTTAGAGAGGTCTACGACGAGTCTGGACATGGCATATGTTCAACTGTGATGCCTAAGCAAGGATGTGATTTGCCTTCAACTCCTGAATGGAAACATTGATGCCAACCTTGCCAAACACGCGATGGAAGGCTGATCTCACGTACAACGACTTTCGATTTGAAAAGATACATTTCGACGAAGTACCAACACCCGCCTGCGTGAGAACGTTACGAAGTTCCACAGTGACATCGAATACCGTCGGCGAGTAGTTGACGGAACCGATTCACACCATCAACTCTGCGGGCTAAGTGGCTTAGGAATCACGATAACGACAGTCTAACCAGAGTTGATTCGACCGATCACAACTCACGGACCGACTTAATTGACAGGCAGAAGTACGCTAGTTTCCCGTCTGAGCCGCCCAGCACAGACTCATGGTCGGACGATTGACGAGTGCCTCTGACGACATGATTGGAGTAGTCGGATGGTACTGCGCTTACGAATATACCTCTGATCCGTGTTGTTGGACAACATTATGGCCAACCACTACCGAAACAGTAGTACATTCCATTGCACAGCATATCACGCTGACCGACACCACTTGTTTTTTGATAACAGTACAGCCTAGAGCTTTATCAAGCGCAGGCCGGGGATAACGCGGGCTGTCTATACACGTTACCCCGCCAAGCTGACAGTTTAGAATTGATTGAACTTCTGGCGTCAGCGAGGCAAAGCAACATCCTCCGTCCAAATGCGACCCCAGCAGCCTAGAGTCCACATGACCGCCCGTCATCATGGGTTGCGCGTCCAAAGAGGGTGTGGACGATCATGTGGATGTAGTGATAGCACGACGTGACTGTTATCAAGCCATTGGCGCACCAAAGCACGAATCCGAGGAGACATGGACGTACGATTTAGCCTCTTCTCAAAGCGTCGAGGTGCAGTGCCTACTGGTCGATCAACCATTTGAACCCCCACTCAGCCGGTTAATGCTCGCTTCCCCGTACGGACATGGCAGCAGATGGATGTCGACAGCCAATGACCGGATGAAACCGTTCTAAATGTCCGTAAAATGCTACCGTTTTGACGGGACGTGCTGACACTTGATGCAGACAAGTCCATGGGGTTCTCGTCTCAGATGCTCCCTTGACGCAAGGGTACCGCGCCCAGGGTTGGGGACAATGAGCAAACTTCTCAACGTTTTGCCTAAAATGGAAGCATTGGAAAGAGGTGTTCCCCTCCAGAGTAACCTTCTTTTCGACGTGCTCGGCCGACGGACTTTCTGACGGCGGGACACGGAGGTGGCCCACCATGGCGGCGACTACGGCGGCAACGCATGGGGTAGAAGAGGCAATGATGTCCTCATTACGGAGAAACAAGACAGAAACTCCGTCCGTTGAAGGCAGCATCTGGAAATTCAGGCACGCCGAGCTCCCCGTACGTCCTCTGCGTCGTGTCCCTTGCTGCAGCCAACGAGAAATTGGAATAGCTTCAAGGGGCCGAGTACACTGTCTCGGGAAGCGAAAGCGACCAACACAAATTGGACAGAAATCCACACGGAATCAACGATACGGTTGCCCCTCGCCCCTGTACCTGCAGTAGCGATCTTTGATGCGGGAAGCTGTTCTAATGGTACCAAGCTCAGCTGACCAGCAACCGGCTGTGCTAGGCAACGCAGACATCAGGCTTTGGCCTCGCATCCGTCTTGCTCTCTCGTTTCTGGTGTGAGCAAACAGCGTGTAACCTATTGCGCAACATTGCCGCCCATCAAGTCTCCTCTGGGGACCCGGGCGTGGCAATCGCTCGATGAACCCCTGTTGACGGTGTGGTGTGATCGTCAGGGGTGGTCGTTGCTCTTCAGCCGCCCCTTGCTCAACACCACGTGGGAATACGGCGACTGACCAACCCAGTGGACGCGGGCTTTCGAGCTCGGACGTGGGGCGCGGGCGTGTTGAATGCTGTGCTCACACACACGCTGCACTTTGTCATCTTTTTGGGGGCTTGCGTCGCATTCGTGTCACTGCGGAGCGAGGTAGAGAGCATGTTTCAGATGCCTTTCTACCGACTGGCACCTCTATCATCTCATTGGTTGCACAACGAGCGTGGCCTAGAGTGTCTCTCGATAAACGGACGATGCCGAGTCTGCCGAGGCTGACTTGGCTAGCTTACCAATGGTTTTCGTTCCTTCGGCGAGGAACTCAAGCGGCGATAACGGCAAAGACACGTCAACGAGTGTCAAAGAAACAACCACGGGGTGCGAGCACACCGGAGCCGAATACGCCCTCAATCGAGCCGCATTTGTCTGAGACCCATGAGATGAGTGCCACAGTCACGCAGTCGATGAAGTGGGCTGCCGAAACTTCCCCTTCCGCCGTACGATGCAAGTACAGGCAGGCAGGTATGTGTAACACACAGGATCTTATCGGTCGCCTGAACTCAAGCGACTATTCCACCATCGTGGAGCGGGCAAGAAGCAGGGCTGTTCGACGCGCCAGCCGCAGCATAACCTATGACGGAATACTTGCATGCCTCGTGGCACACGCTGCGCGACCTCGCTTCCCAATATTGATGCAAGATTTCCTTTGCGGTAATTGTCCGACGGTATTCCTGCAGATTGGGATGAGGGTACACGGCGTACACTTTAAAAACGCCATGTGTAGCACATAGCTTAACCGAAGCTGCTGGGACCTGCAGGAAAATGGCGCAGGGAGGCGTCTTCCTCTTTCGATCATCCGTTCGTCGGGGAGTGCCGCAACCTCATCTACATCTCCAAGCTTTGCCCCAGCGGAAGCAGATCAGGATTGCGCGGGTTCCGGGGTTGGCTCGTCGTTCTCTTGGGCTTTACAACGTTGTAGGGCTGCCATTCCAGTAAGGGTTATTGTGCCTGTCTTCCGTGTGCCCGGGCGACAAGATGTCAGCTGCATCAAGCGCTTTAGCCACTCGAACCATCTGTGCCTCTCTTGATACTTGTTGCCTGAACAGCCCTGTCGCAGGTTCGTCCTCACAACGGTACGAGAACCCATCTTGAGCCAGATGCACTGAATACGAATCATCGGTTGAACTGTCTCGACGCGGACGTCGCCGTTCGGTAGAGACACCCTTGACTGCTACAGAAACAGACCTTCAATCAGAGGCATATTTCGAGGCGTTGAGACATGCCAATGTTTTGTCTGCGCAACAACCATATTGGGTGTTTTCGCTTTGCCCCATCGTTCGTTCATTAATGTCAATCACGAACCACTGGCTCGACCGGGACAGTACCATTTCCGATTAATCAATCGCCGTCCCTCCATGTTTTGGCACCGTTTCGGCCGCTACCAACACGTTTCCTTCCAGTTGCCCAATACCCAGACACCGTCTGGGATTGGATGACGGTACGAGGCCAAGAGAACCTGGGGAAGTTCGATCTTGACACGCCGAACATGCTAGTCCTGAGGGGGATTTGCACCTGGTCCAGCATCTCAAACCACTGCAATTCCGTAACCTGGTTCGGCCTGCATGACGACCTGGCGGTGTGCACGGTTGACGAATGGAGGGAGAGAGAGATCGTGATCATGTTCGATACATCACTTTGTCACCAAGTTAGCCGAGCTACGCGTGTCCGACGGCGCCCTCTCACTACGGGCGGAAGGGTCGAACGGCGTCAACCCAAGAAAGTCAACCGACATGCCGAAGACCTAGCAAAAGGACCCGCGTGAAAACAGGGTTTGTGATGGAATCATCGATCAGATGATTGGGTTTCTGGCAGATGTGCGACACCCTCTCCGAACTCCCCAGAACCAACACCCAGCCTTTTTTCAAAACATCTTTTCCATGGTTGATCACCAGCAGAGACAAGGATGCAAAACAAGGATGTTCTCCAAGGCAGCAGTTGTCCTGGGATTGCCAATCTGGGCAACCCGCCTGAGGGTCTTTTTTTGGGAGATGTGACAAGACTCTGTCGTTCGAATGACAGGTTCCCGACGTCGACAGATGTCACAGGTCCATCCATCATGGGGAAGAAGCAAATAACCAACCTTGGCCCCCATGCTACGAGGCGGAGTTTTCGGCCGAACAGGAGGAGCTCTTTGAACCTATCACTGAGTCAGGCGCCGTTTACGATGTCGCTACCGAAGTGATTGAGGAAATAAAACTTTCATTAGCGCCAAAAGACGCGAGACAAAAAGATGCGAGACAAAAAGATGCGAGACAAAAAGATGCGAAACAAAATTTAAGTCCGTTTGTGTCGATGATCGCGGATTGTCACCGGGATCGAGGGACAGCAACAGCTAAGCGTCCGAGACACAGCCTCTTTGTTCCTGGCGGTGTCTCTGGTTCCTGAACGAAGCTCGACAAACTGGGCAAAATACAGAGTATTGCCCGGCTAGCGAATGCATACACTCTAGCCTCGTCTGGTTCGCGCTCCCTCTGCCTTGTATCGGTGTATTGGGGGGGGGGGGGGGGGTGGAGAGCAGTTCCAGAAGAGAAGAAAGCTGGGGATTGCAAACACGCACGCCCCTTTGTTCCACACCGCAGACGGACGAACGACGGCGTGTCATGAAGCACACCGAGAGGCGGGACGCTGCAGGAAGCATTACCAACTTTTTTTTGTACGGTACCGGCCCATTGGAACTGTCACGGGACGTGTTCGATGCGACGCTGCATGTGCAGGATAAGCGTGGCACACACGGCCGACCCCAAAGTTCCTTACTCCATTCTGGGATCCAAGGTTCGTTTGTGTCCATTTCTGATTACGAGAGAATGAAACCCTGACCGGGTTCTGGCACTCGGTGTACGGTGGTTACCCGTCCGGTGTGCCAACGCTAGCCGGCATAAGGCCTGCTGACAAAGGGGATTGACGCTGCGTCGTGGGGCCGGATGACGATGCTATTCCTACACGAGACCTCGTGGGAATTGTTCTATGCCGTGGACGAAGGCCGAACGGATGGGGAGGGCGACCCGCTTCTGCAGGTGCTCAGCAAGCGTCGTGATCCGGACCCGGCTTGCTGGTTGGTAACGGACTGCTGGGTCCGGAGGGCAGATTTGAGCGGATCCAATTTCGGTGGAACTTGATGGGGGCAAATGTGAATTTGCCTTGGAACTTCCCAGACTTTCCAGGCCCTGTTAGAGACTACCATAGTACTGTGTACTACCATAGTTGAATGCGACATCCGTCATCCCAGCAAGTCACATAGAAGTTGTGGTTCCGGGCTGGACATTCCACAATCTTCGACAAATTTGACGGGTTTGGCAGGGGCAAGGGGAGGCGGACTCAGGAACAGCAATGGAATTGGGTCAACGCGACCTCAAGAGACGGAGAGACGGAGAGACGGAGAGAATCGAGGTTTGTTGCAGCGCAAAGTGCAGCGCAAGGGGGAACGGAGACGCGCGTGGCCTGGTGGCGGAGCAGCCCTTTCGTCTTCGTTGCTGCCCCGAACATCCGGAAGGTTACAGGCGATGAACAGATCGGCGGGACGCAAACGCCCTTTGAACCGAAAAATACCCTGCCATCATCGAGGAACGCGATGTGTGACAAGATGGTCAGTGTTCCGTGTCGGAGACATTTCTCAGCCTGTCCGAGCCACGCGTGTTCCGTGCTATTCTCGCAGCGTCGCCGAAGCTTGGAAGCCGTATGGACGCGTCTCAAGAAAGCCGACCAATGGCGACTCCTGGGTTCCTCGCCCGGCAGGCCATTTTAGTGTAGAGCATTTGGGGAGGGGGGGGGAGGAGGACATCAGACGAAGAAATAGGAGCGCGGCGTTTGGAACGGACGAAACGAAACAAACGCCGCAGCGTCAAGTTCAACAATAGCAACGAATCAATAAGGCAGGAAGAAGGTGACTGAGAAGCCAAGCCAAGCCAAACGCCAAGAGGTGGACGCAGATGCAAGTTGCGATAGGCACGAGGCAGAGACAGAAGCTGAACAGATCCCAGAGCCGCGGCAGCTTTGTGGTTTCGAAGGCGTGCTTTGCCCCGGGCGTTGCGGTACGCTTGGATCAAGAGGGCAAAGAAATGAAGACCGTCGGGCGGCCACTCTTGGCGTGTTGCGGAATGGTTGACATCCGGGATGGAGGCATCGCTTCTGTTGCTCGTCGATTCCTCGATGTGTACGTGCGTGCCGGCGAAATTCTGTCCACGACGACGCCAGTCGACGCCGCCGCGGTCTCCCGCCCGACTGACGATGACACTTGCCCCTTTTCGGTGGCGAATTCAATCATTTGGCGCGGGAAAACAAAATTAAACAAAGTCCCCTCCGGCATGCTTCCCGCTCAGCCAAAAGGGCCACGAAAGGAGAAATCTGAGCGCCAAGGGGCTGAAGATGACGCTGTGCCAGGGACAAAATGGACCGGATGTCACTGGACCCTGACACTAACACCCGCCATCAAATGCCGAAGACGCGGTATGACGATTGGGCCCCCCCCGTCACGGGCTATTTGAGTTGACAGCTTCCTTGGGAGCCGAACGACACACCAGCGGATTGATTAGCGAAGCTTATTTCGCATCGCAACCAACGGTGAGGTTTTCGTGCCGTGGGGTTTTCCAGAAGTCGGTGAACGTGTTTGTACCTTGCATCAAACGGAAGGGGGAGGAGGGGGGGTCATTTCGTTACCCAGCCTTGCTTTTCTCTCACCGCTTACCGTCCGTCCGTTCACCTCAGAGAGTGATGCCAAGCTGGGGGAGATCTCCCTCTCTTCTTCCCCCCCTTTCCCATGTTCTCTGGCCGTTCATTGGTGATACCGTGTACGTGGGAACCAGACGGCGCCGCCGAAATGAGCAGGAACGCCTCTGCGTCTGCCGACAAGGGCAGATCAACCGTTTGAGGCGGGATTGCAGGCATCAGATCATCACATTTACGGACCTGGGGGACCAGGCTGGCTGACCCAGCAGAATGGATACAAGGCTAAGGGGAAGCGACAGGATTTTTGTTTTTGTTTTTTTTGTCCTTTCCAGCCACACTCCCCCGAATTGTCATTCCCAACACGACGGTCCGGGGGGGGAGGGGTTGATAGATGAGGCTCTTTTGACGGTGTATGGAGCATTAGCGCTGTACTCCATGGATGGAGAACAACGGCGAAGACTTCTTTCACCGACGGGGGCCGCACGGTTCATTGTTGAAGGGAAATTTCCCGACAGAATGGTTTCGGTCTGATCTTCGTCTCAAGTCATCTCGCGCTGACCGAGGCAGGGCAGAGGGGGGGGGGGGGGGGGGGGGGGGGGGGGGGGGGGGGGGATTGTTTTTTCCCTTTTTTCCCCCTTCTACTTCCGCTCCACGTGCAAAACCACAGAGAACCCTTTGGGAATTTACATCGCAAAACCCCGATGTGGAAGGTACTTCGCACGCTCGTCCAAACGGTCGGTCACATCATAGGCAGCAGCAACAGCAAGTGTAGCCGGAGCGCCTCTGAATTTCCGTCTTGTAAGGGTCCCGAGTCAGGACCCTTGTCCACACTCAATGCGGCGTCTTTTTTTTCTCTCCCTTTTTTTGTGGAAAGGACCTTTTGAACTCCCGGGAGCTTCCACCGTCTTCCTTCCGGGGGGGTTCCAACCCTTGTGCGCGCTCTCTTGCTACGGATCTCGGACAGAGCCCTGCCAATCACCGCCCTCGGGGCGTAGTCCAGTCGCGCAGGGTTTGGGACGGATCTGGTCGCGAAGAAAAAGACGGGCGTCGTCGACGACGCCGGATCTCTCCCCGGGTTGTGCCAAGTCTTGTTCGAGCAGAGAAGAGGAAGGGGGTTGGAACTGTTGCTCTTAGCTCCCCGGCTCCTTGGAGCCGCCTTGTAAGTTGGGGAGCGGGGGGGCGAAGCCCTCTAGCTGCTGCTAATGCTGCTGCTGTTGCTCCAATCCAGCCATACTATGACCCCAGAAGCCGAAGTGCGGAACTAGGCGAACAAGACTTTTATCACATATCGATTTCGGGGGGAGGGAGTCGAAGATCCCTCAAGGGCTGCTTCTCATGGAACCCGGACGGCGAGGTTGGGATATTGTCTCACGTCAATCGATGGGAACCAATCGCCCGCGGAGTCAGGGCTGCTAGTCTGAACTCAAAATGAACGGCATTGGATATCATGCCTTCCTTAACGCAGTACGGCTGGCTAGATATCATCGGCGTCAAGCGTCAGCAAGCAAACCGACTTGTGGTACCATGTAAGGATTTACGTATCGTTTATGTGCCGCAACCTGCTTCACCGAGAGGGCGGTCGCACCATTGGGCGATCATCCCACGTGGGGGGGTGCCAGGGTTGTTGGTACTTCGTGGGATGCATCAGGATAGGTTCCTAGATAGAGGAGGGACAGAGGCCGTCGGGAGCATACCCGCTTGGTCACGTCTGATTCCCTCCAAGCGACGAGCGGACGAGGCCGACGTGCTACAACTGGATGGAGCGATGTTCTTGTAAAAGGAGCGGGTCATGTTGAGAGGGTGTGTTGTGATGTGTGGTACTCGAACAAGCTTCAACGGTGTTTGGGGGGCCTCAATATGCCCTACGCCGGAACGGGGATCATTTGCCGAGCCCGGAAGTGTTCGGCCAGTGACTTTTCCCACCACAGCTTCATCGCTTGGAACGGCTGAGGTTTTGGATACCGAAGACGGCGGGTGACGCTTTAACACAGGAGGGAGGAGCCAGGGCTGAAGTCCGAAGAGCGCCATTGCTAGGACTGCAGGTTGAAAATGTAAAGAGCATGTATCGCGTGTAAACCACCGGCATGGGCGAGAGAGGCGTGCTTCGGCGCCCTTGTCGAGAGGCCGTACAAGGGACTAGTTAGTGGTACGATGCAACTGTGATATGTGCGCTTGTTGTTGCAGACCTGGATCGGCTCTAGTTGGGAGTTTTCCATCGGTGTCTAGAAGACATGCCGCTTGCTCTCCCGGAGAAGCCGCCGCAAGGAACATGCTGTGGCAGACACGTCTACGTAACTGCACTGGCGGTATCGACGAGAGTGACGATTACTAATGAGTTGGCAGTGGAAGGGAATAAGGCTTAGGAAGATAATGACCTCCCATCAAAGTTGTGTTATCGAGTGGACACATACAACGTGCCGTACGGAAGCGTCATTCATTAGCCTCCGAGTATGCACAGTAAGCTAGCACGCCACAAGTAAAGTCTGGAAAACCGTTCTAGACTCTGTGTCTCGTACAAGGGTATCAAGGGGTATGCATCGCTACTCAGGGGTCACGAGATATAAACTTTCACCGAATGCTCTCGCTTGCTAGTAGGCTCAGCCCTGCATTGGATTATGACTTGGAATGCGCTTCGAATCCTTGTCGATCAGACTTGATGTATCGAGTGAAAGTGACGCGGGAGTCACACAGATTCTGGGACAGCTTTCACGCAAGCTTTGAGGTTTTTGGAGTGCAAGAAGAGACATTCACGGCGTAGAAGATAGTCGCTTCTAAATCAATATACTTGGGCCGAATGAGGCCAAAAGACGGTCAGATTCTACTTACTGGGAGAGTCGATGTATGATCCGAAGAGGAGGAAAGGTTGGTCTGCCATTTTACCACGGTTGGTCATCCCTCAGGCCTCCATCACTTGTCTATGATGCTAAATGCAATACATGTACTGTGACAACAAATAATAGCTCATATTAAAAGGGGTTCAGTGGGTGGGTGAACGAAAGTAGAGATATACGAGCCGTACTGCATCGTTGACTCCAATATGGCCCAGTCTCGCTAGGAAACATATATCAAATAGCATTCAATGTTATTATATCGTGTTACAAAGCGGCATATGGCTTGGCCTATCTCTGAAAGGAGCAATCCGGCCGGCCTTAAGGGGGTCGATATGGAGTCCGAATCCGCGATATTCCTGACAGCGTAATCCAACTCGAGTTTCTTCGATGTGTGATCTTCCTTTCCCGTATACTAAATATTTCAAACATAATGGGATGAACGAGAGAGAGAATGAAAGACTGAAACCAGGTTTGAAGCTCAGAGTGGCCTGATGTTCATTTTGATGCCTGAAAGCAACCATTTCTGACTGACAGTGACCGCGACGACTTCGCTGTCCTCCGTGAAGTGACATGATTGGCATGAAACCGCACTCGACCGTTGAGACGTATTTACCGAAGCTCAAATGTGCTTTGAGCCTGGGATACCATGACCATATTATGAAATACGCGAGACTGAGATTCAAAAGGCCGGTGTGAAAGCGGCGCTCTCAAGTCAGGAGAGAACGGAACCCGGCAGACAGCCCGAATTTGCGGTGACTTTCATGGCTGCCGCCTCTGCCCGCTTCAGTCAGGGGATTCTGACCTACGGCAGTTCAAGTATATTCTTAATCACAAGATAACACGTGTCATTCTCTATGCTTGCATCTGCCTGGTTGCATTTCCCACTGAATATTGGTTCCGCATTCCCCAATGCGTGCTTTGGCAATGGCGATGCAAGGTCTCAGACGTGGTTGAAGCAGATCTGAGATGCCATAATATAGATGCGAAGGGTTTCAAAGTTTATGGTGTTACTTACTAATAGAAGAAAGTAGAGCAAGCCTTGGAAATGATGCCGTCGAACATTATCTCAACGTTGTTGAGATCCATCAGATCAATAAGTCTCAAAGGGGGCTTTGCATAATTGTAGATAGTCTCATGGTTGCCACCAGCCCATCTAATAGAATGGTGTCGCAATACTCAGAATAACTTGACAAGAATTATGAGATCTCGACATACGGTTGATTGGGATAATTCGGATACTTCAAGGCTGTGTTCCTGTGTTCGACACCAATGCCCCGTTCAAGGCCTGGTCATGCTGGCCAGATATAGCCCGGAACCACGAAGACAACTGACTATCGAACGCATGGCGCTGCTCCAGTATACATCACGCTTCCCATCAGATTATGGACCCTCCAACACTGGTAGGGACGTTCGCGAATACCCTCAACCCACCCCCTTCATAATCTTCAGCCAGCCATAATTTCCTCTAAACCAACCCAGACCCGCCTCATTCGCCCGTTCTTTCCAACCGTTCACCCTCTGTTCACAAGGAGCTCAACCATAGACGCCCCTAACGAATACAGCATCACGAAGGGGTTGAAGCTTAATGGGAAGAGTGCTTTCTCTCCAGAGTCCTCCCAATCCTCAAAGGCCCTCCGCAAACCTCTGGAAACGGAAAGGCACTGGTTCGATTCCAGCCGGCTCCCTCATAACCCTTGACCTCTCACAGGTTTTCTTTACTTTGTTTGGGTTCTTCATTGTTAATAAGAACATGCTCACCCTGCCTTGAGCGATATACCGAAGGTGGAACATCATCGGGGCCTGAGGCTATTTGCCTCTTGAAGGATTCACATCATGTTCGTGTCTCTATCAGTTCGTCTATTACTAATACTAATCGCTTTCTCCCTCAACCATCCCTCCTTATCGTAACCCATACCAAAAATCAAGCGCCCAGACGTCTCGCAGCCTCCTCGAACCCACCCTCCCCTTCGCCAATCCAGATATCAACCCACCCTCTCGCATCCTCAAACGCCACCCCTCCCCTTTCCCAATCCTCCTCCCCGGGCCTCTCGACATACACAGTCCTCATCCCCCTCCCCCTCGCCGCCATCAAATCCCCCAGGTGCGCCGCCACCATCGCCACCTCCCTCGACTTGCCCCCCTCTCCCAGAAGAGTCTTCACCGCGCCGTCGTACACCGCCGGGTTGGGCTTATACGCCTTCCAGTCCTCGCTCGAGAGCAGCTTCTTGAACCCGAGCCCGCCGAAAGAATCCAGGTCCCGGAGAAGGGACTTGTTCCCGTTCGAGAGCGTTGAGGTTACGAATTTCTCGCCCAACCGCCGCAGGCCCGAGACAGAATCGCCCCAAGGCCGGAGACGATGCCACACCAGACTCAACTCCCGCACCTCTTCTTCCCGATACACCCCGCCCAGCCCCCACGCCTTCAGCAGGGCCACCAGACTGTCGTGGTGATGAGCGTCAATGTCCTTCCACGGAGCCGAGACGGGGTCGTAGCTCTGTGTGAAGTGCTTGTACGAGTCCCGCCACTCCTGCGTGAAGCGGCCCCAGTCGGCGGCCGCGAGCTTGTCTCTCTCCTCTGCGGTGAGGCTGGGGGAGTCCGAGAGCTTGGCTCGCGCGCGGGACGTGAGCTCCTCGACGACGGAGGTGCGCCAGTCCACGACCGTGCCGAAGACGTCAAAGGTCAGGGCTTTGAGGTTGCGCAGGTCTTCCGCCTTGATGTTGGGGAGGTCCCCCGCGATACCGGACATGGTTTCTTCTCTTATTGACGTTTCTCGATTTTATCAGCGTTGGAGCAACGTTCATAGACGCGGGCCTGATGTAGCAGACTCAACCACGTCGGGTTTGAGTTCGTATTATCGTCAGGTCCCGCTTTGGCCCAAGGAGACGCGATCACTAAATAGTGATGAATGAGTGGTGTCAAGGCGGGGTTCGGGCATGTCCAAGAACGCGCACATGCTGACTGATCCATCCCGACCCCGCCTCGCCTACCACCCCGGGTCCGGGAGGGGCCGAGGTGAGACACTGTCCGTCCGGCGGGCCGGGCTGACCAGACGAAATTTTCGACATCCAACGCATGGTATCTGGGTTATGTTTACTCATCTCGGTAATGAAACACCCCCCAGAGTTTCCTAATGTCGCAAAAGAAAGGTCATGGTATCTGGACAGCTCCTACGTCACCTCGAGAGGATGGCACAGTCGTTCTTGTCGTGCCCGGACACGATGCGCTGGGTACGGCATGATATAGCAATCAGCACCGCCGCGTTTATACAGAAAAATCCATAGTCACATCACAAGGCAGAAGCCGGTGCGGGGCATGTGTGAATCGACGAATAATACGAATCGAAGCAGGAAATGCCGAGGAGTCTCGAGTCTATTACTCAGACGACGACGCTCTTGGTAATACACCAATCCTAACAGAATCCGAAAACGAAGAGACAAAGATGGCGGAGAAGAATACAGAACCGGTACTGAGAACAACGAAGATGGTGTTCGTTTCGGATACACGATCACTGATCAAACAATCGCACAGCAAGATGAACGACAAGTCCGCCCTCTCTCATATCGCTCCTCGCCACATCATGACAACGACCAGTTCCAAACCCTTGAACCTCTTCAGGTAACCCCTTTCAGACTCCTGTACATCTTTCCAAAGCACGAGGAATTCTTGAGCTTGTCTTCGGCAAACCTCAGTACCGCATTAGGCAGTCTCGGCGTCCAACTCCCAAGCATGCCCTACATCTCGCCGTCTCTGCCAGTCACCGAAAGGACGCCTAATCTGGCGGGTCGCTCGGCATCAAGGATCACAAATGAAGCTTCATCTCCAGAAGCCAGGTCCTCGGCGCTGCGCCTCGTAGACCGGGTCTCTCTCCCCTTTGACGCCTTGCTTCCGTATTTCAATCCAAGGAAAACAGGGAAGCACGGGGGGGGGGGGGGGAGATAAGCAGAGTGACCAGTGTCGAACCTCAACTGACGATGAACGAAATGACGGCGAGATCGCCGTCAGCTACCAAGATTCCATTATGAGATGACGTGAACCACTCTGTAGCTCAACGAAAACGATGACCAACTCATCTTGCCTGTCTGTCAGAGAGATACTGGCACCAGCCTCGACATCAAACCCTAGCTGAGAAAAGCAGAACAGCCATGTTCGCTACGCCGACCCCTTGTGTTCACGAGACGAGCATACCGAAGGCCCATGATACCTTGTGTATCCCTGCGGGGGTCGCCACCACAACTCACCGGGCCATGCCCAGGACTGGACAAGGGGCTTTGCACAGTGATCCTCTCGACATGACGTTGGATTGCAAATAGACGGTTGCTCGTTGTGAATAATCAACAATCCCCATCATCCACTCGTTTGTGCTTGGTAACCACGATATCCAACCATTTTGAAGCATACGCGGGATGAGTATTGCATCAAGCATCGTCTCGTGGATGCTTCATCCAGCGCACTGTGCAAATGTCGATTGATACATAGAAAGGGGTAAGCATACAGTGACGTATGGGCAGCGGTCCATGCCCCGACTTCAGGGCTTGCTACCGAAGGGGTTCCTTTCGCTCGAATGAAGACCGGGCCGCTTCAAGAGAGATAGTTGGCCTGCCTTGACGAGTATCATAGACCCTGACTTCAAGCTCCCTGCTCAACCCCAAGGCTGTTGTGTAGATAAGATGGACTAACCTGATGACTTGGGCAAAGGCAAGACCCGCGCTGGACACATCGGCCCGCGATGGCGAGGCTTCTACACCAGTGCTTGACGGATGAACAGATGCGTGGCGCGTACAATCCGGGAATGGTCATGTCGAGCAAGAAGCTGGGCTGCGGACAGAGATGTTCCGCAGGGCCCGGCCTGCGTTGTTTGGACGAGCAAGCTTACTATGCCCTCAAAAATGTTTGTTTGCAGCGATTGCTAATCTGCCTCGCCCTCGCGCCGACGCCAACCTCATCAAACTTGCGCGGACGGATACCCGCTTACGCTCCAAACATAATCTCAGCCGTCCAATTGCACAGCGACGTTGGTGAGAAGCCGCGCCCACAAATCATCTGCGAAGGGCCCCGTAGGTTCGCATCTTCGGCCCCCCCCCAGACGTTGGAACGGGCCAGGGCCTGTGGACAAGCTGCGAGCCGCGTCGCAGTATTGCAGTGCAGCTCGCCGACCTCCTTGGCCCCGTATATTTACCGTAAGGCGGGGGCCCCTCCCGGGCTAGGGCGACGGCGGACTGATCATCCAAACATGCACTGATGGCGTTCGTGCTGTTCAGATGATGGGGATCTGGGAGCCTGGCCGGCCGAGTCCCTCCCGCACCTGCACGCGGCGTTCACGTATCCAAGCTCTGATTTAAAGTCAAAGATATCGAACATCCGACGAGTCAAACTGCCTCTAGTTGAGATGAGTCCTTCCTCTCCTGTTGCCCACGTGGGAAAATAGTCGAAACATTACAAGCCTGCCTAGATTCCTGAGCAAATGGGGAGCTTGCGAAAGAAAATTGAGATGGATCGTGAATGGGGCCGCCATGGTTGTCCAAGAGATGAGGCTGCTTTGGGAGACGATGGGAAATGACCTCCCCATCTTTCGCGAGAAAGTTTTTGGTAGCTCGTATGATGCGGCGCGCCGCGAAGCAACTTTGGTGAGCGACGGGGCGTCAACGGCAATGTTTCGGCCACGCGTTCAAACTGCTCGCACCAGACAGATCACAAGTCTTCAACTGATCTGGCATATATGGCCTGGTATGCTCGTCTTTTACGCTGACCGGTGAAGCTTGAGGTCCCGTCGGCTCGATATGATCTTGATTGAGTTCTAGGCCGTGTCCGATGGTCGCACAGGATACCACCTCGCAATCTTCCTGTTTTCCAATTTCGCACCTTGCGCCGACCGGGTCTGCTTGCTGGGGCTCCAATACTGCATGTCATTTGTTTGCGGAAGATATACATCCCCTGCAAGTGCATTGTGAAGCTCCCTCAAGTAGTCGTGCATCTGCGCATGGGGCTCGTCGTCATAAGCGAACGTGATAGAGCTGCAGATGCTCCGCTTTGTCCAAAAAGGCCTTGCGTCAGCCGCCACCGATGCAGCTTGACCGAGGTCGGAAAAGGGACCTCAATGTGGCGTTGTCTGTCATCTCATATTCCTCCGGCTGGGCGAGACTTCAATGCTTGCCAAAAGAACTCTCGATTATGTTGTCGTTCTGTGTAAATTCCAGGACGCGGGTGGCGCTTGGTCGTTACGGGCGTGTATGGTAGGAGGCGAGTGACTACTGAACACGGGCCGGGCGTTAGCATCAATTGTCAATGCACTCAGAGTCACTGACGGTTCTCTTGAATAAGTGGCAGTCTGGAGTCTTTAGCAGCGAGCCTTATGGCGTTGGACCTGATATGTTGCAACTCGAAGATTACGACTAGTTTGCCGTAATTAGGTGCTTGGCCATTGGGCATCCGGTCGATTGATTCTCCATGGGATATCACACTCGCCTAGCGGCCCTTGTCGCGGATTCTGCACACTTGTTCACAGGCGCGAGTGAGTATTGCATATTCATGTAAACAGACAAACCCGGGGAAGCCATCCGGACGGAAAGAACATGTGATGACTTGGAGATATGTGTTTGCTCCACGCATGGATACGTAGGGTTGAGACGAGTCTTGAAAGAATTAGCTCCACTCCCCGCCATGTTTGCTCTCCAGATGTGCCCAGGCCAACAAGAAGCATGTTCCCTGTGCCTGGTTGTTGGACTGAGAGAACACTGGGTTTATTTGAGAGTTGGGCACCGGGAATCATTTCAAAACACCCAGGGCCAGCACCAAGACGACCAGTCAAATGATTGGCCTGCTAGCACAAGCCTCTCAATCAGAACATTACTGGGGGGTGGGGGGTTTGGCCTTATTCGTTTGTTGGTGACATGAGGATCGGAACAGTGGATGTTTATCCGGTAAGCGGCAGGGCGGACCCAGAACTTCAAGAGATCGGACACAGATACGGAGTCTCCAAAAACAACGAGGGAGAAACCACGATGATGGTGCTCTCCGTGCCCGATGACGGGACGAATGGACATCGACGGCGCATCTGACTAGTGCCGACCAGTGGTGGGAGCTTGCGTGAGATTGCCAGGAGGGGGCGCGAACCGATGCGGCGGCGCCGGAGGCTTGCAAGCCTGCCGAGTGGCTTACACGGCCATCTGGACTAGGGATTCAATCTTGCTTGCGCGGCCATGGTCTCCATGTTGGGAAAGGGGGTTGCTTAAATCTGGAAGCAGTTGGACGGCGACCCAGAATTCCGTTCGGATATCGAGCCGTATTCCGCATTGTTGGAACTCCAAAGACCGGAGCCGGGGAGTCAGCAAATCTGCGAAAAATCTGCGATTGTGAGGTACCGGAGACATCCTTTACGGCTAAGCGATGAGTTGAGCTGATAGACATGAGAGTGAGGGATTATTCCAAGGTGGCTGCGGCGTAGAAACCAGAGACCAGGTGAAGACGCAGTTCTTCCTATCCGAGCCATACGTATTCGAAATAAGGACCCGGGTTCTTCAGTTTCGCGAACAGACAATGGGTAATGATCCGCTTCTCGGGAGGCTAACATCGGTCGGGGAAGCCACCGCGAAAGGGACCAATGACCGAACTCAACATCGCCTTTCGTCACAAGTGCCCCACGGGACATCCGTCTTGTTGGTTGTAGGAGATGAGAGAGCAAATGTGACTTGCTGGGATTGCGAAGCCTTTCGAGCCTTGGGCTGCAGAGCGGGCCAGCGGCACAGCAAGTGCAGCGTACAAGCGCGGATGCAGAGAGTCAGGCACGTAATCACAATGTCCAACAGCCTCTCTCCACTGTGATTCCGTGCCTGCATTTGCGGCCGTCGCAGGAACACCAGCGTTTCTCTCTTGGCAGTTAGAAACCGGCTGATGTGGTCGTTATGTGTTGGAAGTTTCTGCTTTCTTTTTCGTGGCTCGTTTCTGCTTGATTGGCGGGCGTGCAACAACAGTTCGTGGAATGTGCAACAAACGTGCAACGGAGCATGGCAAAGACACAAATGGCGTGGGCGGTGCAAGGTTGATAATGTCTCTTGAGTCTCGACTCCTGAGTCACTTTTCAGTGCCCGATCGTCGAGACCAAGGAGAAGGAAGCCGGATGCGCTTCATTCCAGGCGGCCATTGAGTCGACTACGACTCTCTTTCCTAGCTATCTTGTAGTTTTAGTGTTACAAAGCGATACGACGAAAGCTCTGACCTCAGTATGGCACGGCTAACGGGAGCCGGCAGTTCGAGGGGGTTGAGGAACCGAAGCTTGATGGGAGGGACACCCCTGGACCAGACGCGAGCTGCGTTTATGATGCTGTCTTTCTTTCGACACACAGCAGGGTGCCTCTTGTGCGTGCGTGTGCACAGTCCCTCGATGGATTGACAGGGTCGGCACATGTGGCAGCCTGTACAAAGTATCCGTACTCTAGATTGACAGCCGAGGGACCTGCTGTCAGGCGATTCAGTTCTGACCCCCGGAGGCTGTGCTTCTTGGGACGGAGGATCCGGAGGTAAATGAGACAGCGGGGATCGACATCATTGTCAATGTATTTGAGAAAAAGAAAGGAGATAAGGCGATGACAAGACATTCCGACAGGAAAGGCGGCAGTGTAAGTGGTTGAAAGCATCTCAAGCACCGTGGAAGGTAATGCGCCTGGCGAGCCATGTGTAGAGTTGCTGCAAGCCGACCTCGGGGGTAAGAAAGGCACTTCAGGGTCTGCATGCACATGGCACAGGTGAAGGGGGAAGAGAGGCTGAACCAACTCCTGGTGGGAATTTCGATGCTGTTTACCCGAGATGTGTACAACGTCGGGCAGCGCTGGGTAAGGATCAACAAGAGGTGTTGCGGAGGCAGTGGCGGCCTGGGAGTTGGACCGAGTTCAAAGTTGTGACACAGTGAATTTCAAATGAGGAGGAGGAGGATGCCAAAGACCTGGACACCTCTGGTGCTGAGCGGCTGACGGGACCAGACGCGACGATACGACAATGGCGAGTGACGGTGGGTGACAAGAGGTGCGATCAGCGCAGCTGGGAAATTGCGGGCTTCATATTGGAGAGGTTCCTATTCGACGATGAAGGCCGGATGTTGAAGACAGAGAGCCCAGCAGCCGGGCGACCCAAGACGGGTTAGTGGGTGAAATTGCCTCCTTCCCCTGGATGTTCGTTCTCCTGGCTGGGTCTCGTTGGATCCCCTGGAAGGAGCTCCCATGCCTAGCGTTCTTTCCTGCCCAAATGGCTTACCCCCACTTCTCGCCGAACCAAAGAACGTTAGCGGCGATTCTGGTCGCTCCCACAAGTCCAAACTGAGAGGTGAGGGTATCCCCAGTCGTACCTTGCCCGGATGCTGTTGCATCCTTCCTGTTGGAGCGCGGGAAACCAGGGGCCATCTTTGCAGCAATCTGCGAGAGCGCAGGCTAGAAACCTTCCCATACTATGTATGTAGTATGCTAGCAAGCTTGGCCGCTTGCCTGCTTCGAGATGGAGGCCACCAGTCGGCAATCCGGGTTAATCCCATCTGGCGTCGTTTCACTGGGTGATTTGTTTCCTGCCAAGGCAAGGAAGGCGAAGGTGAAGGAGCCTCTTGCTCTTTTCACGAACGCAACAGAGTTTCGCGGATGCTGGAAAGCCCCGGTGACCTTGCAGTAGTTCATTCCTCTTCGCTTTCACCGTAAAAATGTGGAGAGTTGATCAAGAGGTGCCTTCCTGTACCGACGTGAGAAGGTACGTATCTCGCTCATTTGTCAACTCCCGTCGTCAAATGAGAGCAAGGCCGGTGCCTTTTTTGGAACAACCAGACAGACAGACCGTCGAGTGCCTACTTCTACCTACCTACCTTAGTTTTGTAGATAAAAAAAAAGGCAAGGGGAATGAATCGTCCACGTGTCGACGTCTCGAGTAGTAACGGTCGACAGCTGATGAAGTGTAGCGTTCCTCCGTTGGCCCAATCATGGCCGGCGCCATTAATATTCGGTTTGTCGAGGACCCCTTTTTCCCACGCTGGTTGCTTTTGTTCCCCAATGATCGTCTTTACATGACTCCGACACGAGTGTGGTCGGTACCTTATCTCATGTATTCTCCGTCCTTTCTGTAGCGGGCGGACGAAACGACGGAACTGGTGACTAGCTAGCGCAGCCGCAGGCCCAATTGGCGCCGCAAGCTTTCATCGCTCCCTCCTTTGCTGCGATCTCTGCTTTTCCCTGCCAGGACCTCCTTTCCTTTGGGTTCGAGAACGGTAGCTTCTGTAACGCATTACAAAAATAAAATCAAAAGTGGCATGAAATCTGGGAGAATGGCACACGCACCCAAGCGCTCCTCGTTTCCAATAGACTTCACATGAGTAAGCTGCGAAATGGGGCTCATTTTTGTTCCTCTTGAATATCCTCCAATCAAGGAGCGGGTTGCTGCAAGTCACGACTCTGCGACTGACGGACCGGCGCCCATCCACGATGATGGAAAAAAGAAGAGGAAGACGAAGAAGGAAAAAAAAGTCTCACAAAGTCAGAATGCGCGCGTGCCCAACAGTCCGTCGTCCCACAGTACGTGGCTGGACCGTTGGCGGCTGGACCGTTGGCGGCGTCGTGTGTGTGTAGCGCGTGTACCTGGGCCTGGCTAATTTATTCCCATGTCCTCTCGCGCCTGGCCCTGTGGTCTTCCTTTTCGTCTCCTCCTATATGGGTTTCTGGTTCGCTTCCCAATCACAGCCATGATCGCCCCGTTTCCCACCCCAGTTTAGCTAATCTCAGAGACCGGGGGACGCACATTGGGTGTGGCTCATGTCCATGATCCCATCACAGTTGCATCCCGCAGCTTCCAGTCCGTTCAACCGTTGCGAAGCACCAGAAAGCAAGCACGTAGGATTGATTGGAAGATCGCGCCCCATTACAACAGCGCGGCACGGCACAGAGTACAGATGCAGCAGACATTGCCTGCACCTGCTTGCACACCTTCCGTCGGTTGACTTGCCTTTGCTGGCCCGTGTCGTTGCATCTACTGTACGCTTCTCTCCAAGATGCTGTGGAGAACCAGGGAGGAACCACATGTACATAATCTGCATGGGGTCTTTTCTCTCTTGTGCTCTCTCCTCTCTGTCTCTCATGGCTTCCCGTCACCCGCTACTGCAATGTTCCCATTTCCACTTTGATGCTTTCTCCTCCTCTTCCTCTTGACCACCCCCCCGGCCTCCACCCTACCTACTTTAGTGCTGTCCACCCCATGCTTGTCGACCCTGGCCCGTCCCAATATTTCCATCCCATCTAAGCCTGTCCATAGTCCCATGCTCGCAGTAACCGAATTGTCTGATGGCCTCGCACCTGAGTCTTGACTCTCAATTCTCGCGCCTCGCCCTCTCTCTCAGCCTCTTCTCCTCTTCTCCTCCACCTCCGATCCCCCAGAGGCGCTGCCATTGTCACACCAATTGGCCTCGGATGTAGCTGTTCTATCCTCCGCCTTGTTGAGATACATGTCCTACCGCTGCACGACTGTTCTCCTGCGCATCCATCCATTCTGACTTGCCACTTAGCTGTTGGCAATTGTACATTACACCTATCTTTGTTTTACTACCGGACCTCTACTGTCCTCACTTCGTTCCTTTTGTCCCATCATTGTCTCGAACCCGCCGGCGCGCCATTGCTTTTCTTACTTCGGCTTGTTTCCAAACCTTCCGACAAACTATCGACCATCCAATCCATTCTACTCAGTAAGCCCCCTCCAAATGTCTCGACGAACTTGGGTATTCCGGCCGATCGCTGCGGGTGAAGCAGCTTCAGAAGAAAGGAAGGAGGGAGGTCCGGGAGAAGAGGCGGCTGACCACAAAATTCCCCCCACCAGAACCGCGCGAAACAAGCCTTCACACGCCCTTTTCTCGCACGCTTCTCTTACTCGACAACCGTTTCTTCTCGAACGTTTCGTCCTCTTCTGTCAAATAACCGGTACTTCGCTATCGCTCTGTACGCACGCCAATCCTTCCTCTTCATTTCTCCGTTTCTTCGAGTCGAATCTTTCACTACCGACCAACCTACCCGGTGTCGCTTCCCATCTCGGTTTCTCAAACTCAATTCTTGAATGACATGTCGACATAAAATCGCTCTCCACCCGTTGCGACTCCGACCTTTGGTCTTGCCATCAGTTTTTGCGACTGCCGGCCCTTCGATCTCTCCCTCCTTTCCTTTGCGACGTCGCTTTCAGGCTTCGAAAGCCAGCCAGTTTCAAACCTGGATTTAGTACCTATAATTCCCCGTTCTTAAGGTGGGCAGCCTTCCCAAACCGTTCCCGAACATCCCTCCCCGGCTCTTATACAGCCCAATATTTCACATGGGCCCCGTGGACTTCATGCTAAGCAGAGTCCCAATCGGTCAGAAACGGCCAGTTGAGCGAATCTCTCATTATTTCACTTTTCGACTTTTCGGGCCATCGGCTATTACGTATCATCTATCACCCTTTTGACAAGACTTGCTGCGCCCGCGACGCAGTAGCAGCAGCAGCAGGATTATTACGTCGTAAGTTTCATCCGACTCATTTCATGCATCTTCCTTGACACAGCCTTTCGGTCTCTCCCTCCAATGTGCCTCACCCGTAGCACTGAACACTAACCAAAAGCCAGTGGGGGTTGAACAGCGTCAATGCACCCGTGATTGCGCGGTCGGACTGCTTCTCTGGCGCCTGTCATTTCCACCAGCAGCAAGGATCCCTTGGACTCAGCTTTGTGCTTTGATCTCCTACTTTTGATTTTCCCCGAAACGACTGGGCGACCCAAGCACATTTCCTCGCTGTTAGCCGATCAAACCACAACCTGAATGCTTACACCTCTTTCCTGAGGGGTTCAATTGAGGACCACCACTCCCTCGACAACTCGTTCTGAGCTTTCCTTTGTCTCTGTCCGTCAGTCAATATGGCTGTCTGGGAGACCGAGGACGAGTCGAGGGGCGATGCCGCCGTGACGGTATTGCCCACACCCCGGGATACACCTTACAGAACACCATCACGAAGCTCGAGAAAGTCCCGACGCTCAGTTACCCCTCCGAACGGGAAGAAGAGCCCTTCACCTCCTCCCGTCCCGCAGAACGACAAGGGTTCTAAACGCTCCTCCCGAAATATGACCAACGACGACGGCATCAGCGTCCTCGACCCGCGTCGTTTCACTCCAACTCTGCACGCTAACCTCGTTGCCGAGATTCTGAACCTGAGGCGAGATCAAGAAGAGAAAGCAAAGCTCATCGAAAACCTCGAGGTGTCTTTGCATGCCTCGCGCCAGGACCAGGAATCACTCCAGGAGTCGGTAGCTACCACCGCCAAGGAAAACCGTTCACTGCAACGTCAATTGGCGCTGCTCGAGGGCGGCACCTCCTCGGCACTTGGCGAACTAGCCCGCGAGAGGGACGAGGCCGTTGACTCCATCACGGAAACGAAGAAGAGACTTGAAGCCGCCCAAAGAAAGATCCGAAGCCAGGAAGAAGACTCACAAAAGGTTCACGACCTATGGGCCCAAGACAAGGACTCTTGGGAAGAAGAGAAGCGCAAGTATGAACGCAGAGTCCACGTTGCCGAGAGCCGCTTGAAGGTTGTCCTGGACGAGGTCGCCGCCTACCAGGCCGCTCAGGTCAATGGCCATGATAGCGAAACAGAAGACCAAAAGGATGATGCAGCGAGCGTCCGAACCATGAGCATGACCAACAGCGTCCGATTTTCCATGCAGCAGAGTCCTGGCAAGGTCTTCAATGGCAACTCCCTAGCTGACGAACTCAACCTCGACGGCGATGACGACTGGCAAACCGATGACGGCGGACGTGAAAGTGCCATGTCGAGCCACCGCCACACCCGAACATTCAGCCGTGACAGCGTCTTGTCGAGGATTCACCGCAGAAACCAAAGCCTTGAAAGCCCTCAGCGCCCAGGAAGTGTGGCTCGAGGCAGGCTCTGGATGAACCAACCGGTTTTGGAGGCCCTGGAAGACGGGATTCAAGAAGACGACGAGGATTTGATGCCACCACCTCCGCCGCCGGCACCAAAAGTCACCTATACAGACACAGGTATCCAGTACTCGCCTCCTCCGTCGCCGAAGCTAGAGCCAGTTAAGCCAGAAACTCCTGAACCCACCGTCAGGGTCGAGAAACTCCCCGAAGTCGAGGCCGCTCCTAGAGGTGAATGGGAAATAGAGGCCAACCAACGGCGTAAGCGAGTCCACATCCACCGACCGTTGTCTATCGAGCCGCGCCCCTTCAACCACATGGTCTCAGCTAGCTCGCAGACGGTCGAAGAACCCCTGAGCCCTCCCAAGACACCCAAATCACCATACAGGTCCTTGACACCGCCTCTTCCCGAAACCCCACCTCCCGTCATGGTGTCGATCTCGACACAGACAGACAAGCCCGAGGAAAAGCCTCCGACGCCTCCTGTATTACGACCGATGCAGGAATTGACCATTCCAAGCATCAGCATTATCCCACCGACAAGTCGCCCAACGACACCACGGGAGCCCCGACTTCCACAGTACTTCAAAGACTTTGGCTGCCAGGTATCAATCATCTCCTCGGTTGAGACGCGGTCCACTGCTGTCCAGACAGAAGAGATCCTCTCAGACAAGCGATTGGCAAGTCTCCCCGTACACTTGCGTCCTTCAGCAATCACGTCGAGACCCTCATCACCCGTCATTGCCACCGCTGTTACGACCGATGACCCTCGGCACTTTACTCCTGTCCCCGGACACCTGCCGCCGAGGAACCCCAAGAGACTCACGAGCAAGCGCAGTTTCACGGACATGCCCTCATCCCCACCAGTCTCGCCCGTTTTTGGAGAGCCAACCCGTGACGCATACCCCGGTAACAATGATGACGGGCCATTGTCAAACAGCGTGCCCATGCGACGACCGCACCGCATCAGCAGTCTCTTCGCTGGGTTCCAGGACGCACAAAGCTCTGATGAACAAGACGAGTTTGATGCTGATATAAGCGACTCTGAGTACCGAACCGCCCTCTCCGCTCCCGGGATGAGGATGACGGACTCTCGAGCGTCTAACCGCACATCTGCGAGCACTTTTGCGGCATCACCGGAGCAGACCAAAAAGTCTGCACCTATTAGGAGCTCAGGACGTCCTCCGGGAACCGAAGGCTACAACTCCAACCTGGAGAACAAGGAGACGGCTGCCAAGAAGCAGCCAGCGAAGCCTACGTCCAGGGGTTACGAGAAGTCTACTGCCGGTCCGTCAGGCAAGCAGAACGGTATGCGAAAAGCAGCCATGATCCAAAGCGGCATTGCCAGCCATCAGGGCCGTCCTAGGAGCCCTAGTCTTCCGGAACCCCGCGACCCTCCGTTCCCCATCCCGACTCGGGCCAGCTCTCGGCGACCGCCGTTCAGTGTCAGCGCCCCGAGCGATGGCCAGCGGAGCCCTACGAAGATGGACGCACCATGGCATCGCCGGGGTGTCGGCCGCAGCCACTACCGTGCCGGCAGTGTTCACCGTGCTAACAGCATTCGCAAGGTTCGATCTGCGGCCGCGCTTCCTCGGAACCAGAGATACCGTAGACAAGGCAGTAGATCCCCGCCGCCCTTCTCGGAAACGACCGAAGCGCCAGAGAGCCCAAGCTTGCCGCCTCTTCCCTACAACGACATTACCAGCCCTCGGCACGACACGAGCTCCCACTACAGGTCACACAAATCAAGGCTGTCGACCACAACGGCTCAGACCGCTACCACGGACGTCAACTCTGTCGGCGGGGCTTCCAACGGCGCCTCGCAAGCCACGGGGGTTGTAGACGCCATTGCGCAGACCATGGTTGGCGAATGGATGTTCAAGTATGTTAGGAGACGCAAGTCTTTCGGAGTGCCTGATAGTGGCAAGGACGACTCCAGCAACGACCGCCACAAGCGATGGGTTTGGCTAGCTCCCTATGAGAGGGCGATTCTCTGGAGCAGCAAGCAACCTTCGTCTGGCAGTGCTCTGATGGGCAAGACTGGCCGGAAACGTAAGTGACATTGCCTCGACCTGTGTGGGAAGTCGGCTAACAATGAGTAGTAACAATTCAGTCCGTCCTCGATGTCAAGGATGACAACCCCGCTCCTAAAAATCAGGGTGCTGTGTTCAACCGTTCAATCCTTATCTTGACTCCACAAAGAGCGTTGAAGTTCACTGCCACGTCTTCTGAGCGACATTACGTGTGGCTCACAGCGCTTTCGTTCCTGGCACACTCGACCCAAGCTATTCCAGAAATCATCGCTGCTCCTCAACCTGCGAAAGAAACAACGGTACCGGATTTTGAACCGCCACCACCAACCAGGCGACCTGGCATTCGTGATTCCATTCGACTGACAAAGAGCAAGGCCCCTATGGTGAGGAACGCAGGACCGCCAAGTATTCCAAGTGTTCCCGGCATTCCTTCGTCCAGGATAGGCGACGCATCTGGTTACAGACCGACGGATACATTCGCGCCCATGCCAAGCAACAATCATCAGCGCGAGCCGTCTGGAGACGCGGCCGAACCACCCTTCATCCCCCGATTCACTGAACGGTCCAACCAGGCCATGGTCCACGGACGGAAGCGAAGCAACACTGGAGGCCACGTTCCACCCCCGCTCTCCTTCCGCGGCTTTTCTGGGCCGGGCAGTGTTGGACAGCACAGCTACACCAACAGCAATGCTGGCAACAGTGTTGGCACAGCAGGATCATCTGACATCTACCAGTCCCAACCATCACAAGGCTCGAGTAGACAGAGTTGGGGCATTAGCACGGCTGGTTCCCAGCGTACTTCAGAAGCCTCTTCACGGCCTGGTGGCAACTTCTTTGACGCCATCGGCACGGTGCGAATGGAGGCTTTCATCAGCCCCCTGGCGTACTCAGGGTTTGACAGAGACCCTGATGAGCACGAGGAATACAGGTATCGAGCTCGAAGACGGAGCAAGGAGCTTCGACGTCGGCAAAGCCGCAGCCGCCACCGCGACAGCTACAGCTCGCGTGGCACGCGTGGCACAGACGGTTACTATGGTGGTAGCCGAGTCGCTGGCGAAGACGACTACTTCCGAGATGACCCGTTCAAGGGCTTCTAGCCACAGGGGCGTTTAGTCACTAAATTCGTTTCCTGATGCGAAAGGTTTGGACCTGAGCGCGCGGGATTGCATTCATTCGATACCCAATTGTGTATTATTTCTCGTAGTGTAAGTAAGGTATGGGGTGGCTAAAAGGAACCAGACCCCAGGGCCACCTTGGTGCTTGGAGTTGGAGAGGTATGGGAAGGCAGATGGCTGCCGGTATGTTGAGAAAACCTTTCATATCTGGTCCGGCCACCATGCCGCAGACCGGGGGGGCATCATGGCAAAGATGCCGGGGTGTTCGAATTGTTGATGTAGTTGATCCAGAAGGATTGATATTGCCGTCGCTACTGTACATAGGTCCCTTGAGACAGGTGTTTTGTCAATCAAATACCGTTAAAGATAAGTCTCCGTCGTATATCGTATGTGATAGTGTGGTAGTGACTGGATGTAGTGATAACTGAAATGTATGGTTCCAGACAGGCCGAGATTTGATGTCGTGAAGAGCCCTGGAATAGAAAATTGTAACAAATGGACTAGAGCCTCAAGGAATGGCGAATAGTGAATCCTGGTACTTGAACTTATTGTAAATCCATCATCAAACGTACAACCACGAACCGCCCTCGGATGAAACTAAGAACCCCAGCCGCAATGCATATCCACATACAATTACCAAAGATACAATGCGAATGAAGTCGCATTCTCATCTCATTCCACTACGCATCTTTGAAGGCCCCCCCCAACCCCTCGAGTCTATTCAACTCCCAGGCGCGGCTTTTTCCAGCGCCCTCGTCCTCTTCCGCGGCTTGCCCTCGTCTTGGTCAGCGTCCTCGTCAGGGGCAGGGCGTTTCCGTTGGGATCTGGTCACGGGGCCGGTCTTGGTCTCTTTCTTGTCCTCTTCTCCTTCACCGCCATCTTCGCCATCGTCATTGGCATCATTGTCATCTTTGTCATCTTTGTCATCATCATTGTTCCCGTTGGACGTCTTGCCAGACTTGGGCGCTGCCCTGGACCCCTTGGCGGTGGCCAGAGGCACGGGAGCCTTCTTCGCTGTGGAGGCTTTCTTGGTCGGGTTCCGGTCCGCGGGTCTCGCGCGCTTCGGTTTCCTTGGCGCTTTGGGGGGTTCAGCGGTATCGCTGTCTTCATCATGGCCGGCGGCGGGGGCGGAGGGGAAGGGGTTAGATGACGCTTTGGCGGCTGTCTTCTTTGCAGCCGGCTTTTTAGGGGCTGGTTTCACGGGGCCGTGTTCGGGATCAGACTCTGATTCAGGCTCAGGATCGTGATGGTGATCGGGGTCAACGGGGTGCCCTTCGTCAGTGTTGTTTTGACAATCACCTCCTTTCGGGTCAGTTGGCTCGTTAGTACCCTCGGGTGACTCTTTTCCTCCTCCCTCTTGCGTCTCGACGGTGGTGTTCTCATCCATGGACCTACGACGGCCCTGCTCCTCCCTCTCTCCCCCCTCACAGACCTGGAACTGGACGCCGGGGTATCTCAGCTCGCAAATGGGCACAGTGTTCTTGGAGAACTCGGTCAGCTCCTCCGCGATCTCCGCACCAAGGAGTTGCGGAAACTCCGAAAAGCTTCCCTCTTCCACGACGCCGGGGGCGGGACGTTCTCGGCGAGGGGGATGGCCGCCACGGCCTCACGGAGCTTCCTAGCGGGCCTGACGGGGCGAGACCAGGGCGGTGCGAGGGCGGCAAGGCGGGCGCGGAGTTCTTTAGGGGTTTTGATGATATCGGCCTATCGCATCCCCAGTTTAGTCAGACATACTGTGGACCTTGAGGCAGAATAGAGTGATGAGCGTAGTGGATTAATTACATCCCGGAGCAATCGGATGATGGAAATCTCCCGCGACATGATTGCCTCTTGGATCTTGACAACCTCGAGGCTGGCGTCGCCCAAGTCGGTCGGCTGGTCGATGAACTCGAGGAGCTCGTTCCATGCTGTGCACGCGCGCTGCAGGGCATTGTGGAGGCGCCAGCGCTGAAGGTCGTTGAGGCCCTTGTCCTCGTCGGGGTGTCGGGGACGCGATGTTTTTGGCGTGGTTCCAAAGGGACTGAGCCACACCCAGGAGCTCATCGGGTATCTAAGAGAGAATTGAGCCTAGGTTTCAGGTACTTGACAGAGCGCTCATGCGAACAGGGAATGGAATAAGGAGTGAAAGGGGTAAGAGGTTGGATTGATTGAAAGGATGTTTGCTTACAGCTCTGCACACCTTTCCTTCTCCTTTGCAAATGACGCAGAGCTCCCCGACTTCGCTCGAGCAGCATTTGAGGAAAGCGTGACGATAGAGAGAGCCAACGCAGATCGTACATGGATGGTCGCCCTTATTTAGACCCTTGAAGCCATCTTTGTGGATATACGTCTTCATGAGTTCCCGTTGGATGTACAGGAGGACAGACATCTTAGCGGTCGTTCGAGTTGTACTCGCTGGACGCTTTGGAGATTTGACGGCAGCAGTACAGAACGGCAAGCCGTGGACGCTGGATTCGGATATCAATGATAGGATTATAACTTCATCAGAGATGGATAGAGCTTATATATGCTGAATTTCGAGGCCAGACATCATAATGCCTATGGGGCGGGAAGGGAATGCAACGAAATACAAGACCTGGACGACTCTCATTGAATCTTAAAATAGCCAGAACCTAGGTGAACATAGTGGTAAACCTCAGAGACGTAGGTAAAGCATTACTTTTCGACGGTTCTCAATGCTCTTTCAAAGATGTTCCAGTACCGTAAAGCTCCGATCGTGAACAAAGAAAACCACTTACACGACGCCTGCAGCCTGTCTTCGAGGAACAAACATATGCAACATTCACCTGGAGGTCCAGAAAGACATCTGCTGAGACACCTGATCAAAGTATAGAAAGTTCTTCTTTTCATGGACGACCTATCCCCGCGCAGGCTCCCGTGCTGATGCGGGCCGGTCCCCGAAGGTTCGGTGCTCAGAGGAAGTTAAATTACGGCGCCGCTCTCCGGGGGCGTACCGACCCCGCATTCCAGCGCAGTTCATCCCACTAAGAAATTTCACCCCTCCACGCAAGCTTGAGCTCCAGTGACGTGCCAACCTCCAGCCGAGAACCACCACAACGACTCGCATTTGTGCTCTTGCAAATACTTACGCTGAACCATCGGGCCTCCTCACAACTCCACCTGCTCAACTTTTCTCATCGGCAGATACACCCTCCTCCTACGAGTCCTCTACTACGAACTGAACCGATCGACCGCGCTCCACCCGTCACTCTCAACCTACCCTCTTTCACGTCGATACGTCGACATCTCTTCCTTCCCACCCCCCCGCCGCACGAGGACGTCGGACACCATTCAGTCAAAAGCACTGTCCCCGATCAATTTCGGACGACAACAGCCACGATGGAGGGCGAAACACTCGACCAAATGCAGGCGCGACACCGCAAGGAGCAGCGCGACCTCGTCGGACGTATCACTAGCAAAAAGAAGAACGCGACCAAGAAGACGCGCAAGGGCGTCAACGAGGAGTGCGCTGAGATGGAGAGGCGGCTCAAGGAGCAGCACGAAGAGGAGCTCGCTGCTCTGACCGGTGGTGGCGCGGTCGTCGATGCAGATGTCGAGGAGGAGGACGCCACGATAAGGGACGATGCCGCCGAGGTCGCCGACAGGCTCAAGGAGATTTCCATCTCGGAGCCCGCGCCGTCCACACCGCCGGCCGATGACGAGCCTCAAACACAAGGCCAAGGGCAAGGCAAGAAGCGCAACAGACAAAAGGAGCGGATGGCGCGGCGAGCGGCGGAGCTCGAGGCCGCTGCCGTCAAGGCCGAGGAAGAGGCGCGGAACATGACGGACCACCGCGGCGCCGAGAAGACGTACATGCTCAAGGAGTTCAAGACGCACTCCCTTGCCGAGAAGGAGATTGCGCCCGACGGTCACTGTCTCTTCTCCGCGGTGGCAGACCAGCTCGCGCAAAAGGGCATCCCGCTGGCCCCCGACGCTACGCCCAACGTGCAGCCGTACAAGATCGTGCGGAGGGCAGCGGCGGATTGGATGACGAGCCACCCGGACGACTTTGCGCCGTTCCTCGAGGAGGACCTGGAGGCATACGCGCAGAAAATCCGCGACACGGCGGAGTGGGGCGGGCAGCTGGAACTCGCGGCGCTGGCGAACGTGTACGGAGTCGAGATCCGGGTCGTGCAGGACGGGCGTACGGAAAGGATCGGGCCAAGCGCTGGGGACGATGTCGACGGTGCCGCAAGCGAGGAGCCTGGGACGGGGAAGAAGGAGATTTGGCTGGCTTACTATCGGCACGGGTACGGGCTGGGCGAGCATTACAACTCTTTGCGGAAGACGGCATGATCATTGTTTCATTGGAGCATCGGACGGTGGAAGCGTGGCAGGGAATTACGGGGATAGACGACGACTTTTATGTACAGCATACGCAACGGGGCGTCTCGCATGGTATAGACACAAAAGGCATCGGCGAGCATTTACGAGTATCAACGACCCCAGACGTGGATCCAATCGCGCACCGTGCCGTCCTCGTTCATGCCCGCCTGGTGCGTCCTAGCGGGCTTGACGAGCTCCAGGCGCTTGAGGCCGTCTTCGCGGAAGGGCGGTACAACGACAACGTCAGTGTCGTCGCCCGCCTGAGTCGAGGAGGAGAACTCGAGCGGCTCGCCAGGGCGGGAGAGCAGGGCTAGGTAGATCTCGGGGGTCAGGCCCCACGGCGGTCCCGGCAAGGAGAGGGGCTTGCCGGAGGGGAATTCGAGGCAGACAAGGCGGCCGCGGGGGCTGAGAAGGGTGGCCATGCGGGTTGCCCAGAGGTGGCGCGCGGTCGGTGGGAGAGCGCAGAGGAACTGGTTTCAGCACGTCAGTTGAGCTCTCTTTCATGTTCGACGTCCCGCAGGTTCAGGTGCGAGTGCTCTCACAGTGTAGTCAAATATGAGGTCGAAAGCCTTCTCGCGGCTCCATTCCTCGAGCCAGGAGTCGGAGAAGAAATCGCCCGAGAGCCACGTCACGGAGCCGGGCTTTGCGCCGTTGGGATGGCGAGTGGTGTAGACGTTTAGTTCTCCCTCCGCCGCTTCCGTACCGGCTTCGAGCCTAGCCGCAATGGTTTTCTGGTTGTCCTTCGCTTCAGCGATTGCAGTGGATGAGAAGTCGAGGGCGAGGACGTCATAGCCTAGACCAGCTAACAGAAGAGCATCGTGACCTTTTCCACAGCCAGGTACAAGTGCCGTCGGCCTATTGCTGTTGAACTGTTTCAGTTCTGCTGGAGAGGGTGGTGGCGGAACGAGATCGGGGCGGGTCGTCAGGAGATCAAGCAGGGCGACAGAGGGGCCGCCGCGATCCCAGGGCGTGTACTTTTCTTCCCAGAAGGCAGACCACTGTTGGCCATGATTCGAGAGTGGCGTGTCAGCGAAGGCTGTTGAGAGCTTGTTTGGATCGTTTGCCATAGTTGCCGAGTGGTTTATTATGATGTTGCCGAAATGTAGGTTAGTATTGCGTATCACAAGACCGATGGAGGGGTAATAACTATGGTGGAGTCAACAATGACCGGATGAGTTCGTGATATAGTTGGGTTTCTTGCAACTATCGCGTGAAGAGATTTGAATCGTTTTAATCTCTCACTCGAAAAGACTGAATGTAAACGGAGATGGGAATGAAGTCATGGTCTCAAAGTACCCGGGGCTAGCGATCGCTGACCTACCTAGTCCCCGAGGACTCCGCCCCTCCAAAAAAAAAAAAAAAAAAAAAGCCCCGCGTTCGAGAACGGAGATGTGATCCCTGTAAGTGCCAGGGACACACACCAGGCACATTCCAACTTTGGACAGCTAGGGTAGGGCGATTACCCCAGACTGCATGGCGACACTCAGAGTCGTCCTCCCGCTTTGGCTGGGCGCCTTGCCATTACCCGTCTCCCGGCGTAAATGTCGTCCAGGAACGCAAGATGCAAGGTACCACAGCACGTGTGTTCAGTGGCAGGCGCCACAGCTCCTGGCCATTCCCTACGGGTAAGGTAAGGTGCGGCACTGTGTACTCCTCGGTAGATGACGTGTCACCTCTCGCTCAGAGGAAACATCGCTGTCCCTTAATCCATTACTAAAACCCTTCATGGCAAGCATCGTCACAGTGCGTTGCCTTCATATTCTAGGCACTTGATGGTGTTTTGTGTCCTACGAAAAATCAAAAGGTATCAAGAACTTCAGATAATAACCTGTCTCATTTGGTGGTGAAAGCCGGCTGGAGCATTACCCGCGGCTAAACCAGTGGCAGTAGCCACAGTTCTACAGCGTCACGGCCTGTTTTCCGGGCCCTAAACCGCCGAGCCTGTACGACAAAAGCGGGGTTGCCCCGTCCGGAGGGCGTCAGGCGACAGCACCCTTCCCGATGCCGGCATCCCGTTGGCAGCGCCATCGCCATTCCGCCCTGCTTTACACCACGTCTCACTTCATCTCACCTTTTCTCATCAACAAAACTTAACCAGCTCTTCAATGCCTGGTTTTAGTTATCCTTAACTTATACCTCTCACTCCCGTGCATCTGCCATTAAACACCTCACACCCAATACAAGATTTCACACACGTACCCAGGATGGCCGACCTCTCAACCTGCCCGCCCCTGACCCGGGCGTCGGTCGTGGAAGCCCACAAGCTCGTCAAGCCGCACGTTCACTACACCCCCGTCCTCACCAATAAGACGCTCACGGCGCTGGCATCCACCCCACGGAGCGTGGAGGATCTCAAGGGGACCAAGTGGGAAGGGCGCACGCCGGCGAAGCCCGTCCTCCGGTTATGGTTCAAGTGTGAGAATCTGCAGCGCATCGGCGCGTTCAAAGTTCGCGGCGCGTTCCATGCCGTCGAGAGGCTGAAGCAGGAACCGGGCTGGCTTGAGGGTGGTGGGAAGGAGAAGGGCGTTGTCACGCATAGTTCAGGTATGGCAGACTGTTCCCATCCATTACAACAGAGAACACAGGCCCAAGGGGACAATTTAGAGGACGATGAAAGCTAACACGGTCCTCAGGAAACCATGCCCAAGCTCTCGCCCTTGCGGCGAGGGAAAGCGGCATACCGGCCCACATCGTTATGCCGGACATCTCCCCACCTAACAAGATCGCCGCGACGCGCGGGTACGGCGCCAACGTTGTCTTTAGCGGCAGCACCTCGGTCGAGCGTGAGGCCGTTGCCGACCGCGTCATCGCCGAGACGGGCGCCCGCCTCGTCCCGCCTTACGACCACCCGGACATCATGCTCGGCCAGGGTACCATGGGCCTCGAGGTGCAGGAGCAGGTGCGCGACCTCATGGCCGCGGGGCACTCCGCCACGAACCCGACGTTCAACTCGACGGGCCTACCCTCGTCTGACGGCAAGTCAGGGATCAAGGGGTTGAATGCCATCATGACGCCATGCGGAGGCGGGGGTATGCTCTCCGGCGTCGCGCTCAGCTGCGAGGGCACTGGGATCAGGGTGTTCGGTGCGGAACCCGAGTTCGAGGGCGCCGATGACTGCAAGCGCGGTTTCGAGGCCGGAAAGAGGGTGGAGAGCGTGAAGACCCTGACCATCGCCGACGGTCTGCGGACACCGGTGGGAAAGCACCCGTGGAGCGTCATGTACGAGCGCCGGCTGGTGGAGAACATGTTTAGCGTGTCGGAGGAGGAGATCAAGGCGGCGACGAAGCTGGTGTTTGAGCGCTTCAAGCTGGTCATCGAGCCAAGCGGTGCTGTGCCCCTGGCGGTGGCGCTGTTCAACGAGGACTTTAGGGCCATGGTGGAGAGGGAGGCAGGCGAGGAGGGCTGGGATCTGGGGTTGGTATTTAGTGGTGGGAATGTTGCGATGGAGGGGCTGTTGAAGATATTTGCGGCATAATTGGTTTCCATGTACAGAGAGGAAGAATAGAGGCACGAACATTAGATAACTAACCCCAAGTGAATTTCACTACTGGAGGCACTGAGAAGGATAGACGTCTTTTGTTCACTTCGCTCGTGAGTATAGGTCTAGAAAGGGGTCACGTCCTATTGGGCCTGCTGTCGTCTCTTAGACAGAACTTCTGTTGTCATTTTTGTTGCGCAACCAAGGTTTGATTGAAAAGCTCAAGAGGAACCCAAACTGGCCAAAAGGTGAATCAGCTATGCCTCATGAAGTCTCCCGAGTCACTATGTAAGCCGGAAGCTTTTTAGGCTTGTAGATCGTTGAACTCCCCACTCTCATCAGCTCCATTTCGTTTCTGCGTTACTAGATCAAATACCGGTTTTTTTGTTGGGGTTGTTCAAGGCAACGGCATCAGAGCTTGGCCGACTGACCCGGTGGGATCCGTATCGTTTAATCCCGAGCGACCTGCGCCTCCATGGTACCGGGCCCGAAGGAGGCACCCTGCCCTTAAGGTTCAATTCGCGTCTCCATACAATATACTTGAGAGAAATGGCAATGTGTGCAATTTGCCTTCCATCTTCAGCGTGTAGTTGTCCCGGCAAGCATAGCAGTTCGTGTGGTCACCATCCCGGCGGGTGTAACGGGCGGTTCGGCCCCGCTTGCCCGCGGAGTTGTTTGATCGGTATCCACTTCTATCCGAGGTCTCACTGACGGGAGCAAGAGGGGCGCAACCTCAACAACAGTCTCCATGCCCACCGTGGGGCCGGGTCGCGGCGATCTTCCTGTCTGACGCACGCACATCAGGTCAGCCGCAGTGACCAGGTCTTGTTGTCTTACCGAGTCTCACTCCGCTTACTCACACTCTCACTCACGCAATCTGATTCACATTCCCCAGACTCTTAAACCCCCTCCGTCCGATCTGAGCGTCTCGAACAGCATTGTCTCACAATCTCAAAAAGAACCCAGCCGTCGAAAAACAAACAACCAAAAAAGCAAAAAAAAAAAATGTCGCTCTCAAGGCTGGTCTCCTGGTTCCCCCATGTCAAGGCGCCCGTCATCATCAACGCGCCGATGCTCGGCTCAGCCGGCGCCGCCATGGCAACTGAGGTCCATAAGGCCGGCGGCTTCGGTAAGGACGCCATTCTCATCCTCCCTTGACTCGGCCTAAATCAATATCTCTCATCACCCGACCAAACTGACAAATTCCCTCAGGTTTCATCGCCGCGGGCTTCGACTTCTCAGAATCCTCCACCCAGTTGACGGACCTAGACAAGGCCCTCACCCAAGCCCGCACCCTCCTCTCCTCGCCCGCCGCCGACGGCACCAACACCCTCCCGCTCGGCGTGGGCTTCATCACGTCCCATGAGACGGCACCCCACTTCACCACCCACGTCCTCCCAATCCTCGTCCGCCACCGCGTCGCAGCAGCCTGGCTCTTCGCCCCGCACCCGGAGACCAAGCCCCACAACAGCATCATCGCCGCGCTCCGCAATGAGGGGACCAAGGTCTTTGTCCAAGTAGGCAACGTTGCCGCAGCGCGGGAGGCGGCCAATGACGGCGCAGACGTGATCGTCGCGCAGGGCGTCGACGCGGGAGGACACCAGTTCTCGCGCGGGTGCGGCGTCGTGGCGCTTGTGCCGGAGATCAAAGCCATGCTGGCAAGCGAGTTTCCCGGACGGGAGATCGTGGTTGTGGCAGCGGGCGGTATTGTTGAGGGCAGCGGTGTAGCAGCCGCGTTGGCGCTGGGCGCAGAGGGTGTGGTTATGGGCACGCGGTTCGTTGCCACGGATGAAGCCATGAGTGCGCAGTTGCATAAGGAGGTTATCGTGCAGACACTAGATGGCGGTGTGAGCACGTGGAAGTCGGATTTCCATGATAAGCTCGTGGATAATAAGCTTTGGAAGGACGGATACGACGGCCGGGCGATCGTGGGCGATATCCATCGCGAGTACCATGCGCTTGGTGGTAAGACAACAACAGTGGAGGAGAGCCGAGAGAGGTTGCGTACGGGATGGAGTGAGGGCGAGGGGAAGAAGATGATTGGAAAGTGGGCGGGTGCCGGAGTGGGACTTGTCAGAGAGATCAAGCCGGCTAGGGAGGTGGTCGTTGAGGTGCGAGAGGCTGCGAGGAAGAGAATCCAGGAGTTGGCTGGGTTGATTTAAGACGAAGGCCTTGAGGGTCATCATAGGCATGTATACATCAACATCCTGGAGACACTGCACCGGATAGTCCACTTGGTGCTGAAACTGATTTCACAGGAAGCACGTGGTATAAAGACTATGAGTTTTAGCATCAACGGGTATCTTCTAAGGTCTCAGTCAAGTTTTGATGATCTAATGCCCCTTTTCAGTCTTGGTCAACTTTGCCGCGCTCTCAAAGTACCCATCCGTTCCACCATATTTGGCCAATACCCCATCAATGGCCACCTCCTCAACATCCCGCGCGCGCTTGCGTCCTAACATGGCAGTGTTGCGCGTACTTGGGATGCGTAACATCTCCGTCTCGACAATCCAGCCACAGTCCTCAGCGATTTGCGCAGCCCAGTCGACCAATGAAGCATACGTCGACTGCGACTTAGTCTTGTCACGGGGAGGCGGCGGACGGTACTTTTGGCCGCCCAGCGCGTGGCTGCAGCAGGGGATCATGATGAAGGGGCTCTCGGAGAGCGTCGCAAGGATCGGTGTCCACGGTGTCAGCTCGTCCGCATGGTTTGAGACGATGAAGGTGCCCTTGGGGAAAGCGCCATTGTGGATCTTTTTCAAGTCCAAAACAGGCTCCTCGCCGTCAGCGTAGGATGGCCTGGAGACAATGTCGGGGAGAAGTACCAAGGCCTGAAGGGAGTCTCGTCCATTCTGGACCGAGTTGTACTTTGCCCATGACTTCCTCGCTCTAGCATCGAAACCCCATCCGGAGTAGCCTTCTTGTATCAGAAGATATACTAACAGGCCGTTGCCGCAACCAATGTCCACGAACCCGGGGAATGGCTGGTCCTTGTACATTTCTGCCCAGAGCTCGATCAGAAAAGCAGCAATACCCAAATCCTCAAAGACATGCTTTGAAGGGTCAGTCGTCTCGGCCCAAGTCTCCACCAAATCCTTGGCGTACTTGAGTTTAAGCTCAGTATAGCGGTCCTGGAACCGCGCCTGCGGGATGACAACGTCATGGTGCACTCGCTTGGTATACCCTTGAACCCGCCCTTGGCCGTGCTTCCAGAGCGCCTGCAGTAGCATGCGGGCGGTCCGAACCAGCTTGTCGACGGCAAAGTCCGCCTCATCGTAGAAGAGATAGTGGATAGAGACCGTTCCTACGGCGCGCGCAGCGTCCCACTCGTGAAGATGCGCGACACCCCGGACCTTGGGGTGGTAGAAGGGGAGGTCGTCTGGAGAGGATACGTGGGGAAGGTAGACGACCAGGGACCTGGTCTTGGTGACATCTGGGGTACAGGAGGCGAAGACGCACGTCTGCTCCAGGGGGTCGTCCCGGCGAGTGTTGCGCGGGATCAGTCTACGGACGAGAATGCGGTCGATGTGAAAGTCCCTGAAGGTAACAGGGACGGGCTGCTGCACAGCTTGTGCGGCGTCCTCTTCCGGGGAGTCGGATGTGGGGGGAGGGGGAGGCGTCCAGGCTGGGTCCGAATCGTGGAGTATGTCCGCGCGGAAGAGCCATGACGAGTTGATGTTCGGGTTCTTGACCAGATTCATCATGACATCCTCAAAGACGTCGGGTCCAAAGACACACTCCTGCTGCCACAAAGGGTGCCAGATCTCGCCCGCAACATCGTGCACGAGGGGTTCCGTTGATTGCCCAAGTGCCGTTGGGTTGTAGGCCATGGCGAGGCAGGAAGTGATATCTGTTTCCCGGGTTGCGGACTGATGAAAAGGAATATAATGAGACTCTCGAGTGTGATGGGAGCGAGATGTGACTCGGAGCAGATATCGCATGAATTATAAGAAATGCGCTAGGCAGATCTCGGCTAGCCCCGCAGGGTCGGGCCAGGACCCATGTGACGCTATGAGTTGGCCAAATTTTTGTTTACTTTGCGAGGTGGGGGTGACATGGCAACGGGCGCCAAAATACACAACTGCAGCGGGTTCCAGCCGGAAAACTTGCCCTTGTAGACCACGCAGAAAAGGGTGCTGGTCCGTCCTGCATAAGCTCCGAACGAAGCCTGGCACTACTACTCCAACGCGATAGCTCCTGTCTTCATTGATGACACATTCTGCAGTTTTTTTTTTTGGATCGTCAATCATAAGCTTTCGAGCAGTCATTCAAACACCCCCTACCTCCGCATGTGTTGACCCAGAGAGAATCTCCAACAAACACCTTCCGCAGTGGTCGTCTCGTCGTGACAGACACGCCCACCATAATGGCGGACAACGACAACCTGCGTACAGCGTCGCTGTACATCAACAACCAATTGCTCTCGCGAGGACTCCTCCGCGATGGCCAGACAATCAACTTCGCCGACCCGGACGACAATCCGGGCGGCACGGAGGCCACCATGGGCAAGATCATGAGCATCGTCAATGACTTGATCTTGCGCAGAGACGTGCGTGTGCCCTCAATTCCCTTGAACCCTATGCCTTGCAGAGAAGAAACCCCGTACTGAGACGATGTTATTTTTCCCCTTTGAAGCGCGACGCCGAGCACCGCGAGAACCTCTCTACTACCCTACGCAACGTCCGCGCCGAGAATCTCCGATACACAAACGACATAACACGCCTCTCGGAGAAGCACACCGAGGCTCAACGAAAGCTCGATATTAGCGAGGCCACCGAGAATACGCTTCGCACCCAACTCAAGTCGGCCGACGCTGCTGTTCGCGGACTCAAGGACGAGGTGGCCCGCGCCAAGACGCTCGTTGCCCAGACGCGCGCCTCCTGCGCGACGGAGGTCCGGCGCCGCGACCGCCAGATCGACGGGCTGAAAAAGCAACTTGGCGATGCCGGCCGTCCCCGCGGCGCAGCCAAGAGCTCTGCGGTCACTGTCATCAGCGTCGTCGCTGGTGAGGGCGAGGAGAAGGTGTCGCCCCGGCGCGCAGGCAAGGCTGGTGCGAGCACTGATGATTCCAATTACGACCTTCGCAGCGAGACAAACGAGTTCTTGACAGATCTGGCGAGGAACCTGAGCGAAGAGAATGAAACTCTTCTAACCCTGGTAAGACGGACGACGAAACGCCTGCGCGAGATGAGCGGCTGTGATGCCCGGACAAGTCAGGGCGATGGGCATGCTGTCGCGCTGCCCACTGCTGAGGACATGGCTTCCGAGCTGGACGCCATTCTTGAACATCTGCGCTCCATCCTAACAAACCCCTCATTCGCCCCTATCGAGGAGGTTGAGGTTCGTGAGGAGGAGATTGCTCGCCTGCGTGCTGGCTGGGTCAAGATGGAGAACCGCTGGCAGGAGGCCGTCCACCTCATCGACGGCTGGCGCCGACGTATGGTTGCTGACGGCAAGTCAGTCAACATGGAGGAGCTCAAGATGGGTCTCCGCCTAAGCCCCGTGCGCGTACGTGACGTTGAGGAGACGCAACAGGGCGGGATGGACATGCAAGAGCTGTCTTGCGTCCAAGAAGAATGCACTGCTGATCTTGAAGAGGAGGAAGAAGAGGAGGCTATGCCCGATTCTCCTTGCCCTGCTCCGCAGAGAGTCGAGTCACTCCATCTCGTTCCTGCTCCAGACCGACTCTACGCGGCTCCCGACGAAGAGGAATACAACGAAGAGGAGCAGCAGAGTGACGGCGAGTCGAGCATTTTTGAGGACGTTGACGTCGAAGAACTGGATGTTGACGAGCCTAATGTTCAGATCCTCCAACAGTCTACTGCCTTCCTCAGCTCTCCCCCTCTGCCGCCTCCTCCTCAGCTGAGTCCGCTCCGAGAAATGGCATCGGCTGGCAACCGCGATGCACGGCCGAGACGTGAGAAGCAGGGAGACTACCACATGATGGCGGAGGAGAAGCCTCGTACCATCCGCGCCGTCGAGACCGCCCCTAAGCCGCCGCCGCATCTCGTCCAGCTCCCAAGGTCTCCGCAGAAGCCTTCGTACCCGGTTGATGACCGTTCCCGTACCACTTCTGCGGCTTCGGTTGAATCCAACTCAACCCACAACGGCGCGCCCCTCATCACACCATCTGGAACCCCTCCTCCTGAAGTGAACCAAACACCCACAGCTCGCAAGCTCCCGAAGCCACCACGCTTGGTGTCAGCAGCTCCCGCGGCACCGTCACCAGCGGTATCTGCACCAAAAGAGATCACATCCCCAGTCAAGACCACCCGTACAGTCTCCCAGGAAAGCCAGGAGAGCCAAACCAGCCAGGAAAGCTGCGATGCCGCGCCTCCTGAACCTGCCATGCACCCCAATGGCAACAAGGCCGTGACACCACACCGCACTCCTCTGCGTCGCGTTCCCTCCCGTCTCCCTCTTCCTCGTCCGTCAGACCCGCCACCACAGCAAAGTCCCCTGACGATGGCCACCATTGCGGCCAAGCTTGCCGCCTCGGAACGCGAAGCCGATGCTGCACGTGTCCGCGCAAAGCTCAAGGCAGCTCGCGGAGGTGCCGTTGGCAAACCCATACCCGCACCCCAGCAGCAGCAACAGCCTATGCCCGTTCCCCCTCCGCCAGAGACCATCGTGGCAGTGCCACCAGAACCGCAACAACCAAACGGCTCACCCGCAAGGGCAACATCAGGCCAGGACCTCGACCCCGTTAAGCGCGATCTCCCGCAAGACGAGAACCAAGAACAACCACAGCAACAGCCCACGAAGCGCAAGCGCGATAGACGCGTGAGCAAAGTCGCATCGAGGAGGCGGAGCACGCTTAGCCCGTGGGAGATGGAGAGCCTCATCTCGGGCAACGTAGCTGTCCCCCCCTCACCGTCTCGGTGATGAATCACCATACACACTTTCCTTTTTGAGTAACAGTGTCTCCGATGCCCATTTCTCACCTCACTATCACTATAATATAACCAAGCACGGTTTTTTCTTTGGGAGGAAACGAATCTGTCTTCGGGAAAGGATATCCAATCGGCGTTTAGAGAAAAGGACGGGCGACTGCGCTAGGATAAGCGTCGCGCGAGTAGAGGGCGGGCGCAAGGAACGGGGAGTATGATGGACCGGGGAAAGGGGAGTGGGAGAACACACTCGTTTCACGATCATGGTTTTTGACATGGTTGTTGTCAGCTGCGAATCTTCCACCGCCACAGTATCACGATAGCGATAGCCTGTATGTGTGCCGTGTTTTTAGTAGCCAAGAGCTTGAATAACTCCTTAATTTGCTTGTTTCGTTCACTTGTTCGACTGGGCCATGAAGGCCGTTTGGGCTGTCTACACTAGTTCCCGCCATTCTTGACTCGCTCATGTTCTCGCAAGAATTGCCGTCCCAAGCCCCTCTCCATGGGGAACGAGTTTACAGTCCTGTTGCGCCGAATGCTATGAGACCGAATCCAACCTCCCGCAATGCCCCATGCCGCCAAAAAGAGAGAGAGAGAGAAAGAGGTATAGACGTCGACGAGCCACAGCCCATCCTTCAGTTATCCTTCAGCGCCAGCATGTCCGACATCATTGCCTCGACCGGCTCGACAGGGCCCAACGGCTCCAACGGCACGGGAAACAGCGCGTCCCAGCTCCCGTGCACCAGCTCCACGCCATGTGCCTCGCAGAAGCCCCTCAGCTGGTCCATCAACACGCCCGTCAGCGCGCGCTGGTACACCCGCTTCAGTCTCCCCAGCTTCGCGACGCGCTCGATGACCGCCCCGATGCGCCGCGGCTCGCAGAGCTCGGAATGCAGCTCCAGGACCTCGAGGTTGGGGAACGCCTCCAGGAACTCAAACAGCAAATCGATCGGGTCGACGCCGCGGTGCGCGGGGTCCCGCGTCAGCGCCGCGTGGGACTCGAAGTCGAAGTTGAAGAAGCCAAAGGTCCGCACCGACGCTGCGCCGCGCAGCCAGTCCAGCGCGCCGGGGAAGAACTGGCCCGGGTCCTGGCGCCAGCAGAGGCCCAGCTCCCGCAGCCTGCCGGAGCGGATCGCGGGCTCGAGCAGCACGGTGGCGAGGTCGACGCTCAGGGGCAGGCGGGGCATCCATAGCCTTTCGAGGTTGGGGTACGTGACTAGGGGCGCGGAGGAGTCGGACCCCTCAGCGGCGGGGTAGCCTGAGTAGTCGAGGGGAAGCTGCTGCGGGAGCCAGTCGCCGTGGTTCCCCTGGTGGGCGGCGCGGGCGTCGAGGACGCGGAAGGAGGACGGGTGGAGGGGCGGGAAGTGGCGCTTGTCGCCCATAGAGAGGGCGCCGCAGGCCTTGCCGAGCTTGATCACCTGCAGGCGTGTCCATAGGGACCAGCAGTCGTCGGGCGGTGAGAGGGATTCGACGCCGGTGAAGACGCCAAAGTTGTCCATGTAGAGTTGTTCTAGGTTTGGTGTTGCCCGGGCGAGGACGAACTGAGTGGGTTTGTTAGTTCGGTCCCTTGCGTGGGAGATTGGGGGCTTAGGTGAAGTTATTCGGGGGAAGACTTACAGGGTCGATCCGCCGTTCAGGGGTCAGTTGATTTAACGGAGAGTTGAGAGGGCCGGTTAACTGAAGGATCTTGAGACGGGGTAGTTCGGGCCAGCCCAGATCCTGCAGGTACATGCTAAAGAGTAGTATCTCCTCGAGGTTTTCCCGCGCTCGCTCGACAAACTGCCTGACAAAAGGCTGCGGGCCGCCGCGGCCGCGGTATTCCGGCCTAGTAAGCTCGTGGAAACTGAAACGCAACTCCTTCACGCTCTGGAAGAAGAGCGGCTTCGGCGGCAGCTTGTAGCCCCAGTCGCCCTCGAGGTTGCGCTTGATGTAGCCAATCTCGAGGCGGTTCGTCATCTGCGGGTTCGTTGTCTGAATGAGCGATAGCCACTTGCTCTCGTTGAGCTGGAAGGTGTGCGCGTTGGGGATGACGAGGCTGCGGACGCCGCCGCCGGTGCGTTTCCGCAGCGTCTTGAGAAACGAGACCTTGGGTGGCTTCTGGGGATTTAAGGTCGGGAAGTGGACCTCGCGCCAGATATAGGGGTGGGTATCGAGGAACTGGTCCCATCGTTTGCAGACGCCCGATATTCGGCTGCCATGATGTCAGAAAGGGGCCATAGGAGCAAAGCTTACTTATGAGATCGAGGTGACGAGGGGCCAACGTACCATAACTCTTGAAACTCAAGGTACGAAAAGATCTTCTCGATCAACTCGGTTGGCAGGTCAAGAGGATCCCTCCGGCAAAAGTGCTTATGCAGCGGTTCCCGAATCTTGCGAAGTTGCTGTATGAGGGTGTTCAGCAGAAGCCCATTGACCAGCTCGTCCACATCACTTACCTCGTACTTGGCCGTCCCAATAAGCCCCTCTTTCTGTCCGACCTCGAGGCCAGCACACCACGCGGCCCACGCCATCTCAGGCTTCTTCTCGAGCCTGTATATCTTCCCCAACCTCATGTACCCCTGAAGCTCGTCAGCCCATGTCACCTGAACACCGAGTCCCATGAAGAGGACAGCAGGATACGATACTTACCTCCAGCCTCCGCGGCGCAATCTCCAACAACCACTCAGCATCCCTCCTCGCCTTGTCCAGGTTCCCCATCTTCTCAAAGCACGCGGCGCGGTAGTCGAGTGCCTGAACGTGGCTCTCACGGTGGCACCGGCCCCACGTCTTCTCGGCGCCGCACTTGCAGTCCTTGGTCGCCTCCGCGTAGACACTGCCCCTCTCGCGGCGGTGCCGAGCCGCGGCCTGGCTGAAATCACGGCACGTGCATCGCTCCCGCCGGCGGCGTTGTTGATGGTCGGCGCCTGCACCCCAGGACCCAGAGCCTTGAGAACTCCCAGCATCGCTGACACGGGGATTCGAGCAGGGGCAGTTCCCAGCGACGAGGGTAAAGTGCTCGAGGGCGACACGGAAGCGCTGGTCCGCGTAGGCTGCGCGGCCCTTCTCGATTGACGCCTCCGAAGAGCGGACGCGAGGGAGCTGACCGGAAGGTGCCATGTCTTCTTGATGATGCAGACGTTTAGGGGTCAGGTCTGGATAAATGGGCCCAGCGAGACAGCTGAGCAGCTTTGGGAAGCTGCGGAATGAAGGAATTCGCTACGTGATGCGAGACACAGAGCGTCGTAGTGAGATGGACGATTCTGAAATGTGTTATTGGGAGGTCACGTGAATGAATTGTGCTACCTGGTACATACTTGGGGGAATCAAGTCAATGAAGCTATTGCTTGTCTGATGAGACGAATAGAGGGAGGAGGGGAGAAGCCAGCTAATGCGGGGAAGCATAGAGAGTTAGCATCTCGTCTCCTCTCAGCTGGTCTTTGCGACGGATGCCAAAGTCGTGCGAAGAGATCCGGTGGCCGAGTAAAGGCTTGGGGCCGACTGACGATGGGCTCGCGCCGTGGTGGACGTTCAGATCTCCGAGGATCGCAGTGAAGATGCGGGACGAGGGGGCGCGACTGTGACGCGACGCGAACCGGGCGTCCTCCGTAAATGGGGACCCACTGTGATCCGTAGCAGGGCGAGCCACCGGCAGTTGCCGCCGGAGTGGTCCCCTAAAGCACCTTACCTAACGAGCAGTTTCAGCCTCCCTCTCCCACTGGAATGGGGGAAACGGTTGGGCTGTCGCGGTCGCACAGAACTCTCTTTCATCCCAACCTTGGTTTTGTGATCGCCGTTTCTCCTGGCGACATATCAGACATTGAAGCAAACATAGCCAATGCTACTCCATCCTCTGCAAGCTTGTCCACCTACGCACCGCCGTCATGCATCCATTGCCATGCGGCCAGTGACCTCATCTTACGTTCTAGCCCCAAGCCCAGGTCCCCCAGGTCCCCCCTGAACTGCCCCCTCAACGATCCCACCGAATCCTACCGCCACCGTCTCCGCGAGAAGCGGCGGCTCCTTACCGAGCCCTCCGGACCGCATCCGCCACCGCCTGTGGCGTTCCCGTCAGACCGTTCGTGATCCCTCGCCCACATCATTCGTTCTGGTCTTACACCCTGCCTTGCACCCTGCCTTGCACCCTACACCTCGCACACATCTCCAAGGAGGTGATGAGGACACGGCGGCGTAGGGGAACTGAGCCTCAATCTCACTTGCCCACGCCCACCACGCGCCTCACCACGCAGCCACAGCTGACCTCACGACCCAAAATCCTAAAGAAACTCTATGCTCCAGTCAATCCCGTTGTTTCTGCTTTTTTGCCTTACAGTACCACTACTTCGCTACAATAATGTCGTCGGGGGGTGTTTCCTTAGACCCAGAGAACCAGCCCAGCCAGCACTGGGGGCGCAATGCCGTCCCACCCGGCCGGTGTAACGTCCTCTCTTCAATGCCAGTGACGATCCCCAAGCAGCGCACTGCTTGCTTGCTCCCTGCCCACGCTCCCGGACCCCATTCCAGGCAACGACCGACAGGCACAGCTACGCCGCATCTCATCTCTTGCTTCCATTTGGGGCCAGAATCTTCAGGAACCCGGGCCCCGGCAATGGCTGGGGGATAACGATCATTGCAATCAACCAGAGAGGTGCTGTGATGTGTGTGTATCAATCCAAGGTCCTGTAAACGGTCCAATTCAGCCCCCCTTCCCATCGTATAAGCGCTGAAGCATCAAGTATGCGCGCCTCCAGCTCACCAATTTAGAATACGCGATGCATCCCGGCCTGCTGCTTCTTCAAAAGTCCCATTTCTACACATGTCACTGTTGGATTATGTCATGGTTAGATAGGATTCAAAGCCGGCAGAAGCGCAATGCTCCAAGGCCACGCACAAGGACCTTACATGCATACATGCACAGCAGCATACGGCGTAACATGCCGCGCGCAATCCTTCCGAGACCCGGGACCTTGCGCATCGAAGCCAGCCAGCCCGGCCGGGCCCGGAAAGCCGCGGGCGGCTCTGCATGCCCGACTGGCACCTTTCTTTCGTCACCTGGAACATCCCCAATCACCAAAAAAAGCAAAACCACCATCATCTCTGCATCCCCTCCTTCTGCGTCCTTACTTCTCTATTTGGTAAAGCCGTTCCCACCTCAGAGGCCGGTATGGCTACGCTGAATCCGGCCCCCAAAATTAGAATCCTTCCAATGATGCAGCACGCTTTCGAAATCTTCATCTGCACCATATCCAAGGAAACCCCTACGGCGTAGTTTTTTTTTTTTTTTTTTTTTTTTTTTTTTTTTTTTTTTTTGGGGGGGGGGGGGTGGGTCTTTTGCAGCTGCGATACCCCTGTCAGCGCATCAATCTGATGTTACTGGCAAGATTGACCGGTACTCAAACTGCTGCGGTAAGAGGTAAAAACAAAAACCCTTTGATCGGGTATACATCGTATGTGGTTTGAGCTGCCGCCACCAGCTCAGCAGCGATACTACGCGATCCTAGTGAATTCAAAGTACAATCTGGTCACTGAGCGTCACAGCCCTCAGTGGCAGTGACGGGATGTATCCTTTTACGACCTGGTAAGGATTTTACACCTACCCCTTACGCCATGGTAGATCGCCTATCTGATACGGGCGTTTCTGATTTTTGACTTCGTGATCGCTGTGGGAATGGGCTATGAACCGCCCACCCACATCGCCTCCATTCAAGAACTCTTCCCTGCTTGACAAGACTTCCATCATTCGACCAGGTCAGATGGGTGTTCGTCAAAAATTCCGAATGCACATATCCGTATCTAAAAAAGCATAAATCCCTCACGAGGGTACATGGGACCACATGCCTACCCAAGTCACCCAGGTCGAGGGCCACGTACTATAGCAATAGGCTTGGCCGAGAGTCAAAAATGTGGAACGTTGATGACGATTTCATGTACAATGGCTTGCCTCCGACGCTCTTTGCATATTCTATTGAACTTTAACCGGGCCGTTTGAAGTTCTTACAAGACACTGATGGTACTCGCAGTAAGGTAAGCCCCCGGTCGACACGCCATAGCAAGGATCGGTAAACGTGTCTCAAGGGCATCTCGTATGTCAGGACTATTCTAGAATGGTGTTACGTCTTTGATGTCAGTTTGCAAGGGCTAGATGCCTCCATGCATTATGTCGCCAAAACTCTCTCCCTCTCCCACATCTCTACCCTCGTTCGAAGCAGTAACCATAAAAGCCTGATGTTATGTTTTTGCTCCATCTGCAATACGTATCTTGAATTACACGAAAACAGTTCACAAACGAAAGCTATCTTAGTTTCATACTGTAAAAAAGGCTCCGAAGGCATTTTCTTCGTTACAAGAACTACAATATGGGTTCAATGCCAGGTTTCACTATCAAGCCGTTCGAGGGCGACCTGAGAGTAAGCCAACTGTGACTCGAAGGCCACCTGATTACAAAGTAACATGATGCAACAGTTCGGGGCTGAGATCCACGGTCTCGATATCAACAACATGTCAGGTAAGCCGAATGCCTTTATGAATATGGATGGTCCTGGGCATTACATACTAATGGCCCGCCCAGATGTTGATGTCAACAAATTTCGTGAGGCGATCCAAAAATACTTGGTTGTCGTTGTCAAAGACCAGAAGAATGAGCTCCCTAGCAAGAACTGGGAGCTTTTGCAAAAACTTGACCCCGGAGCACCCGAGTTTACTGATGAAGAGTGGGCAAAGTTCTACAATCCAGAGGGAAAAGGAATCCTTGTACGAATAACTATCCCCGCAAACTATAGAATTCTGAGATTACTGACAAATCTAATCAAAGGCCAAGCTGGGCTATCATGCAATCCCCAACGCTGGGCGTCTTTACCTTATGGGCAAAGGATACCAAGGAAAAGATCACTACGGGCTGAAGGACGTTGAAATCAATGAACCCTTTGCAGATGCCTACTATTCTAAGCCCTTGCCAATTGAGGACTTCAAGAAAGGCGTCGCACGATTTCAATCCTGGCACATGGATGGTCCGCAATACGTTATCAATCCTCCCAAGTTCAGCTCCTTCCGCAGCATCCGAGTGCCTCAAGGGGAGCAGATTGTCGAATGGGCAGACGGCTCAGGCTTGACTAAGAAAATAAAGCCTGGGCGCACTGCTTTCATTAGCACGGCCCAGATGTACGAAGTGCTTAGTGAAACGGAGAAGACAATGGCCGACCATAGCTGGTGTGAGTACATGTACTACCCATACGAATGGATACTAGGCTGTCGCGGAAACCCAAATGGCCTTAATGTTGCCTGCGAAAACAGGGAGGTGCCGGAGGAAGTAATGGAGGCTATGCCCAGAAACCCGAAACATCAGCAAATCGTAAGTATTGCTCTTTTTCACCATTCAAGCCCCAAACTGTATCCTCAATAACAGGACTAATGATTGGAAACAATATCACAGCTCCCGTTGGTCTGGGTGAACGATGTCACTGGCGGAAAGCATCTCCAAGTGCAACCTAACATTGTGCGCCGCCTCTTCATCCGTAACGGACCCAACGAGAAACCAAAAGTCATCGACGATGTTAAGGAAGTGCGAGATTTCCTCACAGATCTACAGAGTCGGATTCTCCGTCCAGAAAACGTTTATGTCGGCCCTGAGGATGAAGGAGATCATCTATTCTGGTATAATTGGGGTGTCATGCACTCCAAAATTGACTATCCCGTTGATTATGGTGTTAGAACGGCACACCAAGGCTGGCTTCCGGGCTCCAAAGCTCCGACAGGCCCAGTGCCTATTCCTGTCTAATTCTGAATGGAATTCCTTCAAGGGGATTCTCAAATGATCAATTTCGTAACATCCAGCTGTAGTTATGTAAAGTATTATTGACCAACAAAGAATTTCACTGAAAGCACTTCGTCTCTTGCCGTGCATATCCAAAACTGAGGCTTGTATATACTTGCGTCTCTAATACTAAACCGCGATTGCTTCATGTCTAGAATCGTGAAACAGAAGGCGGAAAAGCGGTGGGAAAGTATTGATGACAGTCTCCATAGACTATAATTGCAACAGGGAAACAGGACACTCAAGATGTACTTAGGCATCTTTGAGGCCCAGAAATATCACACAAAAGCAACTTCGGTTTGCTGAAAAATATAGCCGAAGCCAAATCACCCAATATTACCATCAGTTCAACGCATGGGTTGTGACCACTTGGTTGATGTGGTATCATCCAGAGTGACCATGACTGGGTCAGGGTGATTGTCCACCACCGGCCTCTGAAATAGACAAAAATGCAACTCTTTTTACGGCAATTGAGAGATGGTTATATCATCAATTAGTTATGGACTGAATGTCTATGACTTGAATCGAGGATGAAATTTGACTTGCAAGTCGGGCATTGTCCATAACGCATAACACATACAAGTTCTATTCCAATCTTCGATATCGGAGATTAGTTCCCAATCAAAATGGTATACCAGACTTGTGAGCAGGATACGCATCTCAAGGTATGCCAAGTTCTTGCCAATGCAGGAACGTGTACCCTCAGAGAAAGGATGGTGGGCTAGCTTGCAGTCGCTTTCAAAGCCATTTCCAAGCCATCTTTCGGGTTTAAACGACTCCGGATCCTTCCAATACCGCGCATCATATGATAGCGAGAAGTTTTCGACGGACACGCAAACACCTTTGGGAATGTAACGGCTATCAACCACGGCACCCGGCGATTCCCGAGGCAGGCCAATTGCCAGAGGTGGGAAAAGTCGCAGACCCTCCTCTATAACGCTGTTGAGGTATGTGAGCCCAGTAACCGAGTCTCCTGCTGATTTTTTAGTTTCCCCAAACTCGAATCATTGCGTATGTGGAAATCCTTCTTTATGACGTACCAGTAATCTCGGCTGGAGATTTGAAGCTTGTTCGAACTTCTTGTACCAGCTTCTCCATAGGATCCGGGTTGCGAAGCAGGTAAAAGATTATGGCAGTGAGTGCAGTGGCAGTGGTTTCAGAGCCAGCCATGATCAAAGTCCAGGCTGTAGCCATCAACTCCCTCTTAGTGATGCGGCGATCTTTTATCAGATGGCTGAAGAAATCTTGTCTGTTAAGGTCATGCCGTTGAATGCGCTTTTCAGCTTTCTCATCAGCTATTTTCTGATACTGGCGGTGCTTCTCTTCCAGAGATCGTGGAAACAGTAAACGAGCAATCAAAGGGCCAAGGTATGGCCGTTGACGTTTGAGATACTCGACACCACTGTAACGCAAGGCGTCCGTAATAAGAGCTTGCGAGTGATTGGATGCCTTAGCTAGAGAATCAAAAGACTCGCCAAAAGCAAGGTCGCCTTATTCACGAGCAATGGTCCATGATTAGCCTGATGTGGTGGCGCAAATGTGCAGGCACTCTTACCGGTGATATCTAACGTAAACCAATTCAGAGCTTCCCCGACATTTACTGCAGCTTTTCCATTACTACCCAGATCATGTAGCTGCTGAATCAACAACTGAAGATACTGCTGTAACACTGTTTCCTGGTCACGCAGTGCCGTTGCACTGAATCCTTTAGATAAGGCCTTTTTCTGGACTGCATGCAATTCAGGGTCTCGTGTAGTAGATATGTCTCCTGGCCGCTCGTATTTTGCGAACTTGAGGAACGCCTTTTTCCGCTGACTTGGCCTCCCATACACGTCCATATACGCTTCTGGAGTGTTGAAGGAAAGCGAATTTGGCCCAATGCGAACGACGTCACCTTTTAGCAAGTTAGGTGGCAGCCTAGACTGTAAATGTCTGGAATAGTGTCACTGACCGTACTTTCGATGAAGCTCTATCATCTTGAAAGGATGTCGGCCACTGGAAACTGAGGCGGTGAACCACAGCTGCAATTTCGTGTAAGAGTTTGGAATTAGCAATGAAGAACGATGTTGGGGTAACGCACGTCAGAGACGGCCGCCGCTCGCGGGCCAGGGTAATTAGCTAATGGATGTAGAAAGATCAAAAAGACACATTTGAACGCAATGTATAGAGTCAGGAACTCGAGGTAACGTTAGAATATCTTGTCTCCAGACTTAAGTGGCATTACGTACCAGACCTAAACCACCCAGCATTGGCCAAGAGGCGAACCCCATAAGCTGCGCTGCGGAGAACATTTTGGCAGTTGGTTGATTCGTGCGATGGAAAGGTAGACTAAAATAGGGAGTGTGCGTTTTCGCAAGAGTCTGATGCAGTGTAAGGATTTCGGTCAAGCAAAGCGTTCAGATTGTATAGTAGCTGTGGGAATGTGTCCCGGTATTTAATAATGCAATTAACCGTTAACCAGGGGAGCCGGGCTGGTCGAAGTACAAGAACTTTTAGGTTTACACCCGTAGACGCTAGTGGTGAAAGTCTCGATCGCCAAGGAATCGGGTGTTTACTTGGATTATGGCAACGGGAACGGGCAGGGGAACACGCACAAGCGTCAAAATAGGTTTCCACAATTGTGGCAATGGGTGTACGATGTAACCTTGCAAGCATAAAGTAGCCGTGACCCAGAACGAAGTCAACCATTACCCTAAACCCTCAAGCCTGTCAAATTACTATGGTATAACCGTCTAGAAGTATCCATATTTCGACCACCGTCTTGGCTGGACAAGCAATCCCTTGTCAGCAACCCAAATGACTCAAGTGTACCGTACAGAAGCGGTTAAAGTCAACTTCACAGGGTATCAGACCAATTAATACCTAAGTCGCCGGCGGTGAATGACTGGCGGTGGTATAAGCACGGGGAACTCATTTCCTGCCACGTTGGCGCAAACTACATTGACTTGATTGTAATAGTAGACGAGATTTAGATATTTCACCTCAGTTCCAGCATCTCAGGCAGCATGTCAGACTTCAGCTTAAGCATCGATATGAATAATTCGGGTAACAACGTTGGAAATAGACCGAATGGTCAGGAATTATGGTGGAGAGTTTGCAAGCCTGCTATCGCCGGCTTATTGGACCATGCAGGAACTTACTCACATGTGAGTCGATATGGACTTCGAAGTGCTTCGAGTGACTTTACAATAACATGGCTTTCAATCAGGACGAAAAAGAACAGCAGCTGCGGTTCTTCAAGAGACACGTTGTGCCCTGGTTAGGGCCGCCGCCGTTATTGAACGGCACCTACGCAGTGAATCCCATCAATGTGGCCTCGCCAGTCGAGGCAAGCATCAATTTCACGTCGTTAACTAGACCTATAGTACGATATCAATATGAGTAATTGTTTCCTTATAAGAACCACATCACTGCAATTTGGAGATGTATCTGACATTCAACTAGACCTTTAAGCGCTACAAGGGAACAACAAGCTATTACCACCGAAAGATTTGGGCAGATCCATGTGCGAGAGATGCTCTCGCAAATCAAGGCAGAGATTCGGGACGTCCAACTGGATTGGACTGACCAGTTCATCGAGGACCTCTTCCCAAACAATGAGGCCGAAGTCGCATTGGCGCTCAAGCGTGCACAATTGGAGCTTCCTCCCCCGCTTGATCACCCGCTAACCTTCAATATGGCCCTTGATCTTAGTGGAGCAACACGTAAGATGAAGGCATACATGTTCCCGATGGCCAAGAACCTCGCTACGGGTCGACACCGTGATGCACGGGATGCCGGATTTGATGCCATACGAAAGCTGAAGCCGTATGGCGATAAGCTGGCTCCTGCTGTTGATTTCCTTGACAGATACTGGGATACTTGCCCCGAGAAGTTGACCCTTGACATGATTGGCATAGATTGTGTCGACCCATCCAAGGCCAGAATCAAGATTTACGCACACCTGTCGACACGCAACAGTTGGGACTTGATTCGTCATATATCTACATTTGGTGGGCAAGTAAGTGATTATTTCAACGCTTTTGTTTTCACCGGTAGAGTTGTCTAATTTCACGCTGACACTTTTAAAGGCGACCGACTTCGATCGCCTGAAAGGTCTCGAGATTCTTCATTCGCTCTGGAATATCATGCGAAATGAGCAAGGAAATCATGATGATGCTTATGACAAGCCCTTACGCCATCCGACTTCCTTTCTTGGAAGTATTATGTTTAGCTTCGAGATATTACCCGGCCGCTATATTCCAGATGTCAAAATGTGTGTATTTGTGATATTGTTTCATTCCTCCTTGTTCTCCCCTTGATCCGTCTGTTCTCACATGACTATTTACTAACCTAAAGGTTTCTTTTTCGGCAGATACATTCCCATGTGGCAATATGCGCCTAGTGACGGCCATATTGCCAATAACTTGATGTCCGCATTCCGCCAGCTAGGCTGGAATGATGTTGCTGAAGTACGGAACCTGGACCCGAAAGAAAACTCAGATCCTACATCAGATCAACGAAGTCATGCTCTTTATTTTACAAAGACTAACAGTTTTTCAGAATTATTTGTTCAACCTACGTCGCACCTTTCCTGGCGCCGATCTTGACTCGCCCCTGTCAGTACTACACAGTAATCTTTCGTACTCGTACTCACCAGCCACGGGTGCCTACATGAGTGTTTACTACGCGATCAGCGGTAAAGCCACCATTAGGACTGATAAAGAAAAGCACTAGACGTAGTTGAAGTAGTGGGTAGATAATTTCATGGGAAGCCAAACTGCATCGACCGTTCCGGTCTTAAGTGAACTGGGTCACTCACCAGCGATTCGTCCTCGATTAGATCTAAAGAAAATCAAATTGATTTGACAGGCACGGAGATTCGAACAACCAAAATCCAGCCCCTTTCTTCCGTATTTGTTATCTTTGTTATCTTTCAGCGTGTAGCACATTAGTTAGTGTAGCTTCTGCACAAATGTAGGGGGATACCATGAGATCTTGCCAAGCATAGTTTGTACGCCTGAAAAGGCCTTTGTACTGTCTACCAATACAACAACACACACTTCCTTAACACATCTCGTACATCATATCAACTACTTCTTGTGCTAAGTCTTTGGCCAAAGATGACGGGAGGACAAAACACCATGCAAATAGGAGCATTGCACAAACCAAATACAGGCATTAGAATGAGACTTATCACAAACCCGTATCAGCACTAGTTGGGCAAATTTCGCAAACTATCAAAATTGAGGCATTTATCCAAATGAGGCAATGGGTTTATTGAAAAACTAATATCCAAGGTCTAGAGCTCGGACCTTGCCTATATTGACCGTCTTTGTGCCCGGGGGAACAACGACTACCCGTTTGTAAGGTGCAGTTAACTGTTGAAAGTGTGAAGGGCTTAGGTACCTTGAATTGTGGTGCAGTGATAACACAAACACCACAACCAACAAAGCCAATACATGTTCCTCACCTTTACGCTACTCGAAAGTTCTGGTCAGCTCTGATCGGACCTGGTCACCCAACCGCATGGCCTAAGATAGCAGCAAAGTGAGGCAGAAGGTTTTCAAGCCCTTATACATCATCTCGTTCGACTGTAAAAGGGGTGGTGAATACCACAAGATTAGATAAGCGAAGCGCTGGCTGACTCAATATGATCTAGAGACCGCTGAAGAAGCGCATCATTGATTGTAGTCATTGGGTTGATTAAGGCTATAGATCAGATATTTATACCCCTAATCAGACCCTGCATAGCTAAGAGACATGAAAGCCACAAAGAAAAGAGAAAAGCAAAAACAAATCACCACTTATTAGGCGGGAAACATGGCGTCCTATTCTGCTGTCTGAAACACGAATGGACACAACCCCTAGGGAAATCTTGATCACAATCTAACTCATGGCGGTGGCTATTTTCTAGGAGGAGAAACCTCGAGCTAGAGATAAGTTTGAGGCAATACATCTGTGTTGGTGAAGCTGATGATGATGACAAAAAGAGGAAGCTAACAGCTGCTGGCTGGGCCGGATTTCTAGGCAAAGGGACGTGTAAGTGGACAGCTCTAATAGATGGAGAAGCTGCCTTACATAACCCACCGGCACCTGCTACACAAGGGTACACGCGAGATCCATCTACTCTGTTAGGGCTTCGATCAAGCATACCAATATTTCTTGAAACAAGCATTTCGTGCCCTTCCTGATACGTCGTGATTATAAAGCCCTAAATATTAGTCCCGATGCATGGATGTTCAGTGGCTTTCTCAGTGTTTTCGTTCAGGTTAGAGATCCTAATGATATTTCCCCTACAGATCACTGGATACTGGGAATATTTCTTTCCACTAAACAAGTTTGATTATGGGCTGATACCCTTTTTCTCTAGGCCAAAACAGCACATTTCTTCACCATTCAAGCGCTAAACTCTTCCCGAGACGCCTTGACAGCAACGCCAATGCTTATGTCGCGTTGCAAGACTGTTGTCAAGGTTCAGAGCTCTCGTTGGTATACTTAAGATTTGACTTCGGAGAGGCCCTGTGATCACAATTTGATAAGCGAGAGAAGATCCATCACAGAAGTTGACGTGCAAACAACGGAGTATCCCAAGCGGGAAATCCGCAGACAGCGATGCTGGTATATATTGATACCGAAAGCGTGTAGGGTGATGAGAACTTCGGCGCCGAGGTGCGGTGCGGTGCTTAGACACACAAGCACAGCAACCCCCAAAGCAACGCAAGATGTCCTCACTTAAGGGCTGATCAAGCGTACCTGATCAAAGTCAAAAACCCGGTCAAATCAGCCGTGATCAGCTGAGTAAGGCGACGGCTCCCAAGAGATCCTGCGGTATCACGATCAAGGCTGTAAATCGTCATGAAAGAGTCCGTGTAGTTCGATGAAAAGATGCGTGTTCGTTGATTGATTAGGTGAAGCTCGCGCGCCACGCCTATCTAGTCTACAGCTCGATCAGAGCTGATTATCTAATCGCAAAACGCAGAAGCCTGAAAAAAAGAAAGAAAAAACCTACACGGCTAAGCACTACCTTTGACCACCTTATTCCACTATCCATCCTATTTATCTTCCCTTCCTATCTCGGCTTCCTACTAACAACCATACATTTCCAATGCCTAATCTCCTGAAGCTGTGATCGCGATAACATCGGCACCTCGTTTTTCGGCAGTCGAACGGGGTCGCGGTCCTTTGCTCTCCGACGGACAGTTATCATCAACCCGTTTGACTTTATCCATTGAACTTAAACCACTTCCCAGAGCTCCGCATGTGGGGGGATGAGCTTGCCGACGATGATCGGCGTTGAAGAGAACGTTCACTCCCTGGATGATACGAACTATCGGTGCTGTAGCCCGGTAAAATAAACAGAGCGGCCTCGTGGGAACATAATCTTTCAGAAAAAAATCCGGCACATCCGGCCTTTGAGTCTGATTTCTGCGGTGGAGGAACACCTGCTAGCAAAGGTGCGAATCCGGGGTCAATATCACTCCATTGCAACAGTTAGGATAAGCGTTGGACGAATTACCCCGCTAGACTTTTCTGCTGAAAGTTTTGATCAGAACCCTTTGCCTTGTTCTTGCTTTGCGCTTACGAGATATGGGGTAGGATATAGTGGCTGCCACTACAGCAAAATCTTGCTGTGCGAACCATGAAACATTCCAGGTGCATCTCCTGCATACGAAGCTATTGTAGGATAGAATTGCATGGGCTTCCCTGCACGATTCCCCGCGTGGCAAAGTGTTTTTTGCCGAGGCATCGAAACGGGCTGGTAGAATGGAGGAGTTCAGTCGGGACATGGTCATGTCTTTCGAATCAGATTTTTTTACTACGGGTACTCCTAGAGAAACCTATTGTTCAAGATGCTCCGGCTCGAATTTGAGCAGCTCAGCGATTGGGCTCTTTGTATTCGTTCAAGTAAAATATACTCTAGAATGAATCTGTCACAGGAGTGAAACCAACACTTTGATGTCGCGAATGTGACTTGTGAGGGACCTTCGCCCTGTGGCGTGGTAACGATAAAACCTCAAGATATGACTCCCTAGGTTGATTAAAAGTTCGGTAACGTATCAAAAGTCTGGCAATGATGACCCAACCAGAGATGGAATGTTCATAATCTTGGTCTTCCAATCTTGGACCCGACGGTTACAATAGGCTGAGTGAAAAAGGTCCAGACTATTGGTCATCATCCCATGTGCGGAGACGCATTTTCAGCGCCTTCTCTTTCATAATGGGCCGGCGCTTTTCTATTTGAATGTGCTTTAGGGCTTTTCAGATGGATGATACACAACGTAATAAACAAAAAAGATGACGTCTTTTCAATAAATATGGAAAGGTATTATACGTTGGCGGTGCTGGAGGCCTGGAAACCTACAGCTGGTGAGAATTGAACTGGTGCATTTGAACAGCCGAAACGGAAACTTTGAAATCTCAACTCCGACCGAGGTAGCCAACAGTGAAACTCTGTAACAAACACAGTATGAAAGCTGCTAAACACAATAGCAGTACAAACCTTCACAGCTACTGGGGCCAATTCGTTATTCCCTTTCCCCTCAATGCTTAGAAATGCCGTGATACGTCACATGTCATCCCAACTTCAGGTGTAAGGACCGAGGGATTGGCTCTAATATATGAAGTATTCTGTTCCCCCCCTCAATTGCCTCAATAGCAAACACGTCAGTCATCACCGTTATCAAGATCGGTTTGATTCCAAGTCTTTCATCACCAAGAGCTACAATGGCTACAACTACCGATCAAGTTTCGGAGTCCCATACTGGATTTATTCGCGGGCAACGCACTTTACCGTCTATAATTGATGAAAGAGCTATTTATGAGCCTGACAAAAGTTGTTTCTTAATACCGTACACGTCGGAGCCTCGAGATGGTTGGAGAAAAGTGACGCACAAAGACTACGCGGATGCGATCAATTATGTCGCTCATGTCATTCTTGAGACCTGCGGCACCCCAGCCCCCAATAGCTTCCCGACAATCGCCTACATCGGCCCTAATGACGCAAGATATGCTGTACGTTACTCAGAGTCAACAGGTGCTCTCCCAAACTAAGCCATACTAACCCCTAGATAGATCATGGTCGTTGCTGCCATCAAATCAGGTTATAAGGTGAATGCCCTAAATGCATCTGGTTTGTGACACATGAATTGACACAATTGCAGGCCCTATTCGTGTCTCCAAGGAACCCGATTGAAGCCCAATTGAACCTGTTCAAGTTGTCCGACTGTCGAATGGTGGCACGTCCCCAGTCACACCGATCAGTTGCCGAGTTTTGGCTGCAGCATTGGGACATGAAGCAGCTTGAGATAGAGCCACTGCATGATATTTTGTCAAAGCCGCAGGTTCCCAACATCCCTTACACAAAGTCTGCAGCCGAAGCTGAATGGGACCCTTTTCTTGTTCTTCACACCAGCGGCAGCACGGGACTTCCAAAGCCTATTGTTGTCAAACACGGGTCTATTGGTCTGGCGGACGCCCTTCACCTACTACCAGAGTGGAATGGAACGTTTCCTATAAGTCAGGTAATGCAAGATGTCACAACAAAACATTTCAATCCTAGTGAGTAGCACAAGCTTAGGCAACTGACTACTGATTTTTGCTTACTGGCCCAGTGCCCATGTTCCACGCGGGTGGCGTATACGGATTCATTGGAACCGCAATCATTAGCGGCAAAGAAATTGTCTTTCCCTTTCCAGATCGTCCACTTACCCCCGATCTCGCCATCGAAATCATTCAGACGACTGGGTCAAGCAGTGCAGCCTTACCCCCGTCACTTCTTGAAGAGATGTGCCATCGCCTTGCCCACATCGCAGTGTTGAAACAACTCAACTACCTTGGGTTTGGAGGAGGTGAGAGACTTCTTGAATTACAAATTCTCGATTAACTTATGTGTATTAACCTTATTGAAGGCCCTCTAAACAAGGAGGCTGGTGACATTCTGTACAAACACGGCATATCTCTGATCAACATCATTGGTGCCACAGAGTTAGTTAACAATTCTATTGGTTGTCGAGAGATTCCAGGACTAATAATCGCAGAACCCTGCCCTTTCTTCTCTACCACCAGAAGAATTCAGAGCTTTGGCAATACTTTATTTTTAATGAAGAACTGTCTGGCATTGAATTTCGAAAGACAACGACAGAAGATGATGTTTACGAGATGGTTATCACCAGGAAATCAAGGCAAATTCCTGTCCAGGGCATATTCTACACGTTCCCAGACAAAGAAGAGTATAGAACGAGTGATTTGTACCAGCCGCATCCGACACTGCCTCATCATTGGAAGTTCCACGGCCGCGCGGACAATATCATCAACTTATCAAACGGTGAGAAGCTTAACCCCGTCAAAATGGAAGAAATCATAGCCGGAAATCCGGCGGTCAAAGCCGCTATAATTGTTGGAGCTCAAAAGTTCCAGCCAGCCTTGATCATCGAGCCGTTCGTTCAACCCAAATCTGAGGAGGAGATAGACAATTTGATTGACCGTGTCATGCCACAAGTTGCGGAGGCGAATGCAGTCATTGGTAAGTACAATGTAGCGAAGTTAAAGCACCCTCATAAATGTTTTACGGTTTTTCCTCCTGTTACTCTGAAAGCATACGCTGACTGGAGACACAAAGCAACCCATGGCCGGATTGTGAGACACTTGATCACCGTTTCCAAGCCAGATAAGCCATTTCTCATGGCCGACAAGGGAACTCTCAAGAGATCAGCGACAATCAAGCTCTACACCAACGAGATCGAGGAATTGTATGCCAATCCCAGAGAAATTCCTCTATCCAAGGCGCCACGCCTCGACCTCAGCTCCCAAGCCGCCCTCAGCAATTCCATAGAAAAATTGCTTCGAGAGCATCTTGGTGTGCCTCACTTGGAGGCCGACACCGACTTTTTCGCCGCAGGAATGGATTCACTGCAGATTATCGCTGCTGCGCGGTTCATCACGGCGAGTCTCCGCGCGACAAACAAACATTATAGTGGCATGAGTATCGAGGCTCGCGACATTTACAATCATGCTAGTCCGAATCAGCTTGCCGGCCACATACTCCAAGCCGTTGTCAATGGAGAGACACGTGGTGGCGCCGATGCTGAAGCTCGGAATCACAAGGTGATGGACGCGCTTTACAAGAAGATGACGAAGGATTTAATCCGCGCCAAATTAACCCGTCCTGAACCAGCAAAGGATCAGCAGACTGTCATTCTTACTGGTTCAACTGGCAACATGGGCTGCTACCTGCTTGATGAGATGATTCGCAACCCTCATATTACAAAGGTCATCTGCTTCAACAGGTCCAACGACGGCGGCGCCGGAAAGCAGGCAAAGGCCATGGACGAACGCGGCCTGAGCCAGCCAACAGAGAGTGGCAAAGTCAAGTTCTTTCATACCAATCTTTCTCAGCCCAAAATGGGGCTCTCTCAGGAAGTCTACTCCCGTTTACTCAAAGAGGCTGATCGCATCGTCCACAACGCATGGGCGGTGAATTTCAATATGCCCCTTGAAGCCTTTGAGCCGCACATCAAAGGAGTTCGTAACCTTGCGGACTTCGCGGCTTCGGCTGAGAAGCGTGTCGTCTTGGTGTTTGTGTCAACCATCGGCACGACGAGCAACTGGAATCCAAGTCGGGGTCCGGTTCCTGAGACGTCTTTGCGTGAATATGGCCTCTCGGGATTGGGCTACGGCCAGAGCAAGCTTATCTCCAGCATGGTTCTTGAGGATGCTGCTAAGGTTGGAGACTTCCCCCTCGCCGTAGTCCGCGTGGGGCAGATTGCCGGACCACTTGCCAATGAGGGCGCTTGGAGTCGGCAAGAATGGCTTCCTTCCATCATTGCGAGCAGTCTTGTGCTGAAAGCTTTGCCCAGACACCTGTCAGGAATGAATTCTATTGCATGGGTTCCGGTTGAAACGATGTCGAGAATGATCTTAGACATAGGCGGTCTCACAGAGGAGTCGGGAGACTACCACGAGGGTTATTTCCACGGCTGCAACCCGTCGATCACTTCATTCGACAAGCTGGCCCCTTCAATTCAGCAGTACTATGGGAAACACCGTCTTCCCGAACTCATCAGCTTCAAAGAATGGGTTAGTAGGCTAGAAGCGAGCCGCGGTTCCAAGGAAGCATTCGGCACGAATCGCAACCCTGGATTGAAGCTTGTTGACTTTTATCGGGGTGCTGCATCTCTTGAAGATGCTGTTCCGAAAAGGAAGATTCACGAGACTAAAAGAACAACCTCTTGTAGTCCCTCATTGCGCTCGGTCGGACCTATCACTCCTGAGTTGATGATCCATTGGTGCAAGCAGTGGAAGTTTGAGAGCCCTTCTGGTCGTTTCGGTCGTTTGTAGAAGAGAATGGATTGTACTTCAAATTGCACGGTGAATCGATGATCTGACAATTGCGCATGCACAGTTTAAACACAAAGCTTGAGCACTGAATGACTTGAAATCAAAGAGGACTGAAACCTTTTCTGGCCCAGCTGTACATATCGGTATGCATCGGATTTCACAGGCAAGAATTGCGCATCCAATGAGTGTTCACTATTTTGGGTGATATAAGCCCGGATGCGTCGTCACATTTTGAGGAGCTTAAGTGGTAAGGCTTTGGATTACCTGAGCAACGGTATTTACTTGGTTCACTAAAAAGATAAAATTTTCCCTATCTTGGGTTATTGCACGCACTCCTCAATACCCAACTTTTATCGTCAATTTCCGTGTCTTAGCATTATTATCGACTCAGATTTGGGCATAATTTTCATATCTTGGAAAGACCTAGGACTGAGACTAATAATCCTAGGATGACCCGTTCCATGCTTCCATATCAAACGCTGATCCATCTCGCCATCCATGTGCGAGTGATTTGCTTAGCCTCATCGACAAGGCCGAGATCGAGCAGCATTTGCACTGTACCACGAGTGGAACTTTCAAGGGCACTGAAGACCCAAGAGTGAGTGAAGCTGGTATGCTCGCCAATGAAAACGGTGTTGAACTCCGTTTGCCAGAAAGCCGGCAGGTATAGCTGCTGTTGAGGGACGATAGGAACGGCAAAGGCACCAGCATGATGCTCGTCTTGCTCCCAGCAATGACGTTCATAGTTGCCCGTCCACATTTCGTCGGCGATGGGCCCGTGGATTTCTACCATGGCTCTTTGGATATAAGCGATGTGCTCCTCGACTGGCATTGCGCAACTGACGACTGCATCCGCATCAGGCGCGTAAGAGGTTAGCATGACTCCAGGGCCGGAGCCGTTGATATTGTAGGACGGATAGCAGATCTGCCCAATGCCGTAAATGTCGGTTCGTCCGCAGCCACCGATGATAGGCTGCTCTAAGTGCTCCCAAAAACGAGTCTTATACTGCATGGCAACCTTGACTGCACCGAGGAATACCGTACGCTCAATAGCTCGACGCATCAGGCTAGAGTGAGGCGGCAGTTCCCAATATTTGAGGAGGTTGAAAGGAACGCTATTGAAGATATAGTCGAACTGCTCAGTCGTGGATTCCTTGAGCCAAGGATTGCTACCAGTCTTACGCCACGTTACGTTGAGGTTATTGGAGTCCTCGTTGTATTTGACGCTGAAGACCTTTGTCTTGTAAGAGATTCTATCCTTGATAATGTTCTCAAAAGCAGCAGGGAGACGGCTTATTCCACCATCCACGGTGCGCCACTCATTGGCAAGGAAGTAGACCGTCTCGAACTCCCACATAGGCCAGACGATATTGGAGGGAGTAACCTCATCGGTCACGTTCAAGTCGGTCTTTATAACGTGTCGAAGGTACTCGACCTCGGAGAAGTCGAACATGCCAGTCTCGACAGCCTCTTTATGAGCCTTGAAGACGTTCGTCGCATAGAACTTGGCTCTCTCAGGGGTCAGGGCTTTGAAGTCGTCTAGAGCCTGTGTGGCCTCCTTGACAGCCGTGGCATTGGAATAGGTGGTGTTAGTCATTAGCGTGGGATCAGCGGCAATCTCCTTGCGGCCCGGGACTGTTCCATCTGGACGGCGTTCTTTGGTTGCAACGGGGGCGTTGTCGGAGACCTGGATCCATGGGATGAACTTGACTTGAAGAGAAGGATCGGCACCCGAGTTGGCGTTGATCTCATTCAGCACGTCGGCTAATTGGTAGATCATCTTCTGGTCATTGATTGGGTACGTCTCATTGGTCTCTGCGTCGTGGATGGTGTGCGGAAATCGCATGGGGCCAAGCTCATGGTGCTGGTGCTCATCAGGAGTAGTTCCATTCAGGTAGGTGGTACGGATGCGCCCGCCGATTCTGTCGGATGACTCCAGGATCTTCCAGTTGTGAATGCCAACCGAGTCAAGCAGCAGCTTCAATAATAGTTAGTGCCATGATTCGGAAAGCTTGTCCAAGTGGATCACTCACACCGGTGTGTAGGCCGGATATGCCAGCACCCAAAATGCCAAAAGTCTTATTCTTGACTGATGCGACAAAAACATCATCAGGCTGCTTCTGCTTGAGATACTCGACGCCGTCGAACCACGGCCCCATAGGATCTGTGGCTTCGGCGAAGGTCGCACGCTTCCTCATCTTGCGGCTTTTGACGACGTGTTCCGTCGAGCGACCAACAAGCTGGTTGTCTACGAAGGCATGCAAGCAACCCGGAGAAACATCTTCGGGCACCAACCAAACGAACTTGGTAGGTCTTTGGCCAGTCCACTCCAGATGACGTTTGGCGGCAGGGTGCGAACCAATATGCGTTTGGCCAATTTTGTGATGCGCTTCGAAGGGAGCCTTCATGTCGCAAGCACCGTAGAAAACGGAGAGTTCGCCATTCAGATCACCATTGTACTCGATTCTGATGTTCTGAATACCGTTCCGCTCAACTACGAAAGGGCCTTTGAATGAAACAGTTTCGCGGAAAATGGGCTCTGCGACGGCTGCCTGGTATAGAGTTGCCGCGGCAGTAAGAAGAGTTGACCACCGGGCAGCCATTTTGTCCCTAGAGTTGGCTATCGAGGGAATGAAAATGGATGAATGAGTTGATAGCGAAACGCTGGGGACGACTGTGGTTTGTTCCTTCTATAATAATTATACCGACTGGCGACGGTCACTCTCAACCTTTGGGGGGCTTTCGAGAGGCTCAACCGAGTGAAGTTTTAATAAGCACCCTGATGGACAAAACTGAGGCTTAGTATTGCTCTGGAATCTGGGCATCATCTATTTAGATTGAGTGACAGTATCGAAGCCGAGGTTTTCACGGTGGGGTTGCTTGGCGGCCTTGTCGAGTTTCCGGCTCATATGGTGCAGTCAGTTCCAGACTATCAGGGCCCAGATCCGCAATCACTGCTACCGCGTAGGATCTATACCCGAAGGCGGCGTGGCTGGCAACCAGAAATGCGGGAATTCTAATCGCGCATATGCCACTGTCCGGGATTCAAGGTTCTCGCTTCACGAGAAGTCATATCGTTGGTGTCTTGGCGGGAGGGACGGTGCATGGCTCCGGCCTTGATTATTGTTCCGGCATCGGAACCCCGGGGAACTCAGGTTGAGAGAGCCAGCTATCGGGTTTCACGCCTCAATTCCTTATCATAGATCTTTCTCGGCCTTGATAACGTCTTCTCACGCTGCATAGAAACCGTCATACTCCTGTAACAAACAATTGGTGACGCAAAGGAAGAGGAAGCTGGGCGAGTGAGAGAGGCATTGGCTCCAGGGTTATTATGTAATGCATTCAGTGTGACTGACTCCGAAAGACGGGGGTCCATGAGGTGGATATCCGGAGGTCCGATGCCCTTTCAGGCAAGTGAGAAGTGTCTGCCCCGAACTACCGGTTTCCACTGCTGGGTGAATACCACCCGTTCGACCTTTTTTTTTTTTGGCTTTTTTTTTTGCTCGAAATTCTCTTGACAGCTGTGCAGAGACATTTCGGCATCTTCTCCGAGCACCAAACACCTAAGCGGTGTAGCTGTGGAGCGCGCGAGTGAGTATGTCAAGCCAACTGGCCATCGCCAAGGAAACAAAATTGGGGTACGATAAGCCCAGATCTCTTGGCTAGAGATAACTTATCTTCGATTTCAGTGAGTGCCTGCTGGAGGCTCGGTAGTGCAGTATCAACCAATGATACTTCCCTGACGAAGCAGAGTGCTTGGCGTGGGGCTCGCTGTTGAAAGTCTTCAAAGCTAGGCACATACTCTTTGAGAAAGACGATGGAATTTCTCAACTCTATAAGAAAATACTCTGGAAAATTCGTGTGGCGCCTAAACCAAGTAGATCGAAGCGTGCGACTTGTAGTTACCGATTGGGTGTAGTGAAACACTATAGTTCCTATAAGGTCGAGGCCGATGGCTGACTTGATCAAATAGAAAACAGTCCTATATGCAGCTTGCGATGAAATCGGGCGTTTTGAAAGTGGTTGATGTCTAGAATCTATCTGCAGGGCGATGAGACGGCTAGATATAGTCCATGGGACGCCACGAGTCGTGCCAGACGTGGCTTCTATGGGTGAGGCTGCGCCACAGGCGCCACACCAAAGCCCCGGGTTGTGCGTCGCAGCTTTTCGGCTGAACGCTACGAGGACCTTCGAAGAGTATCTTACTGTAGCATGACAGAGAAAGGCTAGTACGGAATATCAACTGATTCAGAGCTTGTTATGCTTGTTCTGAGCCAATAAGCCATTTCGATCTGATACTTCATGAGTAGTGATTTACCTTGATCCACTGGCAATTTGCTGGGTAACTGATAGGAAGCAGCAAATCGCGCAAACGATTCAATTTCTAGCCCGGCATGTCGAGGTTCACACGGTAGCTGATTTTGTCGCTGATGATCAGAAGCAGTCTTGTTTAGACTGAAATAAAAGTTTTGGCCAAACGTAGGATTTTTGTTTGGACAAGGCATTCGGAAACACGCGATTAGTATTTGCGCGGAGTTTGGGCGGGAAAAGTAGAAGAAGAAAAAAAGAAAGCTAGGTACTTATCAAATCAACAATGGCAGCCTATAGTGGCAGTCTCGAGTATCTACACTAATGTTTACGCGCCTTTATCTGTGACCTTGTAGGTAGGAATCCAACTAAGAGGACATCTCGGCTCAACGCGGCCACGGCCAGTAGTGTCGAGCTTGAATCAGGGAAACTTTACCCCATGTCAAATGAGCGATGACCTCTTGAATCAATCCCTTTATCAAAACACTTCCCGCCTGCTCATCCCTAACTTGTCTTCATCTCATTTTCGTGAGTAAACCGCAAGGGTTTTAGCGATGTGGTTAATCTCATGAACATACAGATACCAGGGAACCATAGGTAGGGGCAATGGCAGCCCGGTAGGGAAGAACTGGATGTATGTTGCCCATAAACTTTCGAGCTTGATCTGAAAAGCCCGTTAGTCTATGCTCTTTGAGATCCACCTTCGGGCTAACTCTCAGAGCCTTTCATACGGCCGTATAGATTCGAAGCACTGGGGCTGGCAGCAAAGCCGACAATACAAGATGTGTAGTTACAAAAATACAATTGAAGGCTACTTATTTCCCTTGGGTAATCACCCTCAGGACAAAGACGAAACTGGGACAGGCTCTAGACCAGAAGAGGTGAGCGATAGTCTTCCATTTTTGTGTTCATTTACTGATGACGATGAGAGCGTGAGAACCGTAGAGTGTCATCCAAAATCGACTGGGTGACACTAGCCGTGGTTGTGGGCTTGCGAGCTGTACGAATAGCAGCCGAGCGCGACGCTAAGCTAGCTTTTTCTAGTGATTTGTAATGGTCACCTACCTGGGTTGCTTCCGCACGTCCCTTTAAAGCTTTGTTGAACCCATGCTGCGATGTTGAGGGGAACAAGCCAATGCCTTGTCCGCCACGGTTCCGCAAGGGTAAAACAGCACAAAACACCAGCAGACTCGTGAACCGAGCCGTTGTGCCCTGCCGCGCAAAGAGACTGCACATGAGCGCTGCCATTACAGGTTATCGATAACCCGCAATCTCTGTCGTCGGTGCTCTTGAACCAGGTGGCAGTTGGGGGGCGCCCCTTTCTCCGCCAGCGTGTTGGAGTCCATGCTAGCCCAGGGGTGCTGCGATCGTCATCAGTGGAGACCAAAGCAGCTTTTAAAGAGGGTCGCGTGGCACAGCACATACGAAGAATGGCCTTCTGCTGAAAACTCGAAATGCAACGCTGCATGCTCTACATATACGAGGAATCAGTAATCACAACCACTAGCATTGTGTTCTCGGAGAATAAGCAAAACAAGCTTTGGTTATTGCGCCATGAAAGCGATGAAAAGCTTTGAACACCAAGTGGAAGCTATATCTGCCAAGTCCGGGAAGATCACGATGATCAATCTGAACAAGCTCGTCAAGCTCGCGGGAGTTGTCCGGGAAGAGGGCGGCGGGTATTCGGACCCACTGAATGTCGAAATGAAACGGAGGCGTAATTACGCAGCCAAACCGGGAAGAGGGTTACATTCAACAAGCAGGAAATTCATTAAAACTCCTGATTGTTTGCCATGCGCCCACGGCGACCGTCTTCTCTCTTCCTTCCCGCCCCCGTGATCTTCGGCACTTCTGCATGATCCCGATCGGCCTGTCACTCTTTTGATGAGCTCACTTCCACTCTTTCAACCAACTCCCTCCGCTCTTTTGGATCGACGACGATCTCGTACACAACCCGCTCTTTTTCTAACGGACCTTAATACCGTATACCCAACTCATCATAATGCCTGTTCGGCTTGCAGAGACTACCCAGGCGGCGCCGGCTCCCACCATCTCGGCGGTGGCCTTGACGACGACATTCACGCCACCTGCGCAATGCAATGAGAATCATTTGACGATGCTAGTGGGTGCCCTGGAGAAGATCTGGATCAACGAGCCTGTTCCCCTGCCCAACCAGACGACCTCATCATGCTACCCGACGGAATGGCTTGGCGGATACGAATCCGTCATGTCGAAATCTAGCTCCATCGCGCCCTACATGAGCCCGTTGGTGTGTCCGGATGGTTGGAACACGGAGAGCAGTACTTGGGCGAATGGCTACATCGCGTGTTGCGCGTCGTATGTTATCCCCGCCGTCAATATCGAAATAGCATGCAAAGCCGGCATACTAACAATCTTTGGAAACATAGGGGCTTCACCTTCGCTGCGCCTTCCAAGGCTGCTGACACCGACCGCCCGGCCTACGGCGGCACATGTTTCAGCAACTTCGACCTCAGCCAGACGGCCACTGTTACCGTGTACAACGCCGAAGAGCTGTCAACAACAATCGCATGGGTGGCCACGACGACGCCTGCGCAGGCCTACGCGCACCCTATCGAGGGTATTGCGGCGGACTACACACCCAGCTCGACTGGAGACTCAACCGCAACCGGGACCAACGCTGCGGGCGTGGCTGTCAAGACGGGAGAGAACGCTGCGCCACAAAGAGGAGGCAACTCCAGGGCGGCTTTCGTGATTGGATTTCTGCTCGCAAGTCTCGTTGCGTGGTAGCTTTGATGAGCGACAACAAGAATTTGTTACGATTTCAGGACCTTGTCTACATGTTGGGAGGGGCACCACGCTACGTCATCAACTACCAGGAATAATATCTCGGGGCTGCCCTCTCTGGTAACTTTCACTTCATATAATAACATACGCATTTACGACTTTTGGTGCTCGGATATGGTTGTCTGTTTACTCGAACAGTATGCTTTTGCCTTCCAATATTCGGACCTTTGTGGACTTGCCTGTTGGATAAGACAGTAGTAGCGATGGTAACGACTTGAGAAGACAGTCCTACTACCCCACTGTCTTGGTGACCGAGAAACGAACCAAACTTGCCATTGCAGTACATAGCTATGCAATTGCAGATACAGCGGTGCGGCCTGCGCCAGTAGTTGGAGCAGTTCCACCTATCGCCCAGGGTGACTCGCTCTCGCTCTGTTAACCTTTCGTAGAGGATTCAACAGGAGGTATTACTCTTGGTTTTGAGTTGCCTCTTTGGCTTTCTCATGGTGCTCTGCAACGTCACGGTGTTAATGTCACACCACATGAAGATAATCATATTTGCTTCAACGTGGCACTTGCTCCATGATTGGTATGACGGGAACTTTCCAGGGCAGTGGCCCGGCATACGACTACGTCGTACTCATTTTTTTTTTATCTTTTTTTGGCAAGGTTTTGGGAGACTTTGTATTTACAGTAGCCCGAAAAGCATATTTTCAATGGTTGCTGATTTGATCTGGAACTTTTGAAAAGACGTGTCAATAGGCTTAATTTTGCAAATCTTATCTGGCATTATTGCAAACCTAAAACTGTCATCAAGATTGACTTCATGACTTGTTCGTTGATCTACCGTGACCATAATCTATACTTTCGTGCTGGTCAATACTTGTGAATATATAGCAGTTGGCCGTGAGACCCAGCGCCTAGCCTTTTGTTACACTCAATACCAGAGGCTATTGAATTCCACCGGCGCGCATTTCAGAAATGGTCAGCCTACTTTATAGGAGTGACTGTAACCTCTCGCCCCTTAACATCAAACCCTGGGTCTTCGGACTTTCAGTATGGAGTGGATGTCCGATTGCGAAACATCCGGGAAGGAAAACCTGGTCTACATTCTCGCAAATGGCCAATGGCCGGTGGCGCTTAAAGTTTACCATGTTTTCATTGGGAGATTCGAAGTCGCATGTAGATCCTCAGCATGACAAGATGGAATCCAGGTTGTGGATCTTTTTCTCCAGGAACCAAACACCTCATGGTCAGTTTATTTCATCTGAAGAATGATTATCGTTTCAGTCCGCCAACTTAACAACGCTTTGATATCGATGAGATGGTGTGTGGCCCGTGACGACTCGACCACTGGTTTGTTTCACGTCCCAAGAATCAGTAGTCGACAAGTGCTGCCGGTCTTTCGTCGCAGGTGCTGTTCTGATTGCGCACTAGAACAAATGTCAAAGTTGAAGCCTCGTCCGTTTCTGACATCAGCGAACACTTGCTTTCAGAGGATACTCTTCATGCAACAATGCCGAGACAGGACTTTTGAACTATGTTATTCGAAACACAAATGGGTGAGTCGACTGCTCTCGAAAAACTAGAAGCACTCACCCAAGTTTGTTATTGGGAGTTTATCTCCGCGCAAAGAAGAATGATACGGGGAGCGACCGGACATATTGTACAATCACAGTGAGGCATTGAAAAAGGAAAGAAGGTAAGAAGGTGCATACTCCAGCTAGAGCAGGCAGTCGTGTCTCATTATCAGTAATCCAGTACTGTTACATGTAAATCCCTAAAAGACCAGTCCACCCTTCAACTTTGGAATATGTGCAAGAGAGCGACCAAATTACTCCTCCTCCTCCTCCTCAGCGTCGACGGCCTCGACCGCACGCTTCATCATGCGCTTGTACTGCTGCTCAGTCTCGGCAATAGCGCGGGCCAGGTTACGGCGAGCTGCGGCGGGAGTGTTGCCAGCTTGAGCCATCTGTACAGGTACGATGCCCCCGAAGGGTCCCGCGCGAGCGGCGTTCTGGCAACGGACCAGGCAGACGTTCGCCTGGCCAGCGACGGTGCCGGTGCAAGCCTGATCTGCGGGGATCTCGGCCTTGATGGGGAAGTCGGTCATAGCACCAGCCTGTAGTTGATTAGCCCATGTCAATGCCGTGTCTTGGAAGCGAAAACCACTTACGCGATTGCGGGAGTTCTGGCCAGGAACAGTAACGGGAACATTGATGTTAGTCCACTGAGCACCAGTGGCATCACTGTTGATCATGCAGTCGTAGGGGCCGCCACCGTCAGCGTTGACCTGGTGAACGGTCAACTCGAGGGTGCTACCAGGAGTGACCTGGGGAAGCTGGTCGCCAGTCATGGCCATGATAGCCTTGGTGCCTGCCTCCAAATCGTTCTCTCCGCCGCCGGTGGTCTGGCCGAAGGTGTCGGCATTGGGACCCTTGAAGCGAGTGGAATCTTGCTGGAAGGGGCGGGCGCGAGTGCCGTCACGGGGAGTTTCGGGGTTAATACCCAGAGCCATGCCAGTGCCACCGGCCGGGCCAACAGCGGCGATGATGGCACCATGGCCAGCCACCAAGTTGGCGGCAGCGAGGATGGAAGCGGCAGCGACGGTCTTGAGAGACATTTTGACTAGGTAAGATTTGAATGATAGAGCTCCTTGCCAGAGGAGTTTGTAACGAGTAGTATCCTGCCGGAGGAGGAAAGTGAACGGAAAGAGAGAAGAGACTGCTGAAAAGCTGAAGATACTGATGCTGATGATGAGAAGAGACGAGAAAAGCTTGGGAATATCGGCCGCTTTTGTACTCGGGAATCCATGATGTTGAGTCTATTCAACCCAGAACCACATGCAAGCAAACATAACAGAACATCTCCATCAAACATTGCGAGCACGTTCCGCCGTCTGGTATTCCCATCCTACAACTCAACCCTTCAAGCCGGTACCAACTCAACATCAAGCAGTTGTTTGGACTCTAGACCAAAAAGATGAGGCCAAACACCGGCGAGAACAACCGCATCTCGTGATGGAGACGGGTTCGAAACTGTGCCTTAACCGATTAGGATCGTCGAAGAAGCTCTGTGTGGTAGGGAGCAGGGGTGCGAACCTTGCTGAAGAACCAATCGCATCGCGATCGCTCAACGCCCCCTCTCATACGGCGGATAAGGGGGTGGGAAAGAAACACAGTCGCAGATCGGAAAACATTTGACGCACATCCCTGGGAGAGAAGATGTTCCAGGATCTGCGCCACGTCCGTATCCAGACTGCCAGAGCACCAAGAGGAGAGAGTGCGACAACCACCCAGATCAAACACCCTTTCCCCTCCGCTACACCGTAAGACGCGAGGCCGTGCCACAGTCCGTAGGAAAGACGACCCGAGGCGGTTGGTGGCTGCAGTGCCCCGCGCGCTGTCGCCCTTGGACTAGCGCTCGGCCGCCCTGAACGTTCGTCCTTAGTGGAAGTCTAAAGTGGGCGGCGACTGGAAACCGCAGAGCAAGAGAGACGCGGAGCTCCCTGGCGGCTATCATCTCAATCTTGGAACAAAAGGCCCTTGGACCGTTGCACTGAGGTGAACTCGACAGCAAACGATAGTGGATACACATCGTAGGGAGTTGAGATGTCATGTTGGTAACTCATGCACGTCGTCGCCCTGGCCATAGCTCAGCATTGCTGCGCATTTCTGTGTTTTGCGAAGGAGAATACCCGAAATGGAAGTCCAAATGGCTTCACGGCTCCAAAGAGGTGTAGTCCCTGCAGGATGCAGCGATGGCATGCATCCTCGCGGGAGCTAGCGCTTAGTGCCAGGTACGCCAGGGCAAGCTTCAACACTGCTCCGTTCCTCGTGGTTGCTCTGTGGCGGGCGTTTTCTTCCTATTGGTCGGCTCGATAAACTTGACTCGGCAACCCAAAGTCTCCCACACCACAGAACATTCGCTACCATTTCGAACAGGCGCTGGAGGTGGGCAAGGAGGTGGCAGCCGGGACTCAGGGAGGGGAGCAGGGGGACTAAGAGGAGAAGCTCCAAACCGGGAGAGGCTGGGTGTCTCGATCGCCGCGGGCATCGCACATTGCGACAGGCTTTGCGCATCGTTTCGTTGATCCTGCCACACATCTCTGGGTACGATCCCTGAGAAGATGCATGAGCCGCCAGCGGGTTTCCGGTCGTCTCGATGCACCACCATGTGTTTCTCGTTTCTGTGGATCACCTGGCAGCCCCTGGGGAAATCAGTACCGAGCAGAATTGGCCATGGTGCTGTGGCGTTCCAAGACCTGGGGCATTACTGATGCATCATCATGGGAGGACCTAGACAGGGACCGTCGGTTGTCTGCTGCTCCGATGCAGGGCATGGCAATTCTTGACGGGCTGACAGGGTGCAGAGAGGCAAGTTGATACGGGGGGGGGTTGCGCTTGGATGTCGAAGAGGCGACCAACGATGCAGTCGGAGCCATTCCTTGGAGAAGGGGGCGACAGCTGAGTCGTTGAACGCGATTCGCCATGTCCGTGCTTCACCGTGGCGCACCTGGAACAAAAACAAGCTTGTTGACCCCGCCCGAATCGAAGCGCGAAGACGAATTAAGCTTGTGCAAAAGAGTTTTTGTGTTGGAAATATGATGGCGGGACCAGGTAAGCTTCAGTCGTGCCCGTAATGGGGGGGTTTGGTCATGGATTGCATAGGGGCACAGGACACACAGAAGGCGCCCGTTGGCTATTCTGGTTCGTGTAGACTCGCCTCCATGCCATGAGGCGCACACTATCCAAGTCCTCGATTCCTTATGGACAAGCAGTCCGGAACGTCCGGCTGACACACGAACCGAGAAACTCGTTGACTTGCCCAATGTCAACCAACACACTTTGATGCAGCCTGGCAGCTAAATCTTCTCCCACCTTTCAGCAAATAGCAGAGCGGTTGTGCCGAGTTGTCCCACGTCGCTAAGACCGCCTTTTTCCAACCTTTCACTTCCTCTGTTCCGCCCCGGAGCCGAGAACCGACTAGGCGGGCCCATTCCTTCTCGGCCGATTCCACCCGGCGGATCTCCGTGAAACCCCACTAGCTCAGCCATCACCACCCCAATGATTCTCCCCTGAGCCTGGACATACAATGATTTGCATTCCCGCGTCGGCGATGCCTGCGGTAGATCAATCGCCTTTATAAGACCAATCGCAATGAAGGATTTTCCGGCATCGATGATGTCAAGAGGGAAAAGTCACTGACCCAACAGGCCATACACGAGTCGCCAGGCCGGGTGCCCGCACGAGACCTGACGCGCCCCGGACGCCGCAAGCGAGTTTGATGTGCGCTGCCAAGCTGCCAAGAAAACCCAAGCCCGCCCTTCCCAGTATCGCGACTACTCAGGCAAGGCCCAGAGGAAAAGAAGAGGTATGGGCAGCAAGGCTGCAGCTCGTTATTGGCTAGGAGGGTTGCATGACATACCAAGAACGTAGGGCAGAGCGAGACAGGGTTAGTCATGGCAAGTTGCTCTGAGCAGCATACTGTCGTACAGGTGTAGAATCCAGAGTGTGGGAGCCATTGTTTCCGAGCCTCTCGGAAGGGCCCTTAGCCCAAAAGCTTGTGCCCGGCAAAGCATTCAACTAGAACCGTGACTTCATGCGTTCTGCAAGGGACGAATCAAATTGGGTCTCGCCAAGGACTACCTACCACTTTCGAATGGTGGCGGAAAGCAGGGCCGCCAATGCTATCTTGTGAGACACGCTGCTCACATTTCGACATTGAGATTCTTTAACCAGTAATTTATGAGATGCTCTTGAGTCAAGAACCTTATCGGGTAGACGCTCATCGCTTACATTCATCGCATCATCTGACGCCCATGATGAGACGCTCTACTCCATCGACCCATCTTTTTTGGAAGGAGGCGTCATTCTGTTGGTTTGCACCATCTCAACTCTCGCTCTGTCCCAGTAATTCCATCACCACCGTTGAGATGTTGCCTTCTATGCTCGTCGCCAGCCCATCTTCCTCCAAACCCCATGGGACGGTCGTTTCAGGTCCCATACCAACCCTCACAAGCTTCACTCTTCCTTCACCTTTCATAATAAGATCCTCGTTGGGCCATCTCAGGACGCCCGGCGTCGACATTCCGACTCCAAGCTCCAAGATCACTGTCGACTTGTTCTCATCGCGCAGTACGTTTCGACGAAACTCTTCCCATCTCTTCTCTCCATCCTCGAATGGGGTTTCATTGAACCAATGACCCGCCCTAACGCAGATGTTCATCTTGCTACCGCAAAACCTGCAAAGGGGTACCTTGCTTTTGTCTACCAGAACCTGAGATACTGGATCTAAAAATGGTTGAGCACCCTCGATTAGAGGTGCAGAGGAAACCGTAGCTTCGGGGCGGCAGTTGGCTAGGCACTGGAAAATGGAATATGAGCCCTGGGGAGTTGATAGTTTCTCGGGAGCAAGTCCGTTGGCGACGAACAGGCCATCGGCGTTGGATGTTCTGACATGCGCCTTCTCGCCAAACTTCTCAATCCAAGTAACAAGGGCTCGATACGTTGTGGATCTCGGCCATGACCTGACCATAGCCAAATGAGTAAAGTAATACCCCCAGCGGACCTGCTCTGTCGGCCAACCACTGAAGCCGAAAACACTGTACAAGGTTCGCAGCCCATACTTCAGGAAGCCCGGAAAGTGCTTGGCAAACAGGACAGATGAAGTGTAATCCAATCCGTCGGAAGCTGACAGTCCGGCACCGGCGCTAACAATTACTGTGTCCGCGGACCTCAGCCAAAGCCTGGCGCGGTCCAACGAGCCGCAATGGATCAGCGGCGGCTGATGTGCACTTGCCGGCGGTCTCGGCGACGGACACATCCATGCATGCGGGGGAGAGGCCAGGACCTCCTTGTAGATGGCATGATCTGCTTCAGTGAAGGTATTGAAGATCACATCGGTGATGCTCGTATCTTCGTGGTGCTCGAGCCAATCCGCGACCGCGTCGACTGCAACAGCTGCGGCGTCTCGTGCCGGATATGCAAACAATCCGGTTGAAATCCCGCAGAAGGCTACGATTTTCCTTCCATCGGCTGTCGCAGGCAACGGTTCAACTGCATCTAACACGCTGCAATAGCATTTAGCGAGCTGTCTGGTTTCGGTTGCTGTTGGTTTTGAGCCGCGTTGCAGTCGTGGCCCAACCGTATGTACAACATGACTTGCTGGCAGGCAGTATCCTTTCGTGGCTATCGCTTCGCCCGGCGCGATCTGTTGGCCTTTTGCAGCTATGGTCAGGTAGCACTCATTCCTCAGCCGGGGGCCAGCCCAAGAGTGAATCACGTTGTCTATGCAACGGTGCGACGGCTGAAAGCACCCAAGGCCTTGGCTGTTCGCGGCATTAGTGATCGCCGTGATGCCAGAGAGGGTCGTGATGTCACCCTGCCAAAGGGTGACTCTAACGTCTCTGGAATTCTTTCGCTTGATCGTAATTGTCGGTTGGATTGCTCCGGCCAAGGTAAGAAGTCGATGTGACACCTGCTGCTGCAAAACCGAGTCTATTTCGATCAAGATGCTTTCCGGAAGTAAGGGCTCTGGTTTCCGTGCGCAGAGAAGTTGTTGAAGTAGCCGCAAATGACTTGAGGGGTCCAAGTCTTCGAGCTGGTCCTTGATGTGCTGGTGGTGGTGGTGGTGATGATGATGACAGTCACCATGAGCCACTTCAGGGCTCGACTCTGTGTCGTCAAGCAAATGAATTAGAACCTGTTTTAGGTTGGGCATGTTGGAAAGTCGGTGCAAATAGAACGGAGATAACACTCAAATGCAACTATCAAAATTGCCTTTCATCAACTGACTTTAACAAGCACATGATTACCGAGGAGCTATTATATTATTTTGTGCGCCATATTTAATCTGCCAGATGAGAAATCTCATGTTTTCTCGTAGCCAAAATGGTTCCGACTCATTAGCTTGTGTGAAATTCGGGACCAATTTGGATCCGACCGCCCTCTACCACCGATGACCGAAATGCTTTGGATCTTTACGTCAGGCTGTTCTCATGAAGGTGGTAAAACAGGCTGGTCTGATCTCAAATGGTAATAAAAAGAATTAGTGAAATTTTGGGTGGTCTTTCGCAATTGACACTGTCTGTTGTATTTCCGTAACAACACTGTAGTGTTTTACTACACGATGTGAGCACCGCTTTGAGGGCGAATATACCAGTCTCCTGACAACAATCTGCTGAATTTCGGTTTCTAACATGAATGTTCTTTTTTGAAAACAGATGGTCTTTAGTAACCTTTAGGCAGCTGTGTAGATGATTAAACCCTTGCAGACTGCTAGATAGCAGTGAAGCAGAACAATCAAGCAATGTAACTGGGCGAACAAGCAGTGAAACAGACAGGTGTCAGCAATGGTAGGTGGAGCTATGCTTAGGGATTCATGGCTGACCCCCCCTTAGTGAAGGTCAACCTAAGGAATGGCTATATACTCCATTGACACGTGTAATTCCACGTGTCAGCAGTTGATGACTATGAGTCTCACAATGGCTTGTGACACGTTTGGTTTGGAAACGTTTTATTGTATGTATTGACTACAGAACTAACTCCGTTGATAACAGGTAGGTTTTTCAACAAAACACTCTCGTTGTCCGACCTTCGAATTCACTAGGAGATCCAAGATATAGTAAACCCTACCAGTTATTGTGAGCATAAGGAGGGTAATTCAGCAGCTGCCCCATAGTCTATGACATTAAGAATATAGAACACTGATTGCTCAGAATAAAGAGTATACATGGCGAATGGATGTATGACCCGATAAAAGACGAAGCATGAAAAAGCTAACAGGTAGTTTAAAAGCAACCCAATGCAACCTAAAGTATATCTACCAAAGATTAAATTTCTTTTTCTTTATTTGCAGCTACTTTCTCATCTATTTCTCGGTGCTGGTAATGGAAAGTACCTTTGCAGTTGTTTATTCACAAGATCGTATCACGGAAACATGACATCGCCAAGTCGTGTTCGGCATGCCTGCTGAAACCTTGAAACAGACAGGAAATGTTCAGATGTAGGCATTAGGATAAGCCTACCACGATGAAAGATCGCTACTGGGGCTCAAATGCCAGCAAGCTCTTGAATTGGTTGACCCAGATTGGTGTATACGCACGTTTCCAATTGAACGTAACAAAACAAGAAACAACTTTTTAGGTTGGTTTAGCAATCCTGCTCTAAAAAGAGCGCAATCGTCCATTGGGGGCCTTGATGTCCCACAACTTTAATAGATTGTCATCGTTATCTAGTCAGGGAACCATGGAATTAAAGAACCAATTCTCTGATTCACGGGTTTGCAATCCGTCCTGTGGGCACGGTAAACACAGACCATAAGCTTCCAAGCGCACGATCTGATCTATAATCATTGCGCGTGTCAAAGCATCCGGCTTTGGATTGAATCATCAGAAAACCACAGACCCCATTGATCGAGAGAAAAACTCCGTCCAACGGCCGTGCTCATAGAGACACCGGCCATCCCCAAGAAGACCGCAATCACTACGGAGTCACTGTCAATCATCATGAACACTTCAACAGTCCAAATAGGCACCGCCAGGACCACAGAGGTCTTTTCAAAGGGAATGGCCTTCCTCGGGCCCGATATACCCTCTCTGGTGGAATTGCCTCTCTTTCTCCGCCAGATCCCCGACATCGTACTGGAGATAACCTCACATCTGCCAACGGAGTCCGCCATGTGCCTTGCTCTCACATGCAAATCACTATACGGCCTTCTCTTCCCTAGCACGCTTCGGAAACTCAAGAGCGACGAAAAGCAACTCGCCAGTTTTCTATTCGTTCTTCTCAAAGACCTACAGCGGACCCAAAACTGCACATATCTTTGCCACCACTGCTCAAAACTACGTCAATGGAGGTGCCCCCATGGGGGCCTGGGACGATGCCGGGGTTGTCCTAACATCGGAGAAGAGTTGCGACATTCTAAACATGCAGACTATCAAAAGCACACATGCATCACCTATCGATCTTATTTTACGTACACATTCAAAGGAGTGGAAACCGGTGGAGACTTTTCAAGATGGGTCATGCATCGGGAGCGTGGGGGATTCTGCTCTTGCTGTGGGAAGCCGCCGTCTCGCCTGATGACCTCCACGTCTTCATGAGGTCCGATAAGTGTTTTCTGTGGTATTTGTGCATGGTTCTTGATTCCTTTGACACAGAAAGCGAACATTGCATCTAGCCTAATTCTTGAAATACCAAACGCCGGTTCTACGCTGCAATGCTTTAGATTTATGACGTTAGTTTGCTCCGATCTGTTCAAGCAGCCATTTGGCCTCCTCAAAAACCTCTTCCGGCTTACCCTCAGCCTCGACTGGGATTACGTCCAACTCGCCAACGCCGGCAGCCTCATACACCTCAACCTGTCCTTCAACCATGCTCGCCAGCATGTAGTGGTCTTTCCTCTCATTGATCCGCTGGACTAGTATGTCCGCATTACATTGAAGATCGAGGAAAACTATCTTCACGCCGTCTTGCTTTTCAACGATACCTCTCAGCGTGTCGCGGTATGACTTCCTCAGAGCCGAGCAGCTGACGACAACCGAGTCATAGCCGAGGTCCTCGATGGCCTCGATCGCTCTTTGACCGATGCGGCTCAGCCACAATGAGCGGTCTTCGTCTGTCAAGGCAATGTTACCTCCCATCTTCTCGATAGAGTTCTTCGAGTGCAGCGAGTCACCCTCGATGAAGGGGGCCTTGAGCCAAGATGCCAGAGACGAAGCAAGCGTCGACTTGCCACTGCCGCAGGGGCCAGCGACCATGATAACGGTCTTGGTGGAACTTTGGGTTTTCTTGGACCAGTGGTTGGCCTTAAAGTACCTGACAAAATTGTTAACCAGCTGCTGGTCCAGCACAGGTGCCTGGGCGAGAGCGGGCGAGAGCGAGCAGGCGTTATCAGTTGCGTATGTTTTTGACGGCGCGAACTCGTCCTTGTCATACTTGGATGCGAAGAAATCGACAAGCTTGATAGGCGGGTTAGCGGCAGGGTCCGGGTTCGAAACACGAAGGCGACGTATCCATTCCTTTGGCTCGACTTCTTCGAACTCCAGACCGGCGGCCTTGAGGGAGGGGAGTAGGTCGTTGGTCCAGCTGAACATCTTGGGGTTCGCAACGTTGGTAAAAACACCATCGGCGTCGGAAAGGGAGATGTCCACGACACCTTGGGCGACAGTGTCGACTGGCAGCCACGAGGGCGTTTCTTGGAGCCTAGGAAGAGCTCCGACGGTGATGGCTGTCTGAAGCATCAGCGGAATAGCCTCTGTCGCATTCCAGACCCCATGCTGAGTATCAGCGACGATTTGGCCGATACGCAAGACGCGGGACTTGATGCCGGCCCTGGTTGCACGCGCGCAGAGATGCTCCGCAACGACCTTGGACTGGGCGTAGCCCATGCCCTGCGCCCACTCGAGATCAGGAACAGCCTCAGGCACAGGTAGCGTTGTAGCGCGGGCAACAGTGCTGACGGATGAGCAGAAGTTGAACGATGCGGGTGAAGGAGCCCCTGTCCCGGCGTTGCCGGCTTCCTTGCAGAGGGCGATGAGGTGGTTGACGCCCGCGATGTTGCTCTTTTCGAAACTCGAGAGGCGCATGTTGAAGTTGACTGACCACGCGGCGTGGATAACGAGACGGAGATCCTGTTTGACTTGATCGTAAGTCTCCTCGGAGAGACCAAGTCTGGGATCGGCCAGGTCAGTGGCTAGTGCAACGAGCTTTCTGCGAGAAGAGGCAGGCAGAGCGTGGTAAAGGCGCCGCTGGATGAGCGAGCTCTTGACGCGGCGGGCTGCGTCCTTATTGGATCTGGCGCGGGTGAAGCAGTAGATAGCCTTGATAGTAGGGTCGGCGGCGAGCTTCGTGACAATATGAGCACCGAGCGAGCCGGTTGCACCAGTGACGGCCTATCGGAGGTTAGACGCAAAACGTACGGACAGAGGATATTTTGAGACTTACAATGGATGATCTGGGAGCCAGCTCGATGGGGGCAAAGTTTCCATACTTCTCGATGAGCTCACGCATTTCGCTCTCAACGGGGATTTCGGCTTCAGCACCTTCGCCAGTGCTGAGACTGTAAAGGTACGCACTCAACTTGTTAATCGACGGATGGTCAAAGACTACTGTCTGGCCGAGCTTGTTATCACCAACATCAACAGTCCTTAGAATGTCGGAACGCATCTGGATAGCCTGGAGAGAGTCGAGACCGAGTGAGAAAAAGTCGGTGTCATCGTCAAGTTGAACCTTTTTAGAAAGTGCCTGGATGAGACCCTCACGGATAAAATCCTTCAGCTCGGCACTGCTTAGTCTCTTCAGGTCGCCGCTGCTGGCATCGGCATTGTCGTAGACGTGGTCAATCTCCCTGGCATACCTCTTGTAGAAGGCCTGGCGGATGACGCTGCCCTTGTCAGTCCTCGGGTATGCGCAGTCATACGGAAGCAGCTTGATCATGTTTTTGGAAATACGGGCGTACGCTTCGACAGACTTGCTTGCGCTCTCGACGACGGGCCACACGACCTCAAGGATCTCTTCCTCAGTCTTGCCAGCAAGCGTCGCGGCCGGAACGATAAGGGCACCGAGGGAAGGCCGCCCGACACCGAAGATGACGCACTCAGTGACGTTCTTGTTGGAGCGGATTGTGCCCTCCATGTGCACGGGGTTGAACTTCTCACCGTTGACGAGAGCAATGGTGTCGTCGAGTCTGGCGATGTACTTCCACGCCTTGGGGATCGTTGGGTGAGGCTCGAAGAGGTCTTTAGTGCAGTAGGATCCATCGTCTTGGTTGGTGGCGACCTTGGCAGGCCAGCCGGGAAGGACGCAGCACTCGAACAAGTTCGGGCCACGGGGAATCCATTTCAGGTACGGCGCGAGCTTGTCGTGCTCGCGGACGTAATTCCATGCCTTGTCGTTGGGCGGGCGGAAGGATGTCATGAGTTGTCCAACCTCGGTTCTGCAAAACATTAGATGCGTGCAAATGTTGAGGAGTTGCAGTAACTCACGCTCCGTAGTGGCCAACCAGGTTGACCCCGTTGTTGACCAGCGCATCACCAAGATCATCGGGGCAAGCAGAGCCGCCGTACATGACGATCTTGAGCTGGCGCAGCAGGTTCATGCCGTCGTCCGTCTCGGCGAGGAGTTTCAATGCGTAAGGCACACCGTAGAAAATCTCGAAGTTGTGCTTCCGCATGATGCTGGTGAGATGTTCCCGCGTCAGAGGGAGATCGGCGTTGTACAAGTGGATTGATTTTCCGCTGTAGATGGCCCGGTACATGTTACAGATGCCATGGTTGTGGTACAGAGGCAGGGTGATAAAGGCCTTCATGTCCATGCTGCTCGAGTAGTTGTGAATGGCCGACTTTTGGGTCTGGTAGATGGGCTTGGGCAACCCAGTTGAGCCTGAAATGGTTAGTACGGCCTCGTTGCAAGAACCTGACAGTTACTCACCACTAGAGTGGATGATGTAGATCAGATTGTTGGTCTCAACCGAGAGGTCACGTCCATAATCCAGACGAGTGTCGGCATGCACCTCGATGGGAAAGTCGAATGCCGACTGGCCGGCAATCTCAAGGACATCGAGATGCGGCAAGGCCTGCTTGGCTGCCTCGGCCGTCTCTAAATACCTCTTGTCGGCAAGAAGATACTGAGCACCAGTGACTTTAATGAGAGACTCAACTGCCTCTTGTGAGATTCTTGTTGACAGGAACAGTGTTGTGTGGCCAAGCTTGGTCAAAGCCAACATGGTGATGAGGTAGTCAAAGTTGGAGGGGCCAAGGACGGCCACAGTCGTGGGCTTTTCATCAGAGCTGAGTCGACTGGTGATGCGCTGTTCGTACAACTTGGCGACGCGATAAGCGAAAACGTCAAGTTGCCTCATCGTGTAGTCAACATATGTGATGCCCGACGATGGGTACGAGACAATGACCTGGTCCGGATGGGCCCGGGCCCGTCGGCGCACCAGCTCGTCGACAGTCTTGATAGTGCTGTCATCGTTGTCCAAGTCCTGCACGGTCGCGACGGACGAGTCGGCAAGGGGGTTCGCATCCAAGCCGGAGTTGCTTGGGAGCGCCGCGCTCGTGGGACCGTATACGGAGGGAGGACTCATGGTGTAGGCGATGCACGTGGTTCATCCAAAGAGAGCGGAAGTACTCTAGGCTATTATCGACAACCACCCTGCTTTTGTGAGATGGGGGTTTGGCTGGGACGGTGTTCAAGTAAAGCTAGGTCTACAACCCAACCTTTTTGACAGATTGATGGCGGCCTTCCGTGTCTTGGCTTGACAGCCATTGTCCCGTTGCCAGTGATCCATTTTCCGCCCTCCTGATCGCTTGCTTGAGGCACCGAGTGGACACTTTGGTGGCAACCAAGACGGGGACAAAACCTGGAGGCGGGTCTCCGTTGGTGGAGAAGTGTGAATCCGTTTCCCCGCGCGTTTTAGGACCACCACGACGGATTTCGGAGTAGGCCCAGCGGATTTGGACGCAGTCGACGGGGATGTGGCTTGACTGAAGGATAAGAATCCGTCACTCACGATGGGAAACTGCGTGACGATGGACTCTTACGGAGCCACGATTGTCGTCGGCAGTGAGAATGGTCAAGTGGCTGAGACCGATTTAATATCTCCTTGTGCTGTTCATTAAGTCACCTGTTCTAGCACATCATCCTCGCGGTTTGTCACAGAGTGCATCCATCCCCCTTCCTCCTCACCAACTTAATTACGGAAAAATAGCATCCCTGCACGTGTCACTCAAGATGCCTCTCACCACACACTTCACCCTGAACACCGGTGCAAAAGTCCCGGCCGTGGGATTCGGCACCTGGCAAGCCGGGCCGCACGAGGTCGAACGCGCTGTTGAGACCGCTCTGCGCTCCGGCTACCGCCACATTGACTGCGCCGCCATCTACCGCAACGAGGCGGAGGTTGGCGAGGGTATCCGCAAGAGCGGCGTACCGCGATCCGAGATCTTCATCACCGGAAAGCTGTGGAACACCAAGCACGCGCCCGAAGATGTCGAGTCCGGTGTTGATAAGACGCTTCAGGATCTGGGCACGGATTACCTGGATCTGTTCCTGATGCACTGGCCAGTGTAAGCTGCCCCCGTATGAGCTTTGTAAACAGCCGGGATGTTGGTGCTAACAGAACACCAGAGCGTTCAAGTCATCAGACAAGTGGTTCCCCATTGACTCAAATGGCGTCTTTGAGCTGGCTGATATCGATCCCGCGGAGACGTGGGCTGCCATGGAAAAGCTGGTCGAGAAGGGTAAGGTCCGCGCCATTGGCGTCTCCAACTTTACCAAACAGCGCATCGAGGATCTCCTCACCAAGACTAAGACGGTACCCGCCGTCAACCAGGTCGAGGCACACCCCTACCTGCAGCAACCTGATCTTTTGAAGTTCTGCAAGTCCAAGGGTATCCAACTAGCGGCTTACTCCCCGCTCGGAAATAACCAGACTGGGGAGCCAAGGACGGTGGACGATCCGTTGGTGGGTGAGCTCAGCAAGAAGCTTGGAATCGACGGTGGCCAACTTCTCGCTTCCTGGGGTGTGCAACGCGGTACCGTTGTTCTGCCAAAGAGCGTCACTCCCAGCCGGATAGAGTCCAACTTCAAGGTCCAGGAGTTGCCGGCAAATGTCTTTGAGCAGCTGAACGGCCTCGAAAGGAACAAGAGGTTCAACTGGCAAACGAGATGGGGCTTCGACATATTCCAGGAATTGGGAGAGGAGGAGGTTAAGCGCGTCGCACAAGAGACAGGCCCTGAAAACTTGAAAAAGTTCACTATTTAGACATTTAGATTTGCTTATTGATAGACTTTTGGCTGGTAATTTCATCCTCCAATGTCCGGCATCCAGGCGAGCGCATTTGCATCAATGTCCATATAAGGACCAAAGGCTGATGAATCGAGCTCCAGCCAGTCCGTCGTCTGCCACTCATCTAACAAATTGGATCCTAAAAACCCCGCGTCTCCTTGACCCATGAGATCAACAGCTCCAGATTCGGCAGCGTATGCGGGGTTGAAGTCGAATCCGTCAGCCATTACAGCTGCTCTGTTTTCGTGACTTTGCTGGGGCAGTACCTGGGCCTCGGCTGAAGGTCCGGCTGGTCGGGTTGCTGATACCCGGGGTGGTTGTGTGGGCGCTTGACTTTTCCGCGACATCTGGCCAAGACCTTCTGTCCGGAACTCCTCGAGAATGATCGCGTATCGACGACTCGGTGAGTTTGAAGCTGTGGCGTGTGCCAGGTGCGTTTGACAGCGTTCGGCCAAGTCCATAAGCTTTGCATGTTTTGTCTTGCCCTCCCCTTCGAGAAAGATCCCCCGTCGTTTCTGCTGGATGTCCCAAACGTAAGTCACCAACAACGCGCAGAACGTAACGTACTGCGTCCACCAGAAGGCATGGAAGATGGGTCCCTCTGCGGCCATGCCGTCAACAGTCTCGAGCACTGTCCTGGCGGCTCCGATACACTCGAGTATCTGCATTTCACTGCCGGAGCTCAAGTTGCCTAGGAGAAACAGACGGTTTGCGTGCATTATGGCGTGCGAGTAGGCCAACTTCAACACCGTTGCCTGACGACGGAAACTCGGAATGAGCATTGACGGCCGAATCGAGCCAAGATGAGGAGGTAAGCTGGCGCGCCATTCGTGGATCTTCTCGCTCAGACGATGAGCAGCGGCTACGCGCTCCCGTTCTGAAATGGGCTTTATTGAGTAGACTTCTCTCGAAGTGTTACCAATTATTTGCGCGATTCTACAGTATGTCAGTGTTTACGAAGGAGACCAACGTTCCCAAGCCTACTCACTTGGCGTGGAATATCAAAGCGTCAATGTGGCAATCCGAACTCTCCTCTGATCGTTCGACGGGGCCTTGTGCAGTCATATCTTCGTCGTCAATCCTGTCGGGATAGTCTTGGTCAATATCGTCGTCATGGAAATGTCTTGGCCGACCAAAAATCACGCCCAGATACTTGTCTAGCACATAGGCTGTCCAAAACGTCCGCATACGGCATTGTGTTTGGATGTAATCGGAGCTCCCAGGGGCCAAGTGCCGCTTCTTCGCCGCCTTGCGGTGCATCCCAAGAGCGGAGATAATCTGGAGAGCATTTCCAAAGGTGTACCAAGCACGATTCATCCGTGACGTGGTGAGCAAGTAGAGGACCTGGATCAGGCGAGACTGTGCTGATTCAAGCCGGGGAAGGCCAGTCTCCCGTTCTGTCAGCTGAAGGGCGACGCAAAAGAGTCGGTCGCTCCTGGCTAGTGACAGTGTTTCGTCCTCTGGCGAGTGGAAACCGTTCGACTTCTCCTGGTGTGCAGTGGAAACTGCAAGCGCCGTGAGGACGATGGATGCCTTGGCGCGACCAATATCTTGCCAGACAAGTTTGCCCTGACGGAGGTTGTCCACCATGATCTTTAGCCAGGCCATGACGGACGGGCGATGCAGGACGCGATAGGTCGCTATGCACACATCGAAATACAGAGCCAGCAATTCTTGCAGCTCTCTAGGTTCGGGGAGTGAAAGGTTGGCTACATCGTCGTCCGTTATTGGAGGCAGGGGTTTATCACCGGCCAACATGAGCGGCTGGCTCTCTGTCGAGGCACTGAACTCATCCGGGACGATGCTGCTGTCATGTTTCGACAGCCGCTTCCACGCCCTGTGCAAGAACGTTACCCCCGACGTCGGATCAAAGATCTGACCCTGAATCTCCGCCATGCCGAGCTCGGGCGAAGCTCGTGATGCCGGGCCTTGACTATCACGAACCTGTCCACGCAACGATCGCGAGGATACTTGGGCAGCATTGGGCCCGATGGCTTCCGTGGTCTGGTACAGGACGGAAGGCTCTTCCGGCCCGGACACGGACGCGGCGTCTGGGTGAGACGCTGTGTTGGCACCCGAAGACCAGGCGGCCGATGGTGGCGGCGTCGGAGGTCTCCCGCGGGAGTACTTGGCATCGTACACGCAATTGAGACCCTTCCGAGTGCACTTGTCGCAGGGGATGGTGCCACTGCATTTTGCCTTTCGTTGCTTGCAAAAGTCGCAAGCCCGGCTGACCTTCTGCGACTTGCGGCGATTGGCCGCGGAGCCGGCGAGCTCATCAGAGAGCGGCGAGTGCTGGTCGACGGAACTGAAGCTCCTTTTCCGCGACTCGGCACGGGGGCTGGCGGCAGAGGTGGCGGAAGAGGAGTGACGGACACCGGGAGCCGCAGGGCTGGCCGGGCCGGCGAGAGGGCGACGGAACTCCGAGACATCCATGGCGGCGGCCGGCACGTGGGACGGACGGACTCTCAGGCCCCGGTTTGCCTTGGCTGGGTAGGCCGAGGCCAGTGAGAAGACAACGCTGATGACGCGCGCACGCACAGTGATGGTTGACGGGAGGGGACGGGAGGGGAGAGGTTGGAAAGTCGGAAAAGAAACGAGTTGGATGGGACACGACAGAAAAAACGACGGAAAACGGAGGGGATTTGTCTGGGGAAGGACAAGTTGGAGCAAGAGGGGCGGAGGCTGGGGGTGCACGCTAGGGATACAGGGGGCTACATCTTCCCCGCAGCTCGTTGAAGCGGGGAAACCAATGATTGCAGGCCGTTAATTAATCTACAGTCGTTGCTGTATTGCTCTATGACCTGCAACGGAGCCGGGGAGAGATCCGAAGAGGGGGCGGATTTCTGGATGGGAAGGGGACTCTGTCCGGGTTTCCCCGTTATCAGGCCAGCAGGTGGACGGGATCGCCTCGGATCTCTGTATCACGACTTGCTCGGCACCTCTTTTGGTTGCTGAGATCCTATATGTAGGATGCATGACAAAAGACCAACCAATCTCCCGAGTCCGGCCCGAACATAGCCGATGGACACTGCGGCCGAAGGGTTGTAAGAGGGATCCAAACACGTGCGGAGAACGAGTCAGCGGTCCCTGTATGCTGTACCACGACATATGACTGCGAGAAAAGGCGGGTTCTACGATATGTGCAAGAGAGTGCGCGCGTAACTCGGCCACTCGAGCTGCTTAGCACAGACAAGATGGGCCGGAGTGTGACTCTAGGCGCAACATGGCTGCTATGTAGTTGAGACCTGTAAGACATCACAAGGATAAATGGCATAAGCAAAGAAACGGTCTTTTTTTCGAAACTTGGTTTCAGAGATTGCGTCTTACACCGTGGCGTCTACCGGTGGTCAAACCATCGTCGATGCGCCAAAGAAATGCTGGAGGTCAACAATGATACTACAATTCAAAAGAGTGCAGCCTTCGTTCCTACCACAACGTAGAATTGGAAATCGGCCATGGAGTAGGATACAGACTTCTGCCAATGGGCTTGATTACTTTTGTTTGCCGAAGTTAGAAAACGCGTTGCCACGCGTGCTGGGTAGTGACAATGAGTTATGACGACTCTTAAAGTTCTCCATTGCTAAGCTTATGAGGATCTCGGGTAGGAAAAGTGTTGTTCAATAACGCATTGACTTTGTTCAGATTCTCTAGTAGTTTGTTCATACTATTATTCGTGCCTGCATTCTACTGCGCCCCTCCACCGAGACCGTCCACTTACCGTCCTCAACCAGTCCCTCACAGAACGTACTTGAAGTGCGGGCTCTTGTCACCCATATCCATCAACTGCTCCTCCGTGTACTTGGCCCGGATCTCCTCCTCCGACATCTTGGCCTTCTTCGCATTACCCCACTTGTAGCTCAACTCCAGCAGCAGCGCAACGACGACACCGCTGCCGCCAAACGCCAGCGACAGGCCGAAGCCGGTGTAGTACTTGGGCGCCTCGCTGTCGAGGTACATGTAGCTCCCGATGATGCCACCGATGTTTCCAACGCAGATGTTGAACGCGACGCCGATGGCACGGCGCGACGCCGGCGCAAGGTTGTTTGCCGCCCACGACGAGCCCGCGGGCTGGATCGGGTAGATACCCAGGCAGGTGATGATGACACCGACCATGGCGGCCGCGATGTTTCCGGACAGGTCGCCCTTGAGGGAGATGATGACGGCGTATCCGATGGAGATGAGGCCGAGCGGGATGGCGACGAAGGGCATACGCCAGTAGAAGCGGTCAGAGAGGCGGGCGAAGAAGATGGCCGAGGCGGCGCCGCAGAAGTAGGGAGGGACGGTCATGAGCTGCGCGGCGGTGTTGTTGAAGCCCATGGCCTTTGTGATTGTCGGAAGGGTGAACTTGGTGCCTGTGACCGTCAGCCGTGCTGGTTCAGACTTCAAGGGGAGAGGTCTGCGGTAGAAGACGGAGGAGGAGAAAGGCTTACCATAACTGCACGCCGACGCCGCCAAAAGGGCCCACGCCTGCATGTACAACCTCCAGTTCGTCACTACGGCCTTGAGATCGTGCCACCTGAACTTGTCCTCCTTCTGCTCGTCCTCGAACCGACCGCCCTGCTTGATGAAGCTCTGCAGCTCCAGGAACCGGATCTCCTCGGGCTCCAGCCACTTGGTGCTCAGCGCCGGGGTGTCGACGAGGAAGAAGAAGGTCGCGATGCCCAGCACGACGGTGAAGATGCCCTCGAGCAAAAATATCCACCGCCAGCCCTCGTAACCGCCGATGCCGTCCATCTTGGCGATGGCGGCGGCGAGGAGGCCGGAGAAGGCACCCGACAGCGCCGAGGTGCAGTAGAACCACGCGATTCGCGCGGCAAGGTCCCGGGGCATGTACCAGAACGTCGTGAGGTAGACGGCGCCCGGGTAGAAGCCGGCCTCGAAGACGCCGAGCAGCAGGCGGACGGTCAGGAGGCCGGCAAAGTTGTGGACGAGGCCGTGGCAGGTCATGATGACGCCCCAAATCGTGACCAGGGAGCCGAGGTAGACCGAGGGGCGTTTGAACTTCTTGAGCAGCACGTTACTGGGGACCTCTGTGAAGGTATCAGCCACTGAAGGCCCTGCTACATCTCCAATCCGCACCACGAGCGGACTGGTGTTCTGGGAGTATCGGGACGGGGTGTAGGGACGAAGGCTTACCAAGCAGAATATAAGGGATGAAGAAGAGACTAAGTGCAATATTCCACTGCACACCGTTGAGGTTCAGATCATCGGCGAGGCCTTCAATCTTGGCATTGCCGATGTTGGCGCGGTCGAGATGCGAGATGAGGTAGAGCACGGCAAGCATGGGCACCAAACGAATATCGACCTTTCAATACACCATCAGCCTCCCGTCGCGCCGGAAAAAAGCAATCTCAGTCCCTTCACGGCTGGGGCCGAGAGTCAAGACTCACCTTGCGGGTTGTTCGTTTCCGCTGCTCGGGGGTGAAGTTGGCATAGAACTCTGCATCGTCTTCGCTGAGGCCCAGCACGCGGATGTTGTCAATCATGCGCACCACGGGGCCCTTCTCAGCGTCGGAGCGGCTGTCGGCCTCCCTGTCGTCCACGAAGGCGATCTCTGGTTTATCTACCGCCGACATCTTGACTGATGGTCTCGTCTGTGATGTTCCCGTGCCCAACGTCGTATCAAAAGCCTGCCAGGTTCTCCGGGATGGCTGTCCTGCCGTGCGTTCGACGTCGCACTCAACAAATCAGGAGATGAACGAAGTGAAGAGACGGAGTGGACACGAGGGAAGAAAGTTGATTCTGGCCTAGAGAGAAAGAGAGAGATAGAGACAGAGAGTCACAGCGCGAAACGTAACCTCGCGTCGTGCGGCTCATATGTAGGCGCGGGATGAGAAGCTGTCGGACGTTACAGCCTACGAGTAAACCCGACTGAATGGACAGCACAAGACAAAAGGCTTGGCACAGGCGGTCGTGCAAGTTCCCATGTACTCTCCACCGTCTGTTGAAGCTCGCTCTCCGCGCCCGGCTCATTCCTTGCTTTCTCGCTCCTTGTTGCTTGTGCCATGGGGGTGAGATTGCGTGGGGTCCCCGCAATCGCGGAGACCACCCTACCGCTGTGGTCCTGTGCATTGTACAACTAGTGTAGGCAGGTTGAGACAAGACGCTGCTATGGGCCGTCATGGTAATCCGTCGCTTGACGGATTTCCATAAAGGAGGGGGGGCCACTTTAAGTCGAATGTTGCTCGCGTCCGTCTAATCCATGAACCCATTCTGTGGCGGGTGAACGCGGATTTGGGTCCACTTCGGCGGCAGCTTAGCTTATGTCCGTTGCCGTTGCCTTTGCCGTTGCTCGTTGCCGTATGCCGAACGACAATGACATCTCGATACTTTTGAATGTGGCTAAGCGGCTGTTCATTACGAATGGCCCCGAGTTGATCCAGTAACAAAAGTAAGGGACCTAAAACAGGTCGTAAACAACGGGTCACGAGACCAAAAAATAATGTACCGCCCTTCAAACTTGTAAAACCAAAGTCTCGGCAGACAGATCCAACGCTACCGTCCCATCCCAACGGCCCAGACAGACAGGTCTCAGACTCGATCAACCTTCCGACTGGCCACACAGCTCGGCCGACGTCCTAAGGCGGATCGCCAAGGATGTAGAGGCTCAGCGGGCGCCTGCAGGAGGCGACCAGGCATGGAATAAACATGATAGGCGGCCGGTAGTTGGGGCGGGTGCGGAGAAATTGCAGCCAAACAGGACAAGAACCCCAAGGCTCTCTCGATGCAACCTTGGGACATTGGCACCCCAAGACCCCCGAGAGGATCCTCCCGTCGTCTCACGCTTGTAGCCACACTCTCTCTTCTCTCAACCGCGGCCACGGTCGTGCGGGGAATGCGGGGGAGGACGGACTTTGTGCCGCAGATATCTCCAACCTTGAAGGATGCGCGGTAGCTGAATGGATCATGCATCCCAGTCAGCGGCATGCGCAGGAGGCGGATTAACAGTTTCGTAGATTTCATATACGTCGTCGGAATTAGATACATGCATTACAGCATTACGTTCTCGTCCATTAGTCATGGGCAGCTGGTCAACGTGTATAGCCTTTCCCGCTGCTCAAACACGTGTTGCGCCAGTGTAAACAAATTCCCTCCTCTTGCAGCTCATCCAACCCTCTCTCTCTCTTCCTTTCTCTCTTTCTCTCTCACTTTACACCTGCACATCCTTTTCTGAGTGCGAGATGCGGATCTGTTGGTGATAGTTGTGCATGGCCTTCTCGCCAACGTCCTCCTCGAACACGTTAACCTTGGTGCCCTCGAACTTGCGCGCGCTGACCTTTTGCTCGAACAGCATGTCCAGCTCGGCGTAGGTGCGGCCCCGCGGTTCGGGCACGCGGAAGTAGGTGTACACGCAGCACATGAAGCAGATGCCGCCCCAGAAGAAGCCCGTGTAGTTTTGCCAGTCCCACGCACTAGGGTTCAGCATGTAGGGCGTCAAGACGTTGTTGATGATGCCGACAATGTTGCTGCGGATGGGTTAGCATGCTGTCGTACCTTGGAGAAAGATGGAGGAGGGGGTGAGGTTAACTTACTAGAGGTTACGTCCCAGGACGACGGTCTTGATCTGCAGGCGACGCGACGGCAGCTCGCTAACGAGCGAGTAGCACACGGTGCCGACGGTGAGCTGGTAGAAGAGGGCCCAGACCATCATGATGCTGCCCGTCGCCAGCGCGCCCTGGTCACGGTGTTCCTCCGGCACGAGGCCCAGGAACCCAAGAATCATGAGCATGCTGCAGAGACCCGCGAGACCGTAGAGGTACAGCGTACGGCGGCCAATGCCCCAAGACATCAGGAACCAGGCACCGAAGACACCGACCATGTTGATGGCGTACTGTCCCAGGGCGAAGTTGTACGAGTTTCTCGTCGAGAGACCGGCCTGCTTGAGGAAGTACCTGCGTCCCATGCCGTCAGCGTGATGCCACTGGCGCGTTGCGTCACGGAAGAGACAAAAAAAAAAAAAAAAACAATTGAGGAAAAAAAAAAACTTACGTAGAGTAGTTAGAGAAGGAGTTGCCGCTGAGGTTCTGGATGGCCCAGACCATGCACACGACCTCGGTGCGGCGCAGGTCAACGCCCTTGAAGCAGTCCAGGTAGGACGCGCCCTCGGTGATCTTCTCCTCGAGGGCGTTGGTGTGCACCATCATGGCGACCGTCTCGTCGGCGTCAAAGTCGGACTCCTTGCCCTTGCTCGTCAATCGCAGCAGCGACTTCTTGGCCTCGTCAATCTTGCCCTTGCGCACCAGCCACCAGGGCGACTCGGGCGCAAAGTAGATGCCGAGGGCCAGGGGCACCGGCCACATCCACTGCAGCGCGTAGGGGATGCGGTACGCCCACTCATCGTCGCGGTTGAGCATGGAGACGATGACGCCGATGCCGATCTCTTGGCCGAGGCCCCAGCAGAAGTTGACATAGGTGGTCAGGTAGCCGCGCAGGGCGACGGGGCAGACCTCGGAGGCGTAGGTGATGCACAGGGTCTGGAAGACGCCCCAGGGGATGCCGCAGAGGATCTCGGCGGCGAGCAGGGTCTGGACGTTCTGGGCGGTGAAGAAGATTGTGGTGAAGGCGGCGACCAGCATAAGGCAGGCGATGACGGTCCACCTGTAGCCGAAGCGCTCCGAGACCCATCCGTTGATGAAAAGGCCGATGATCTCGCCGACGGTGGCGCCGTTGCTGAGGCCGGCCTGCCACGGCGCGGGAACCTCGTAGGTGCCGGAGGACGTAAGGACGCCGTACTTTTGGTTGAACTGGGGGAATGCGTAGAAGTTGCTGACGAGACTGATGTCGTAGCCCTCCATGGCGATGCAGGTGGAGATGAGGATGCTCCAGGCGATGGCCTTGGGGTACAGCTTGATGCCCTGGGCCAGAGTCATTGCGTGCTCCTTGTCCGAGGCGGACTTCGCGTTCTGCACAAAGGTGCTGGCGAGCTTGGCCGAATGGTGGTCGCCAATCTCGGCCGAGTGGCGGTCTGCGGCGGCCACCACCACATCGTCCTGGGGGACCGTTTTGGACGCCATCGTGACGGGTTGGCGCAAAGCGACAAACAATGTCGAGCTGTGCGATGCGTGCGCAGAAGTCGTGTGCGTGTGTCCGTCGCGGCGGGGGGTTGCGCAGAGTGGAGGATCCGGATCGTCGAGCGTTTGGCAAGGGGTGGTTGTTGTGGAAAATTTCGGCCAAAGGGAAAATGAGATGGAAGACCGAAAAAAAAATCGAAGACACCCACCGCTGGAGATGCTGGAGAGAGATCGTCGGATGCTGTTGTGGGGAGGGGGGGCGAGGAAGGGAGGGAATCGCGACCTTAAGAAATATTCGCGGCCGGAACGCTAGGTCTGTTTGTGGGACGACAGAAACGGCTTCGAAGGGAAGCCCACAAAAGAAAGGGCTCGAATTTTGACGAAGGGCGAGGAAAGACTGGGGCTCCGGATAGAGGGGAGATTGTTGATTGTTCCGTCGGTATCGCGTCTTTTTCGCAATTAACTCGAGAGCCAAGCGCAATCTTCCGGGTCGTCGGCTAATGAACGTCGAGTCCCGCCCGTGTGCCGATGGAACGATGGAACGATGGAACGAGGAAACGAGGAAACTGGGTCAAAGGTGCCGAAGCCGTCGAGCAAGACGGCCAGGCCATTGGAGAGGGATTGGGCTCTCCCCGGCGATAGGTGCCCGTTCATCGTCGACGCTGGGGTTTGACTCGTCGAGATAAGGTAAAGCGAGGTGACATTTCAAGGAGAGAGGTGGTTGATTCATGACAGGGTGCCTGGACATTTGCCCGCGTCCGCTGGGTTGGGACGGCGACGTGAACCGTTTGCTGCCATTGAGTTTGTTCCGGCCGCGTCTAGCGTGCGGGGGAATGGAAGTCTGTGTGCCAGAGGAGGGGGAAATGGCTGTTGTGTTTGATGGACGGTCAGCTGGGCCGTTGAGTCTGTCGCTTCATCCAGCCTGGACCCAAGCCACCGGGAAGAAGTCCATGATGGTGGTGGTGGTGGTGGTGTCGATGGTGTCGGCAGTGTTGTCTTGATGTTCGTGGATGGGAGGGAGGGGAGAGAGGAGATGGGAAGAGAGACGAGGAGTTGGCGACAAGACTGGCAGAAGAGACGGGGGGAGGTCCAGTCCAGATAAAGAACAAGTCTTCAACGGTTGCTGAAGAGCCACAGCCACCGTGATTGACAAGATAGTTGCGTTTGCTTCCCAGAGCCCAGAGAACCGGGCGAAACTTGCCCAGACCAGAGCGACAAAAGAAGCAAATGAGATGCGCGTCGGAGGGTCTCGGCTATCGGGGTTTGCTGGGCTAGCGGGGGGGGCTCTGGGCAGTGGCCGCAGCATGCCCAGAGGCCGGTAGAGCGCTGTAATGGCTGTGGATGGTAGGTGTGTGTGTGCGTGTGTGTGTGTGTGTGCGTATATGACTGACGGACTGCGTGAACAAATTTTGTTGTGGAGGCATGTCGTTCGGCGTCTGCTGACCAACTCCCAATCCCCACACACGTCACTGGCCGCGGCCCCGGACTCAAGCTTCAATTCAATTTCAGATCTGCTCAAAAATCGAGGGGCTCCCCCAGATCTTCTCCATCTTCCCCGGGTTTCAATCATTTGACAATTGTAGCCTCAAGTCGAACTGGGGGTTCGGAAAGAATTGCAAGTGGCACAGGTGCCATGCCATCCCCCGAAGCGCCTGATTCGCTGAGTGCGACGACTTGGTGAGTGAGAATCCGACTGATCCACCGCGAGAGGGGCCAGGGCCTTCGGGAAAAAACGCCTGTTCGGGAGGGGAGGCCATTCGCACCGACGGCTGGGCGGACGGCCGTGCCGCTTCACCTTGCGCGGCGTGAAGCAGTGAGAATGCCGTCATGAGGCGGCTCACCGTGAGCCGAGCCTCGATGCAGTCGATGAGGGTCGATGGATGGCGGGAGGGAGTTGCTTTGCTGCTGCTTGCTGGTGGTGAAGCTGTCGGTCGGAAGGCCTGACCGAGAGGCATTTGGGAGAGGGCGACCTGGCTGACTGCAGTCCTGCGTACAGTGAGCAGTGTCGTGAACAGCATCTGCGATGTGATCGCGTCCTCCCCGTCTGTGGCCGGTGCCTGATGACGGGCAGAGAGTGCAAGAAGGGCTACAAGTTCCGCGCGCCCAAGCACGCCGTCTTCAAGGAGAGCCACAAGTGGCCTGCGCCGCCCAAGAAGCTCAAGTTCATCGACGAGACGCGGGGGGTCGAGCTTGGCGAAGATGTCGACAGCAACGAGTCCGTACACGACTCCGCAGACGTCGAAGAGGCGTCGACGTCCCCGGGGACCGCGACGGTGGTGGATTCCTCCGTGTCGGATGAGCGCCCGTCGCTCCAGGCGGCCAAGGCGGCGAGTTGGCCTCTCCCCGATGAGAGCCATCATGGCGGCGACGTCGTCGAAGAGCCTGTTCAGCCGCTGCCGCCGCCGCGAACATCGCTGAGCACGCCTGGCGCCGACAACCTCAGCCACCATGCTGACCGACGAGAGCAGTCCGACTCCATCGTGAGTCTGCCGCCCATGCAATCTGTACTGCCGCCGTTCGAAGGCATATACACCGAGCGCCCAGTGTGGCCGCTTACCGGCCGGCAAGAAGCCACCCTGTTCCGTCACTATGTGCACAAGCTTGGGTTCTGGGTATGTCATAGAGTCGGCGCGTTGCTCATTCGGAGCGGAAAGACACTAACCGATGGTGCGCAGCTCGATGCGTGCGACCCCGTCAGGCATTTCGAGACTGAGGTGCCGCAACGGTCCGGCTCGTGTCCGATTCTCTTGAACGCCATCTTCGCGCTGGCCGCCAGGCATCTCAGCCTGACGAGCGCGTACGACTCGCTGGCGTCGAATCGCTATCACGAGCAGTGCCTCAACTACCTGATCCCACTGCTGGACCACGCAGGGACGGTGTCGGATGAAAACTTGTTTGCGGCAACAATTATTCTTCGGGTTTTGGAAGAAATCGACGTCAACACCCTCGGCCAAGACACGCACGGCCATCTCCTCGGAATCCACGCTTTTGTCAACGCCGGAGACCGGTTTCTGATGCCGGGAACTTTAACGGCAGCATGCTTTTGGGCGGGCCTGAGACAGGAAATCTACAGCGCCGTCATCAACCAACAGGTGGTCCGGATGAACCTCAGTCATGCCATTGTCGACCGATCAACGACCCCGGGAGACGACTTTGTCTGGGCGAACCGTGCCATTGTCCACTGCGCCGACGTCCTCAATTTCTGCTTCGGGTCCGAGGCGGGGTCGGTCCTGCGATGGGGCCAACTCGAAATGGCAAACAGAGAGTGGAAGAACGCCCTGCCGCCCTCGTACACGCCCATCTTCTTCCGCGAGAGGACGGAAGAGGAGGCTTTCCCCGAAGTGTGGTACCAGAAGGCGTGTCATAGTGAGTGAACCTTCCCAACACCGGAACAAGGCCCGGCGGTCTCAGCTCTTGAGACCTCCGATGGCCTGCAGCATCGGTGACGGCCACGGCGAAGTCAACTCGGAATGCTAAGCGACTCTCTCTCTCCAGTCATCGCTGTCCAACATCACATTCTCGCCGAAATGTACCTCGCGCTGTTTAACCCAAGCATACCAAGAGTCGGCGGCGGCCGCAAGGCCGCGGAGAAGCGGTTAACAGAGCAGATCCAGGAACTGCTGCGGAGCCTCTGCGGGATTGGCATGTGCAATCAGTGGTCCCCACCGGCCATGTTCACGGCGTGTATGGGGATAGCTATTGGTAGGATTTGCGTCCTCTTTCTTCGTCGGATTTTTCCGTTTCTGTGTGCGCTCCATGTGCCTCGTATGCTAACTTTAGCCCTCCACCCAGCCGGTGACCGGTTCGACCACAGGCACGACCAGGAAGCTTTATTGAAGATGCTCAGCATCACCGAAAAGGCCCACGCGCGGCCCACGACTGCGGTGCGGGATCAGCTAATGGGCGCATGGGGGTGGATGGACGGGGACGCCATGAGCGAGAGGTGAGGGGTTGCAAGAGCCGGGGGTTGCCGCTCAGGAGGCCGGACTAATAGACCAGTCGTCTTGAGAGGGTTCGATGAAGGCGTCTATGATTGGGTCACAATTATGACTTTTGGCGACAACCAATGAGGGGTCGTCGCCTCCCGCTTAGGATGGTCCTGGATCACGATAGACTTGATGAATTGGGCTGGACTGATGGACATGTCACCCCCCGGAATTAGATTTCCCTTGGTTTAGGATCTGTGGATACCCGACATGATGGTGTAGATTCCATGTCTGTGATGGCAATATCTGGCTGGCTTGGCTGAGACGGTAGCATGCGATGCAGGCCGAAGACAATCGGACATATTTCGCGATTCCACCTACTTGGTTCAACCTGATGCTTGCGCAGCTGGGCGCCTGGCTCGTGATGCCCGTGTTCCTCGACACATGCCGCGTTCCGGACCGCAAGGCGCTGTGTAAGCCATGCCCACCTGTCCTGAGCTTGCATCTGACAGCTGTTTCCCACGGAGAGCATGTAGGGACCATCAACTTCCCGCGGGGTATGCTTGTGGAGCATGGGGTAGGGAGCAGCCCGCGCTGAATTGCTGTCGGGGCCTGTTCTGGGAAGGAGGCGCCGAAAGCTGTGACCAAGATTGATGTCAGACTTCCTCGTCTCGGACGTATTGGAGGGCCCATGAGTGCGTCAATGGATATGCATGTGTGTTGTTGGAAGCTCCTCGGGAGAATACCGGGACGATGAGGGGGGAGAAGGTCTGGGCAAGGACCCTTCGGCAGGTGAACTAGCTTGACCAGGTCCAATCAGTATGAAGCCATTACTGAAAGAAGAAGGGGAACCCGCGGGGATGGACATGTTTTGCATGGGTCCCGGGGATGGCGTTGGTCGGCGGCGGACAAGTGGATGTTGATAGGGTGGTCTACTGCGTAGGTTGGTACGGGAGGGCCGCCGAAAGAGGGAATAATCAAGATTAGTTTGCAAATCCCGTGATGATGCGGCGAGGACCTGCAAATAAGCTTTGTCGCAGGGGAGCCTGGCCAAGGAAGAGTTCGAGAGAGACGCAGGGCAGGGCGCCGTCACGTTGCATCTTTTTTCGTCCATCCTGGCATGCGGTTTGGCGTGCGGTTGGCGTGGAGCTGGGAGCGGGACGAAGGTGTGTGGAATAAGCGTTGGAAGCGTTGGAGATGCAGGGATGGTGTCGCGGGTAATTGCCAGAAATGAACTTCTCGGAAGTTTGGTGGTTTGCACGAGTTTTCCGTTAGTCCCGATCGGGAATAGCTTGGCATTTCCGGAGTCTGACAAGGTCACGTGAGCGCCATGAACGTGCATTTTTCCCGGATTTGAGGGAACGCGGGGACGCGGACTCCAGCAAGACATCGGCGATTTTATCCTCGTCCAAACCATCGAAATCCAAAACCTGGAATCCCCTCGCCCTCCCGTCACATCTCTCCACAGATCTGAATCTCGCCCCGTCTTTCCTACTCCATCTGCCTCACACCGGCCTGCTCTCCGCTGGACTCTGTTTGTTGCGGCAAACGTCAATTCGGGCTGCTTGACCAAGTTAGCTCCCCCCCCCCCCCCCCCCCCCCCCCCCCCACCCAC
>LFIW01000523.1:0-93598 GCA_001625285.1 Colletotrichum incanum
GTTTTTGGGGGGGGGGGGGGATGTCACATCTGCGTCAGGTCACGGCCGGTCATGTTTTCTCCGAAGAAAGACGGCTTTTTTGCCAGCAGAAACGCAGAGACGGGCGTGTGCTTCGCTGTCTGAATCCCTTCGAAAATGGAAAGGGGAAGCGGAGGGTGTTCGGCTCGAGGGTTTTCCAAGCAGTGTTGTGGAGCAAATTCGCGGTATCGATCCAAATGACAAACTATACGCTACTTCCCGTCTGGACGAAAGCGAACGGAACCGCGGGATAGGGGCTCAAGGACCGAGGAGCCATGGGACAAAAGGAAAGGAGGCGTTCCGGTGAGTGCAGTTCTCCGTCCCAGCGTTGGTTCAAGACTCGAGCAGGACCCTAGGAGCCAGTGATTCCCATTTGCCGGTTGGCGTCGTTTCGTGTTACGTTAGGCATCCAGCATAGCCCCCGCCTGGGCCTGTCGGTCTCGACCGACATCGTGGTCAATCACCCATGGGGAGTGATAAGAGCAAAACTCTCGACGACCAAGGAAAAGTTTCCGCTGTCACTAACCCTCGAAGACGATTTTGTTTTTGTTTTTTTTTGAAATGTGAAGTTAACAGCTTCTTTGGACTGGATTTTTCGGTGGCACAGGCCACGGACAGAGAGTCCATGACAGTGTGGATTGGAAAGTCATGTCCAGACTGTCGACGAACCTGGGGCTCCCTTACTCCGTATCGGCTCTGGCATCGCTTGATCTAAGTCTTCGGGTCAAGAAGTGGTCTGTCGATAGACGAGATTGTCTCTTTATGCCTTATTGCGGTGAAGAGTCCATATGCGATGTCGAGTGCGTCTTTGGATATGAACAGGATCGACGAGGCGCAATCCTAGAACGATCACAAGCTTCTAATATCCGATGGTCATTGCCTTCGGTAAAGATATGGCCAGGTTGCATATTCAGCCCATGAACCATACCTGGGATCAATTGGTGCCCAGAGAGCGTTAGCCATTGGTTCACTGTGGGGGTGATGATGGCCACCCCTTCCTCCCGAGCAAGAGCGGGATTACACTCATATGCTACTTTACGTACGGTGAGGGTGGCCAGCGGCTGTTGACATTGTTTACAAGTGCAGGGCTGGGATGATGAGCTCACTATCTAGAGAGTTAATCGTGTGCTACAGAGTTTAGCTTACGCATATCCAAGCGCGCGGTCCAATTTAACCTCCAGGCCCGTCAATAACTTGTGTTCTAGCAAGCGTAAAAACCGTTAAGCATGTCCAGCACCCCGAGACACTTCTTTGCTTTTGCTGGACACTTGATGGGAATGATTGTCTCTGCCACTTCCCTAAGACCCAGTCCGTGGTGAGCCTCCTGGATATGTCTTGAGGGCGTCCGCAACACAACTAACTGCACACAGCAGTCACGGTCGTTCCCGGACAACAAGCTGTGGATACACAGATCGTACAGCCCCGTCGGAAATATCATTGCTGACAAGATGTTCAAGCGCTAGTCTCATTAGGAGAAGACAGCCCGCAGCCGGGTCTGGCCAAGCAGGTGAGAGGAGGAGCTCAGGAGTATTTCCTGGCGCGGATCATGGGCCGCGGTCGAATGACGTGACGCGTAGGTCGGATGTAGTTCCTGGGGCGTGACATTTGAACCCCCTTTAATCCGGGGGAGATAAATACCCTGGAAGATGATTGTATGACGAGAATAATTGATCAATCTAATCAGGGCTGGGGGCCACTCAGCATCCCTGGCCGTGGGCTGTGAATGCTTCGGCTGTCTTGTCAACTAGAGTAGCGATGGGGGTGCCGGCCGTGGGGGATAAGATGGCTCGACTCGAGCACGGCCTTCGAGCTGAGTGTGCCAGAGTTCCATCGCCAGGTTCTTAACAGATAGATGCTGCCAGGCACGACGCAATGCTGGTTCGCCGTGCTGCAAAGTGCTTGCCACAAGAGGATGGTATGCCGGTCGAGGTGCTAGTTCTGGAAGGCGACTAGTTAGTCTAGGTGCCGTCCGCGAGGCTTGGTGCAGCCGACGGTCCATGAGTTGATGTGGGACAGGTGGTAAGGCGGGTTGAACCCCCCCTGCAGACCCGAGATGAAGCACTGGTGATTCGGTGAAACAACGAACCCTCAAAGGGCGTGTGCATCGGAGTGTTCCTTCAAGAAAAACTACACTTGGTGTAGTATCATGGAGAGTGAGCCCAGCCGGGCCGCGAGATGATGGTACGGATACGAAGTCGGATGAGCGAGTGGCCTTCGAGAAATTCGAGGGGACCGAGAGACACCATTGCACCGACGCATTTCGAGCTCAACGGTAGCCTCATCAATGGCCATTCACAGTCGGCAGCGGCCGTGGAACACGATACGACGTTGAAAGGCGACGCAAATGACTGGAGGTGACGGTGCGTAGTGTGAAGGAGGGATGATGGACTGAGATTGGCGGCAGGGGCCTAGAAAGAGCAAAGAAGGTTCGAAATCCAAACCGCGCCCCCACCTTGCATCACTAGGTAGGCTCTGGCCTTGCCATGCCCTGGCCGGGGTGGCTTATCAGCCAATCAGGGTGTGAGGGCTTATCATGACAAAGGGCACTTACTCGGTGACTTCGGCTGGTGGCCTTGCCTCTCTCTGATCCTTCGGTCTCCCATCAGGATGGTAGTGGCGGGACTGCCATCCTTGCTTGCTTTCCCAATGCGGCGTCAGGCGTTTGATACCGCCCAGAGGCAGTGTGAGATGGGGAAGGAGCATAGGCTCATGTCGACGTCCATGTCGGAGCGGGCTGGCTCATTCGTCGCCATCGCAATTACAGGCTGGCGTTCGATACGGCGGCCGAGATAGCATCTTAAGCAAGCAATTGACGTGTCGCAATATCCACGACGAATTGTCTTCCTGCTATAGGTATGTTCTGTCTCTACCTTTCTTTTGCTTCATCTTATTCACGACATGATGAAATAGCTAACCTCGCTGACTTGTCCCAAAAGTCTATTTGCTAGAGTGTCGCATATAGTGCAGACTTTGATTTCCCGCCCTGCCGCAAGAAATCATCAGCTCAAATCCCGTCGTTTCAGCGATACATGAGATGACGGCTACAATGCCGCTTTTTTCGTCTCGAGCACCATGGCCCGACACAACACGGTACACAGTACACTTGCCACACATCTCCTAAAGCCTAATTCGTCCCCTCTAAAGGAGACATACAAGCTCTTGCGCGTTTGGCCAAGATTTTATGTGAGACGGTCCCTGGCATCCTTCCCTTCCGAGAAAACACACATCCGAATTTATTCCTTCCCACCCCTCTTGCTGCCTTTCCAATAGCCGATGTAAGGCCCAATGGAACAGAACGTGCCACTCTTGTGCGACAAAAAAAAAGCAAAAAAACAAAAACAAAAAAAAGCCGGCACTGTCGCCCGCAAAGAGATTCATCCGCTGCTCCCGGCGTGCAGACGGCTGTTCCTGGCCGCATCTGACATGCCCTGCGGCGCTTCCACATGTAGTCTGCTAATTTGATCATTCTGCTGGGTGGTATCACGCACGCTGCCTTGGCCCGTTATGGCGACCCATTGCCCCTGAGATCTGCCGGACCTTCGAGCTGTACGGGTCCCGTTGTTTCTCGCATCCTCGGACGATCAATTTGCTGAGCCCGTGATGTTCGAAACAGCGAGCCGGCCGGCAAGAATAACAAGGAGAGGACTGAGCAGCGGAACTGATTGCCTCCTTGATCGACTCGTGAGCAAACGCCCGATGCCCGTACCAAAACATGCCCAAGGGCTGACCACAGTCATCTTTCAGTCATTTCAAGGTTTAAATCCAAGATCTAGGTCTTGCAAAAAAGTTCAGACCATAACGTCTCCTGTGTTCGGAGAAAACACCGTCAAGGGGGCTCGGTACCGCCTCGTGCCAGCATGAGGCACCAAGCAGGACCATGGCCGGGCCTACAACTACTCAAAACATCATGCTCACAGAACGAACACGGATTGATCCTTTCGTTTCTTGGCTTGTTGATGGTGGAAAGAAGCAATTGGCGGCGGCGGCGGCATCAAGCCAGCAAGGGCAGCAATTCTGGTCGTTATCTCATGCCACGCTAGACCCTTGCTTGATAACGTCGGGCATGCGGGTTCTCTTCCCCATTCATCCTCCGCCATTCAGCGGTGATTTCGACCCTGGTTGAACAGGGGAGGGAGGGCGTGGCCAGATTAATGAAGCACATGCATTTTGCCCATTTGTGGCTTTGATTCGAGGGGACAAGGAGAGAGATGACTTCGAGACCTGGGTGCTATTTGGAGAAGAGGACTTTGAGGCATCAATATCACCATTGGGGAGTTGGAACGACGGTACACAGAATAGACTAAACTGCTTCCCGTGGTGCAAACGGTGCCGCTGCCTTGGCCAAAGACGGCGACTGGTCCCTACCAAAACCGTTGCGTCTTGAAGTCGTCTGATCAACCTAGCCTTCTTCTGGTCAGTAGCATCGGATTCAAGCCCTCTTTCCTTTTTTGCTCACCTCGTTGCCTCTTCCTCCACCTCATAGCTTATCGCATCAAACGTTGTTTCTTTTTCTTAGCTGCACTTGTGTGCTGGACATGCAAGTGCCATTCCGTTGCGTCAGGTCGTTCACCGAATCCCTTCCCAACAGCCAGTGCAGCCAGTGCAGCCAGCAGGGAACTCTTGGATCTGCGTCGCAACCGATAAAGCCTCCACCCCCGTGCCTCCCCCCTACTGTGTGCCCAGTGTCTTTGTGTGTACCGATTGGCCGTGGTCGGGCTGGTGGGCACCCTGCCTCGTTCTTGCAGGGTCTCCCACGATATCCTACACCCCCGAGGAACCCAGAAACTTTGGCCACCCACCCCCTAGTCCCTAGCCGGTAGTCTTGGCCCTGGACGGACAGCCCAGGGCAGCTTCTCCGTGGGACAAGCCCAGCAATGCTGCGACCTACGGGTGACTCCTACACTCTCCGACTGGCGTGCCTTTTGCTGCTGCCACGGCCGCTGCCTCTGTTTCTGCCACTGAAGCCGTCGGGCGAGTCCTGCCGTACCCGTCTAGTTCGCCCGCCACTGTCAGGGCTAGTCGCCATGCCGCCCGCAACGCCCGCAACGCAACTCTCAGTCGACTTGTCGGAGCGCCGGGGGCATCCACATTCATAAGCTTCGCGCATCCCGCGCCTGGTCGGCCTGTTCCTGTCCATCTCACTCCAACTGCTGTCCTTTCCGACAACCCCGCGACGGCCCTTCGCGCTCATTTACGAGGCTTCGCTCACACGAGAGCTCTGCCGACAGGCCCTTTCCAAAAGATCGTCAACTGTAGACCGACGACTCCCGTCACCTAGCCTTCGGGACGGTCGACATATCCTACGGCTTTCGCCCTGGCCCCCCCCAATTGCTGGTTCGGCGATAAGATAGCGAGGACCTAGACACGATGGCGTCCCCTCTCGATCTCGACGACCTCAACTACGTGCACCTGGTGCCTTACAATGGCTCCGGTCCTACGGGAGGCGATTCTCTGACGGAGGATCTGAATATTTGGTATGAGGTAGGTCGTCATTCGACATGCAACTGCATACCCTGCTTGGACTCCCGTGTACAGCATACTGATATGGAGACTTGCAGACTGGTGACATAGGATGGATGATCACGGCCACGGCGCTAGTATTACTCATGATTCCCGGCGTTGGGTAAGAACCGTCCAAGCATGGTTTAAAGCTGGCCTGGTTACTGACACAGTTCTCTACAGTTTCTTTTACTCGGGATTGGCAAGGAGGAAATCGGCCCTCTCTCTCATCTGGCTCTCGGTCATGTCGACAGCCGTCACCAGCTTTCAATGGTTCTTCTGGGGCTACTCTCTGACTTTCTCGCACTCTGCTGGTGCCTTCATTGGCGATCTTTCGAATTTCGGTTTCAAGGACGTTCTCGGCCGTCCATCCGTCGGCTCAAGCCGCCTTCCCGATCTTCTTTTTGCTATCTATCAGGGCATGTTCTCCTGCATAACAGTCGCTCTCGCCACAGGTGCTGTGGCTGAGCGTGGACGCATGCTCCCCTGCGTAATCTTCATGTTTATCTGGGCTACCGTCATTTACGATCCGATCGCTTGCTGGACGTGGAACCCCAGTGGCTGGTCCAACAAGATGGGTGGTCTCGACTTTGCAGGAGGAACGCCGGTGCACATTGCCTCCGGCACGGCTGCTCTGGCCTACTCGATGATGCTGGGCAAGCGTCGTGGCCACGGCACTCACGAACTCAACTACCGACCTCACAACGTGACGCACATTGTCATCGGCACCGTCTTCCTCTGGGTCGGTTGGTTCGGTTTCAACGCTGGTTCGGCTCTGTCTGCGAACTTGCGTGCTGTCATCGCTGCTGTCGTCACCAACTTGGCAGCCTGTGTTGGCGGTATCACTTGGTGCGTGCTGGACTACAGACTAGAGCGCAAGTGGTCCACCGTTGGCTTCTGTTCCGGTGTTGTTGCCGGCTTGGTCTCCATCACGCCGGGTTCTGGTAAGTGCTCAACACCTCGGTCCACTACCTGTGAGAGACCGTTGACTAACTCGTCACAGGATACGTCCCCGTTTGGGCTGCCGTACCTTTCGGCATTCTAGGGGCTGCTTTTGCCAATTACGCCACTAAGCTCAAGTTTATCCTCAGAATCGACGACGCTCTCGACATTTTCGCCGTCCACGGAATCGGTGGTCTCGTCGGCAACATCTGCACTGCCTTCTTCGCCGCCAACTACATCGCTCACCTCGACGGTGTTTCTGAGATTGACGGTGGCTGGATCAACCACAACTGGATTCAGCTGGGGTACCAGCTTGCCGATTCGTTTAGCGGCGGCGCCTACTCGTTCGTCGGCACCTGCATAATCCTCTTCATCATGAATATGATCCCTGGCCTCCGCCTACGTGCCACCGAGGAGGCTGAGATCCTGGGTATCGATGATGCCGAGATCGGCGAGTTTGCCTACGACTACGTTGAACTTACCAGAGAGGTACTCAACGACATGGACAACGAGGCGGCCAGCCGGTACTCGAACGACATAGCCTCTTTCCATCCTATGGAGAAGAACAACAGCATCCCATTGATGGACGCCCGCAACTTTGCCGGATCATCACAATACCCACCACAGTTTGGCCATGCTCAATGAAGCACGGGCGGCTGAAGTCTCAATTGCACGACCTCTCGCATGGTGCTACGACCTCGGACTCCTGAGAAACCGCGACGCGCTCCTAGTTCGACATGACCTTGCTATTTGTTCACGATACCAAATGCAGCGCACGGCACTGTCGCTGGCTCCACTAGGAAAAGCCCTGCCAACTCATCCAAGCCGAGGACAGCTGTAGGATACATGGCGGCATATCATACCACCCGCTCGGCGTGGAAGAGTGGGGAAACGAGCGACGTCTTTTGTTTGTAAATATAGTAGGATTCCCAAAAACTACGGTGATACCATGGGAAGTGGAGGATGAGACGGTCCTTCTCTGACCGCTGTACTTGTAATTACATAAAACAGTAAAGACAGACAAGACCCGTGACGACCAAGGGTCATTCCTTTTGGCCAATAGACCAGGAATGGGAATTTCTTTGTTCAACTTGATGAAAGTGAAGTGCCTCGGTGGTATTGTTAGAGTATGGCGAGGGGCGAGCAGGATGGTCGAGAAGAGGTCGCTCACTCTTTGCCTCTCTTCTCGGACCTCCGTTTCTCTTTTGTCGGCCCTTTTGCAATTGCCTTCTGTTAGATTATTCAATGTCTTTGGAGTTTCTGTTTGTTTTTGCCCCTAGGATGCGGGGGAAGGTGTATAGCGGTAGCTGACGCCGGGCGTCCCACACTAATCAAACAGGCTCATCACAGCATCCAGTAACATTTCGTGAAGCTCGCGATCCTGAAATTCCCTGTGCTGACCGAATCCTACTGAAGAACGCTCACCTTGGTTCGGTCGATCCAATGCAACCTGGCGTCAATCCTCTAGGAAAGAGCCTATCGGGCGCCGGTAGCTTCTGCATCCTGTCCTCCAGTGGGGACCTGTCAATGCTGAGGGCGACCTTAATTGGATGACGTGCAGGCGGCCACAGCACTAATGCGGTGGCTTCTCCACGCAAATGCTCCAGATTCGGCCAGTTCTAGCATCTTTGTTCCAGGGGTCTCTCAAAGGCATCTATCCCTTCCATTGACAACCTCGTCAAATGACAACTCACCATCGGCCATCTTGTGTGTATGTCACACCCTCGCACCCTCACTTGCATTTCGTCCTCTTTCATCTCCGTCACCATCGTCCCATGGTCTTAGGCAGCACCGATCCACTACCGACATGACTTTGGTTCACTCGTCATCAGTAAAAGGTTCCTGCGCGCCTCTTTGATAGCTAGCTAGCGAACCACCATGGCCGACACAAACACAACCTTTAGAGACAAAGCGCGCTTTTTCCGCCAGCTGGATTCTCTCAGCAGACAAAGTGAAGATGACGACGATGACGAGTTCCAGGAGGCCGAGCTGCGTCACAGACAACAACTAAAGGCCTTCCAAGCTGCGGCGGAACCCCGTCAGCCACTCCAAGAGAAGACACAGCAAGAGCCGCAGTCGCAGTCGCAGTCGCAGTCGCAATCGCAGTCGCCACTTCCCCAACCAATGAGCTCGAACGCCAGGCGAACATCGTCGGTCCCGGCCCCAGTCCCGGCGTCGCTCACGGATCCCAGACGGAAGGAGGTCATCGAGCGGACCCCACTTGCCGAGATTAAGGGTCCCGGAAGGAAGGACGCTCTTGCCGCCGACAGCTTCATCGAGGACACACCCATTCCGGATTCTTCAGTCAGGCCACCACTCCAGCCTCTTCCAAGTCTCACCAGAAGCGTTACTACGCCGCTACCAGTCGCTAAGCACATATTGCCTCACCGGGTTGACAACTCCCCCTCTGTCGCCGCGATGAAGAAAAGAAAGAGGGATCCTTCCATCAAAACTGTACCTGAGGAGCAGCAGATCTTTCGTGGCTTACGATTCTACTTCATCCCCAACGACGACATTGCGCCGGCCAGGAAGATTCGAATCCGAAAAGCGCAAGAGTTCGGCGCGTCTTGGGTACGATCGCTGGAGAATGCGACCCACGTAATAGTCGACAGGAACCTGAGCTGGAAAAGCATCGAGTCCATTGTTCGCTCGAAGAATGGCGCGCCTCCCTACTTGGTTCTCAACGAAGAGTATCCTTTGGACTGTCTCAGGTTCAAAACTCTACTAAATGCAGAACAGAAGCAGTATCGAGTCTCTGGCTGCCCAGAACCACCTGTTGTTCCAGCTGAACCCCATATCGGACCCCGAGTCGTCCCACCGTCGGTAACAACCTTGCGAGATTTGCCGCTCAAGTCCCGCCAGACAAATGCGAAGAAATGGGATTACGTACGGCCATCGACTCCATTCAAGAGTCAGGAGTATTCTGGAAGGACGAATGAAAAGGATGCGGCTGCCACATCACCGTCGGCTCCGAGGGACATCGCAGATATTGCACAGCCATCAAAAACTCATGGAGCCAGTAGCCAAAGCACTGATGACCCTAATAATTCTGCAACCGTTGAGAAGCCGGCCTCTACACTTGAGGACGAACTCGAAGACGTTATTTCCCAGATGCAAGAGTTTAGGGATCTACCGCTGGAATATGATGACGACGAACCGGCAACCTTGACGCAGCCGCTGGAAGATTCTGATGGCGATGGCTCCGAAGATGAGCGGCTAAGAAAGAAGAGAGCGGTCACCAGAATTCGGGGCCGCAAAGACATGACGTGGGAAGACAAGTTCGCATGCCATAAAGGGGGTACCAATGGAGGCGATCAAACGAACCCGAACAGCCGTACAATTGAAATTTTGCAGCAAATGTGCAATTACTATGAGCGTATTAACGATACGTGGCGCCCCATCGCTTACAGAAAAGCCATCACACAACTCAAGCGGCAACCAAGCAAGATATCTACGGCCGAGGAAGCAATTCGACTGCCTGGGGTAGGCCAACGATTGGCCGACAAGATTGAGGAAATTGTTACAACGAATCGGCTTCAACGACTGGAGAGTGCAGAGCAAGAGCCCATGGACGAGATTTTGCAGATATTTCTCAAAATCTACGGTGTGGGCAGTGTACAAGCAAGCCATTTCATCTCGCAGGGGTTTCGGACACTGGAGGACCTAAAGGAGAAAGCGAAGCTCACCCCGAACCAGAGAATTGGCATCGATCACTACGACGACCTCAACACGCGCATCCCTCGTTCTGAGGTCAAGCTTTTGGGGGCAGTGGTCAGATCAGAGGCAGCAAAACTGGACCCGGCAATGCAACTTATTATTGGAGGCAGTTATCGTCGAGGCGCCATGGACAGCGGCGATATTGATTTCCTAGTCACCAAGGAGGGGACGAGAGCAGCATCTGACCTCACGCCATTCTTACATCAGTTAGTAAAGACGCTCGAGGCCCAGAACTTCCTCGTTGCGAGACTTGCGGGATCCAGAGACGAGACCGACGGCAGCAAGTGGCAGGGATGCTGCGTCTTACCCAGGATCAGAGGCATCAACGACGAGAACTATCGTCGTGTCTGGCGACGTGTGGACTTTCTCGTGGTCCCAGAGACTGAGATTGGGGCGGCGCTGATTTATTTCACGGGCAACGACATCTTCAACCGGAGCATCCGGCTGCTGGCATCGAAGAAGGGGATGCGGCTCAATCAGAAGGGTCTTTATAAGGATGTGATGAGGGGCCCTGGGCGCGTTAAGCTGACCGAGGGCGAGCTGGTCGAGGGGCGGGACGAAAGAAGGATCTTTGAGATCTTGGGGGTCAAGTGGAGAGAGCCCCATGAGAGGTGGTGTTGAGGAAAGCCGAGACACGTTGAATAGCATAGCGTGGCGTTGGATGGGCTTCTTTGTGTTGGCTTATTGCTCCTCTACGAGATCTCCAATTCGAGAAAGCATTTTTTTCAAGCTCTTTTCAAGCTCACTGCTCCGATGTGGGTTGCTCCGTTTGAGCTGATTCAACTGTCCACTCAACGGTACAGGAAAGAATGCAGAGGCCCCTCGTTTGACAAACGATCCAGGGAAGCTACATTATCCTGCAGCATCTCATCCCAGAGACCCTGCACGGCGTACCCGTGAGCGTGGTGCGGTGGCGAGGAACGGGCCGGCAATAGGGGTCTGCCAGCTGTAACTACCTCCAAAAAAAGAAAAGAAAAAAAAAGGAGAGGGAAAGGAAAAACAGAAATTTTTAGAGGAAAAAGTCAAGGCCTGGAAGAGAACGTGTAGTGTCGCGGTTCTGGCCCAAAGTGGGATGTGAAAGTGGGGCGTGCCGGCCGATGCAGGGTGCAGGCGGTGACGGGCAATGAGCGGCGCAATCAGGATTGATTATTTTTTTTGCCGTGTGCTGTCCCGCCGCCCCTCCCCTCCAGTCTCTGTCAGGTCCCAATTCTGCCGGGCCCGGTCGTGTCAAGAAGGTCCCCAGTTTCCAGCGCCCAAAGCCCCGCCGACCCTTTTCCCTTCCTTCACCGCGCCGACTCGACTATCCGTGTTTCTCTTTTCTCCAGAAATTTCCTCCTTCCTCTCTTCATCTTTGTGTTTGGGTTTGTTTCTCGGAACCGATCCCTCCTACACAAACCTTCTTCCAGTTTCCTTGTAACCTTATACACATCACAGAACTCGACTGAAAAAGTTTCGTCGCGAAGCAAAAAGAAATTCACCATGGGCAACGACACGCATATGGAGGTTGACGCCGCCGAGCAGAAGCTCAAGGGCATGGAGCACTCTGAGCAGCACTACTTCAAGAGGTACGTTGGAGATTCCTTCCAGACTCTCCGGAAGAACCCCGCTGGAAGCAAGATCCATTGCTAACATTTCCCCGTCCAGCTACGACCACCATGGTAAGTCCTGTCTCGCGATCCGAACGAGTACAATAGAAACATGATGTCTAACCGGGTGAAATGTGGATTAGGCATTCACGAGGAGATGTTGGTATGTTGCCGTGCCCCCAATGCGCACCCAGCCGTCCGGACGCCCACGGCTGCGATCTTCTCGCTAACCACATTGTCCTGCAGAAAGATGAGGTTCGCACGCGCTCCTACATGAACGCCATTGTCCAGAACAAGCACCTGTTCAAGGACAAGGTCGTTCTTGACGTTGGCTGCGGTACCGCTATCCTGTCCATGTATGCAAATCACCCACCTAGAAGAAGAAGAAAAAAGGGAAAAAACCAAATGGATAGACTGACTGACCATGTGTGCTCTGCTACAGGTTCGCTGTCAAGGCTGGCGCGAAGCACGTTATTGGTGTCGACATGTCCACCATCATTTTCAAGGCGCGCGAGATCGTCAAGGTCAATGGCATGTCCGACAAGATCACCCTGATCCAGGGCAAGATGGAGGAGGTCGAGCTCCCCTTCCCCAAGGTTGACATCATCATCTCCGAGTGGATGGGATACTTCCTCCTCTACGAGTCCATGCTGGACACCGTCCTGTACGCCCGTGACCGCTACCTGAACCCCGACGGCCTCATCTTCCCTGACAAGGCCACCATTTTCGTTGCCGGTATCGAGGACGGCGACTACAAGGATGAGAAGATTGGATGTGAGTTTTGCTGCCACCCCCTGCCATCGGCAAAGCATGGCCAGAAGACGTGAACAGACACTGATTAGGACCAATAGTCTGGGACAACGTGTACGGCTTTGACTACAGCCCGCTCAAGTCCACGGCCCTGTCCGAGCCCCTCGTCGACACGGTCGAGATGAAGGCTGTCGTTACTGACCCTACCCCCGTCCTGACCCTGGACCTTTACAAGTGCCAGGTGTCCGACCTTGCCTTCACCACCCCCTTCCGCCTCTCTGCCCGCCGCGACGACTTCATCCACGCCCTCGTCGCCTGGTTCGACATTGACTTCACCGCCGCCCACAAGCCTATCCGCTTCTCCACCGGCCCCCACACCAAGTACACTCACTGGAAGCAGACCGTCTTCTACCTCAAGGACATGCTCACAATGTCGGCCGGCGAGGAGGTCGACGCCACCCTGCACGTCAAGCCCAATGACAGGAACCGCCGTGACCTCGACATCAAGATTGAGTACAAGTTCTTGACCGAGGACCCTACCCGTGCCGCCGAGGGTGTCTGCGAGTACAAGATGTGCTAAGCGCACCAACGTCTTGCGACCCGGTACACGTCCTTCCCCCCACACTTGGACAGTTGACCCTGGAAGAGAGAGGTCAACATCCAACCACAGCAGGGCTTCGTGAGAAGCGGGATGTGTTTTACCCAAAAGAGGCGGGCTGTCAACCTGACCACGACGGGGGAAACCACCGAGATATCCAGCTTCTGCTCCCCTCACGGGCGACGAGCCCGCCTGCTATTTTTTTGCGCCCAAAAGTTTTTTGAAAGGAGAGAGAATCCAGCCTGGCTGCGTAACCTGCGCCGGCGAGGAGGCATGGCGCGGCCTTCTTCCCGTTTTCGAGATATCCCCCCCTTTTTGTTTGTTTGCCTATTCTGGTTTCTTAATGACACGAGTCTTACCGCCGATGAGCGCGTTTGTCGTGATGGAGGAGAAGGAATGAGAGGAAGAGGAAAAACATATAGAAACCAAAGGCATATGGAGTCCTGTGCCTGCTACAATAGATCATGACTAATGAATCAGACATGAACCTCGTATGTTTGTTTCTTCTACGCTGTGAACTCGCCGAAGAGACCGCTTGACAGTAGGTGTATTCTCCAGATATGTAATGAGTACGTTCATTCATTTTGCCTATCGTCGTCTCTTAAGGCCGTGAAACGTAATGGTCTCTCGCCCACGCCCGTCTATCAGTGACACAAATGCTATGCTATGCTGTCCGTCTCGTCCCGCAGTACTTCTACAACCCACTCTTCCCGACCGCTTCCTCATGCGGAGATGACATGAGAGTTTTTTACACATAATAAAAGAAACCGAAAAGAAGTGAAAACGAGGCCAGCTCCCTTCCCCCTGGCCTCTTGCCACGTCCACGCAGACGATGCCGCTCATGCAGGTGAAAATGCCCGAAGGTGAACCGCCCCGCGCGCTTCCTTTTTACCGCCCCTGAACGCCGACCCCGCTGATGCTTTATATCGCGCGATGCAAAAACTGTAAAGTCCGCCGCCTCTTCTCTAAACCCCCTCTCTCTTCTTCTGCGTGTCGTCATGTTCCCTCTCGTCCTTGGAGGGTTTTTTTTTTTTCTCTCTCATTCTGTTTCCTTTCTGTCTCGTCTCCTGTCCGAACCCACCCGATATCCTTGAGTAAGGTCAGCGAACCCCAAAGGACCGTAACCCGCGTCTCAGAGGTAGGTTAAGCATCCGCATGCTGCTGCTGCCCCCCTTGTCCCGCCTCTTCACATCCCACCGGGTCCATGCGTGATCCAATCCTCGATGGTGTCCTTGCCCCGGAACACGACGCCGAGCATGACGGTGAACTCGTCCACCTCCCGCGGGTCGGCGAGCGCGAGCAGGCCCGAAAAGTCCATCCGGCCAACCCACCACGCCGTGTCCCCCTCGCGGGACCGGTTCCACCGTTCCGCCGTCGTGGCGGCCCACAACCGCGTCTGCGCCGTGAACCCCATGTCCGAGAGCCCCAGGGCATGGTGGTGGTGATGCGAGTGTGAGTGCGGATGTCCTCCGCCGCCGCCATGGTGTTGCCCGCCGCTGCCGCCGCCGCCGCCGCCGCCGCCGCCACCACCACCGCCGCCTGCCCCAGGACCCCCGAGCTTGCCGTACCCGCCGCCGTGTTTCGCCGCGGCGTATACCGCACGGACGAGGTGCGCCATGATGAGCACGCGGCGGATCGACTCGGCCATCAGCCACCGGCGCCACGCCGCCTTGAGCTCCTCTTTCGTCAGTCGGCCTCCTCCCGCCCCTCCTCCGGGAGTGTTGGAGCGCGAGTTATCCGGCGACATGTCGTGCTGCTGCGGGTAGGACGACGTCGACGATGAGGACTGCTGCTGTAGCGGGACGTGTGCTGCCTCCGGGATGACGGAGGGGGGTATCGCATCCTCGATGAAGACCGCGGCGCCGACGCGGGACTGCAGGGCGGAAGTCCACGCCGCGAGGACGGGCTCGACCGAGTCTGCGAGCACGCGCTGGCGAATGTCGCCGTCGAACCACCGCATGATTTGGTACATGACCAGCGCCTGCAGGGCAGCGACCTGCTGCGGGAGGGTCCAGGTCGCCTGTTCAGGCACGTAGAGCAGGGCCGTGGCCTTGGCTTCCACGACGCCGAGTACAAGTGCCGAGTTCTCTTCGTTTTTGGCCGCGTACGCCGCACATGCGCAGAAGCAGTCCTGGAGAACGGGTGGCAGGCCGTCCGCGCCGTTGGTGGTGGGGAGGTAGAGTGCTGGGTGGATGAAAGGGGCAACGCCGTTCTGGCCCACCCAGCGCCGCGGAAAGCACCTAAACTGCTCGTTGCAGTAGAGTACCGCATCCCTCGGGATACACTCGCTGGTGGGGGGAGCCATGACGGAAGGCGAGGGTGTCGGCATGGCGGCAGCGGCGGCGGTTCCGTAGAATAGGGACCACGAGTTCTCTGTCTCTGGCACGACGGGGACGGGTATGATATTGTGGAGGGAATCTGTTGGGGTCCCCGCGGAGCCGCTGAGGACGTCAGTGAAAAAGTTGAAGTCGGCGGCTGCGACGGCGGCCTCGAGGGAAGGGTAGTTGCAGTCCTCGAGCCCCTTTTGTGTGCACCGGCCGCACCGGGGCAGGCGCTGGTCGCACCGACGCTTCGCCTGCTGACACGCAGTGCAGGCGCGGCGACGGGTCGATATGAGTGGTGACGAGGAGCTCGACGGGACCGACATGGTGGTCGAGTCCGCAGCCCGCTGGGCGGTTGATGGTGTGATGCTTCAATGGACGGTTTCAGGCTTGTTGGCTCCGGTGATGCCAAGAAGAGAGGTGTTATGCTTGGCCGTGTAGAAGTCTGAGCTACAGTGTGATTGTGTGTATGCGTGTATGCGTATGTGTGTGTGTGTGTGTGTGAGTGTGACCGTATCGTTGGGACGTTCAAGCTTGGTCTTCTACGTAAAGAAGCAGGCAAAGCAAGCCACATTCACGGCGGTGGAGTAGAATAGCTCTGGCAGTCCTCCCAAGATGTTCCCCCTTCTTGCTTGGCTCGACTTTGCCACTAACAATTCAGGCGGCCAACGATCTTGTCTGCCCCCTATAGTAACTCCTGGTGCCGTATGAACGGAATAGTTGTCGCCGGTCCGGAGCGGGAGCGGTTGCGGCTCTCCGCCTTGGGTGTGAGTGGAACTCCGCCGCGGGCAACGGCTTTCCACGTTGTTGGGTTTTTTTTGAAGGGGCGGGACACAGTAGCGATCACCCGTCTAGTCGTTTCGGTTCGGGCGGTGCTCCGCAGTTGCTTGCTGTACATGATGAGGGAAATCCGGAGGCTCTTTTCTCAATGTGTCTTGGGCTGCCGCCGGGCTCCTCCTCCTTATATGGAGCGTTGGATGCGGCCTTCTTTTCTCCCGAGCCCTCGCCCACACGAGCCACACACAACGCGGAGTTGGCCTAGATGGATCGAGAAGACACGATTGTTGCCCGATTCGACCCAGGTAAGCATTTGTTCAGAACGCTAGTATCGAGGGCCTGGCCTTGCTGGTTAAGTCATCGAACGCCGCCCGTGAGTAAGCGTGCGTAAGGAGGTGACTGAAGATGGGACATCCCCTGGTTTGACGAGACCGAAGGGAAGACAAATAGCAGATCGATAATGACGGTCCGGTACCGTCGTTGTGGGCGGGACGAGCTGCCCTCATACTCGACCAAGGGAGTTCCCACCCCAGCAGAGAGGGTGGATTCTGTGTACTCCGTCTGGTGGTGTGTCAGCTAGCTACCGGGGGACCAACAAGCAAGATCTGGGGCGATGGAGACATGCAGATAAATTTGAGTTATTCTGCATCGTTCCTCGTCGCCGCCGGTATTGTGCCCCAAGGGGAGACCCCAATGGTCTCTACGGTCTAGAGACAAGGCAGTGCTAAGGACCGTGTGTGAACTGTCTTCCTAAAGAGGCAATTATTTATCCAGAGAATACTCCCCGTCCAAATACGTGCCGTCGTTATTCTGCTTTCCCTCATAAAACTGCGTGACTGCGCACAGCTTATCTGCATAGACAAACGCTTAGAAGCAGCTGCAGCGATCACCGCTTTCCTCCGACGCCAGTACCAAAACGGCGGCCCCCTGGTCTCTAGCACAACGAACAAGAGGACAGACCTCGTGTCTGCGGACGGGGGTGGGTGTGCGGTCTGGCATTCTTCCCCCTCCCATCAGGGACTCCCCGTCTAAACCATTGCGTCACATAATCAGTTTGTCACCCCCCGTCAGGCATGCCGTAAGCACCCCAGAACTGTCTTCCAACTTCGATACTCAGCCTTATGAAAGCATGATCTTGGAGATCGTTGGGGGCCCAATGCTTGCTCCGTCGTTTCCCGGATAGATTTTACAGGAAGAACCGCAGGACCACTTGACGTGCGAAGACCAAATGAGAGAGAGGGTCGTGGGTTTGGTCCACTGCATCTCCTCAATCTGGAGACCCCTCGTCGTAGTGCCCCTCACCAGTCGACTGCATCAACCTCGCATCCTGCAAGCTGACGTCTCTGCCAGACCTGTCGGTGAACATGCAACAGCGCGTGGACGCCATCGACAACAACCAAGACCGAATCGACTTATGGCTTCGCCGGACACGGGGAAATGTGACGTGGTTGAGGCTATTCAAGCTGGACAAGTCTCGTTTTTGGTCACCAGTCATCACACGGGCTTTCCAACGACGCGCGCAGCCGTTCTCGTATTGCGCCGCCAGAGCCCTGGTAGCGCCGAGAACCAAGCACCTCTTGTAGGCAGCAGAATTAAAATCAAGAAATCTGCTGCCGGGTCTCCAGTGTGCTGAGTGCAGTTGCCGGCTAATGCGCCTCTAGCCACCTGCATTCCAAATTCAACTTCAAATGCCCCAGCAGCCATATCTCGGAGGCTGGGTCCAATCTCGTCAACCACTGGGACTGGCCGGTTCGTAAAAAAAAAGAGCGGCGAACATGGCACCATTGCGGACCGTCGACCACTCATCAATTGGAGAACCGGAGAAGGAAAAACCCCGCGATCATGTCACCGCCAGCAACCCCTGCTTAGAGTTATGCGATGAGTTCCCGAGTTGCCGTAGTGGTGCTATGTTTAGAACAGAACGATACTTGCAGTGTGGGGGCTCTGCGTTCGATCTCAACTCTGCAGCAAAGCTAAGCCGTTCTCGCTCTGCTCATATCAACAACATCTTCGATTCGATTTCGGTTTGGCGGGCTTCTCCGAACTGTTGCCGTGGTTTTCGCATCGCCCGATGCCGGCCCGCGAAGCTTTTAGAACCTGCCATCTACAGCTCGCGACCGACCTGATCATGTGTGTTGGTCTCGCTCTGTCTTGAAACCCGTCGCTCGAAGCAGCCTCGCCATCGGTTCGGTCTTTCTGCTCAAGTGTCATGCGTGTTCGCGTAGGACACCTTTTCGGTGCAAACAGCCGGCGGATGTCAAAACTCTTACACATGGGGCAATAAGTCAAGAGAAGAACAATGGGAGTCCAAAAGACCTGAGTTCCAAGCACTTGACTCAAACCCAAGAAAGGCTTTTAGCAAGCCAACCACCGCATCAACGTCTAACAGCTCTTTGCCAGCTGTATGACACAGAAAGGCCTTGGGCACTTGAACACGATCAGTGAACGAAATCCTCAGTAGTAGAATCCACGCCTGGAGAGGTTGTCTGGGACTGCATAAGACTCAGGCCCAAGTCGCTGAGGTACGTCAGTGGCAAGCCGACACTCATATTGTTAGAGCTGGCGCAGTACGTATGAGCCACTTTTAAGACCCTCGCCTTCGAGGTGCTTGCCGGAGCACGTCGAGTCTTGAACCTCGTATGGCCTGATCGAACGGAAATGAACCCCCAAGATTTGTAGGCTCCAGTAACATGGCTCACAATGTTCCTAGACAGAAGCCGACCTTTTCACATTCACCAAGTCTTTCGGCGGATAAGAGGCCGAGAGAGATGCGAAACGCACCAGGTCCATGATGCCGTCCCGGGCTGCTGCACCGGACACAAGCACGGTCTCCATCTCCGCCGAAAACGGCGACCCACATCCCGAAGAGCAACGGCGTCGTAACCCCGTGGGTTAATTCAGGCCCCAGTACTAAACGGGCCCATTTTCGGACAAAGTCGATTCAGCACGCCTCAAAGTAGGCCGCGTCGTCCGGATTAACAAGGACGAGCACCGCAATGTCATGGTTGCTTCTTCTGTAGCCGGTCTAAGCCCGCTTTCTTCATGTCGCGTAGTGGCATTCTTTTGGTCAAGAGTACGGGTCGCAATTTGAATCCATCTCCAGCATGGAGGGTCCAGTGAGGCAGTGCCGCCCACTCCAATATTGGTTGATGACACAGGCATGCCTTGCATGTCGTTTAATTAATTGGGTGTCCAGATGCGCATCGAACCCAAAGCGGTAGCTTCAAGGATGTGCGCAATATCGAGATCCATAACCCTACAAAGTTGCCAAGTTCGCGGTGGAAACGATCGCCAAACGTCGACATTTCGAGGTTAATCTGGGGTCCATTCTGCCCGTCCGTCAAACCAAGAAGGTACGTTGCAGCGGGGGGTATTAGTATCGCCTCGACAATCTTTGCCTTCAGTGACACGAGAAGCAAGAGAATCGGCGATCATCGACCTAAGGGAACGTATCCTCAACCGACCGTCGTGGACAAGGGAGCAATGTCCCTTGCCGTCGAGAACTCGATCTTCGCACTGAGTTAGAGTCGCCGTCTGTGCAGAGTGATAGATAGACAAGGGAGCGCTGACCACCTGTTTCTTTCGGGGAAATGTGTCCGGCAGTGCACTACAGTTGGGGGCCTCTCCTTCGTTATGCTTTTCGGCAAGTCTGTAGAGAAGATAGGAAGACCAGTCGAAACGAAACCAGCAACGCCTATAGTTGTTAGTGTGCGACAGAATAGCATACTCTACCTGGGCGGCACTCTCTGTGTGGTCCGCATCGAGTTGTCGTTTGCGTACCGCTGAACCCTCATCGAGTTCTGGCCAGTCTTGCTCTCGGCCCGCTAGTTTGGGTATCTTGTCGTGAGCGAGACCGCAAGGCGCATGGCCGCTGCACTGGGAAGTCTGGTAAAAGACAATTTCGACTGCGCCCCTTGCCCCCAAGGAAGAAAGCCAAACGGTCTACGCAGCGCTTGATACGCTTGATTCAATTTCATCCAGTTCGGGTGCTCACACCCACCAAGGTATATGTTCCTGGCACTAAGCCATTTTCGAAAGCAGCTCTTTGTGAACAGGCGACCAATCAAGAGATGGTAATCGTAGCCGCCTGGGGTGAGCCTTTCGGATCGAAACCTTACTGCAGCATTTCCACACGCCACCGGGCTTCAACTGTGGTCTTTAAAAAGATATCATGGAATTGATATGGCAGCCAAACGCCAAGGTTTCTGGCGCTAGCACTTAGAGTTACAATGCCGTTGCTTTGTGACCGTGGAACCGGAAGAAACAGCCTTTGTCGCCAAGCTTCGCGATCCGGGAGGCGATGCCTGGTGATGGCTTAACGATCGCACGGGCGACCAAATTGTCGGCATCTCGCCTTAATGTTTGATTTCAAGAGGTGTATGTGAGAATGCAGGAGCCCTACGCTTAAAAGTTTCATTGCTCGGGTCCTAGATGATGTAAAGCTTAATGAGTTGTTGAGCTACATTGATAATGGTCACGTCGCTGTTGCAACCCAGTTGTTTGGCGTTAGACTAATGCGTGTTGTTCCGAAGCCGAGCAAGAGGCGTGGCACGTGTCGCCACGATTAGAGTGGACATGTCTGTGCAGCAAGAACCGCGAATTACCAAGTTGGGTCGGTTCAAGACGATCCGAGCTGCCGACGTTGAAATTTGACGGGAATCCAAACTCCAGGGCTGCATCCAAACTGGTGGTACTGTACTGGGTGGGCAGGAAGTGGGTGGTGGCAAAGGAGCACGATTCTGGCCTGGTGTTTGTCCCCTGCTGGTAGTATGTAACCAGAAAAGGGTTGAACCTTCGAGGGAGGGTAACCCCGTGTGTGATTCGGGTCACCGGTATATGCTCTCGTTAGCACATCTCGTGTCGAGGGCTCAGTCGAGGCCGAGAGGCGAGGCGGGAGTGAGGTTGGAGGTTGACAAGGCGATGCCGGGGAGATAGCCGGGTGGCAGCAGGTCTGATGGTTGCAATGTTTCGACGATGCGCACGAAACATCGGCAGAAAAACAAAGCCAAGACGAAATAGGGTGTTGCGTGGTTGCCGAGGTTGGATACAGGCAGCTTCTGTCGGTAAGGTGGTCGGGCTTTAAGTTCGGGGTCTCCCGCCAGTGTTTGAGCTGGGAAACCTACGTCTTTGGTCGGAATCGTGGTCGCTATTTGGCTCTTTTATTGCCGTGTCGGATAAAGGAGCGAAACACAGGACGAGTCGACAAAGAGGGGCTGTGACAGTGGGCGGACGCTGTTTGACGTCTGACTGTGCTTGTCGGACATGGCCGAGTTCAGGTAGTCTTGGAGTCAGCTGTCCGGCGGCGAGAGAAAGGCATTGAGAGAAAACCGGTGGATGGAGAGGCATGAGACGGTAAAATGAGGTTAGATTTGTGATGCGAGCAGGTGAGAATTTTTCGTCACAATGCATGCGGGACGGAAGCATTCCAACGGTAAGGCATGGCAGGCATGGCCAGAGTCTCTTTGTGCACAGTCATATGCATGCTATAGGCAGGGACAGGTGCCTGGGTGTCTGTGTTGCCGCGGTCAAGATACCATGTAAGTCGTGCGGATGGAAGCAAGGAAGGAGGTTATCATGGGAAAGGAAGCCTTGAGCAAGGCGTGCGTGCGGCGAGCCGTGGGCCTTGGCCGCCCGTCCTCGAATGACAGCCCGAGTGACATGACACGGACATGGAGGGATGGGAGACCAGGGGCGTGGAGACGACAATGGACCCGTCCAGAAGCACGGGTTTGTGACTACGGGCGAGCACGGCGCTATGTGTGTGGGGAGGGGAAGCAGAGCCTCGGGAGTCTGGCTCGAAAAGGGTGTGGGAACTACAGTAACTGGAAGGTGAGGAAGGGAAGCAGCGAAATTGGTACGTATTTACCCGCCTGATTGGGCGGGACTGTCACAGGAGGCTAAGATTGCGCCTGGTCGAATCCGTCGAAAAACGGTTGTCTCACCCCTGCCGCCCGCCAGGGGCGCTACACGGCTAGAGCAAGGTACCATCGGCCAACGGTGCTCCTTGTTTTCCTGTCCAGCATGTTTCCTCTGCGTTTGGATGCACCGGTCAAGGCCTCCCATTCGCCTGGCCGTTCTCAAGCTACAGGTTGTATCTGTACTATGTATCTTGCTCTGTCGCTGCGGCGGGTAGAATGCACCCAACCAAACGGGGGTAAAAAGACCCTCTGTTAGTGCGGTTGTTTCTTCATTTGTTGATGTTGGACGCCCCTGAATTGCCGTTGGGGCATCGCACCGCGCGGCAGTGACCAGTCTCAAATGAACGCTAATCGAATGCACCAGCATTCGTTCATCCAGTCGCATTACACGCACCTAACGCCTTACCCTATCGACACCGCGCTTCCCTACCGCAGTACGGATGAGGCGAACCCAGGAAGCTTTGCTACCTTATCCCCCTCCCGCGACGCCTCCTCCTCCAAACTGCCGCTTACCTCCTCTCATGATGACGGAAACGATACAGTTCAATCCGTCCTGTGCATTGCCCCCAAGCTCCCTCGGGGTCGCTCCTCAGCCCACCGACGACGAGATGGGAGTTGCGGCCCCCGTCCCACGTCTTGTCATGGATGCCAGGCACAGCTCCAACGTGAGTGGCCAAGGGGTTGCTTAGGGGAACCACCCCCAAGCGCCCAAAGGGGTAATGGCGCCAAAGCAGAAGCGCTACGCTACAACCATTGCCTCCACCCCTTCTCCAGGGTCCCTGCGCGCGAGCATGGCCCCTTTTTGGCCAGTCGCCGTCTGCAATCCCACCCTACGACCACTTTGATCATTTGCTTTCCAAAACCCCCCAAACACTGGCCCATTTCCTCTTTTTACCCTTCCATTTCCTGATGGACGATGACCTTGGAGTCTCGAATCTCTCGCTGGTTCTGCTACCGCCTGGTGAGACATCCCCGACTCAGATGCGTATGATTAGAGACAGCCACCGCCGCTCAGATCCCGTCTTTAATCATGGCCGCCCGCGACCCTCGTCCACCTCATCTCAACCTTCACCTCGAACACCCACCGAGAGCCACGGAGGACCCTCCATATCCTGAGACTCTCAACGCTTCATCTGATGTGTTCCGGGGCCGTCCACCCAACCGCGATTCCCACCGCCCTGCAGCCTCCCCTTCGCCCTCGCCTGGACGTACCAGATCGCAGACCTTGCCTGTGGTAACGCCCACCTTCAACACCGCCAAGGCAATCAAACGAAAGCCTCTCTCCTCTACAGCGTCTCAGTTGGCCGCCAGCTACGGCTCCGGTTCGACCACTCCTTCTGTTTTGTCGCCTTCCGACTTTCCTGCGCCCGACACGCGTTTCTCGAGATCCTACTCCGTCGACAGCCCGACTCTCTACGAGTACCCTGACAACGTCCGTCCTCTGTTCGCGCCCCCGGCCGCGCACCAGAAACTTGACATCCAGTGAGTCCGAACACCTCAGCCCTTTTCGTCCAACGTCGCCGGACATCTGCCAGGTTCTCGCCTGGCAGGAAGCAACTCTGTCGACGGCAATGCTAACCTGACTTTGTCCCCTCGCAAGCAGACCCCCACCCACAAATGCGGTGGACGACGCGGCCTACTCTGCCTCGCGAAACAAACCAAGCACCAACCTTGCGTTTCCTCAAACAAAACCTTCAGACGGCCTGTCAAAACCCGCCTGCTTGACCGCCGACGTCACCCCAACCTTCTCCCCAAGGCTACCGAAACCGACACCCGAGCCCATCATCGAGGAGGACACGGACGACGATTCAGATTCTACCTACAGTCACAACACTAATGAGAACTCTATCATGTCCATGCCCACCTCCAAACCTACTCCTCCTCATCTGAATCTCCAAAACGATCGAGACAACTCCTCGCAAACCATCACTACAATATTAGAAGTCCGCCAGTCCCTTACGCCTACTACATCAACGCCAACGCCCTCCCTCGATAAGCCTCTACCCAAGTCACCGGGCTCTTCTAAGCTAGCCAACTTCTTTGGCTGGGGATCTTCGCCGTCACCTTCGGCGACAGAGTTCTCCTCTCTTTCTTCGCCCCTAGGATCACCACGACGCATCACGCTGACAGATGACACTCCTCTCACAACCGGAGTACCGTCACTGCAGCCGGAACCGCGAAAAGGGAATGCCACGCCCACAAACGCACTTGGATACTGCGAATCGAATCTGTACACCCCACCGCCTTCCTCCCTAGCCCCATCACTGCAAATCGAAGAGATGGAGGACGAGCTCAAGGCCATCAGTACCGAGCTGGCCTCGTCCATTCGCCGTGAAATGGACCTGGAAGACCTCGTCGACAGACTCCAGTCCGAGATCAACAATCCCCAAGCGCCCGGCAGGAGAACCAGTGACTACTTTTCCGACTCGGGCTACAGCTCTGCCAAGTTCAGCGAGTACGACCAGAACAAGGAAGAGATTGAGAAGATCCAACGACGTGCCGAGCAAGAAAAGGCTTCCATGCGCCTGGAGTTGACCAACAAGCTCCAAGAGGAACGATCACGGAGAGGCGAGCTAGATCAGCAAATCAAGGAGTTGGCTGAGAAAGCTTCACAATTCGACGTGGCGCAAATCAATAGCGACGACGCCAACAACCGCCTCAGGGATCTGGAACACACTTGCGAAGACCTACGACGCAGGCTGGGCGAGGAAGTCCAGGTCAAGTCTAATTTCGAAGACCTACTCTCTGTCCTCAAAGTCGAGCTCCAAAGCACTACCAACGAGCGCGACAACCTGCGCGACGAAATCGTGCCACAGCTAAAGGCAAAGCTTGATGGGCTCGAGGCCGAGGCTTCTGAGTATGTCAATCTTACCTATGAGTCGTCCAAGATGCAACAAGAGTTGGAAGTCCTCAGGCAAGAGAACCAGGCGCTCAAGGCTTCAGGGCAACAGTCTCGGCCAGAGTCCCGTCCTCGAAGCTCCACTACTCGCGTCGCTCGATCCAGCTCTGTCACTGCTACGCCCTTCGTCCTGCAGAAGGCTCCATCAGGCCTCGGATTAACCAGGTCCAACACTGTCAAGGCTGGTGTGACCGAGTCTCGCGAGCAACTGTCGGAGCGCCTGAAGGATGTCGAGGCACAGAGAGATGCTCTGCACAATGCCTTGAAGAGCCTACTCGAGCGGCAAGAGTTTCAGAACCGGGAGAACGAGAAGAAGATCAAGACTCTAGAGGTTGAGCGTGATCGGTTGATGGCCACATCTCCGCGCAAGGCCGGCTTCGAGAAAGAAATCTCCAGCCTACGCGTGGAGATCAACGTGCTCCGTCGCCGTGCCGATGAGGCGGCCGAACAGAAGTGGCAGGTGGAGAAGGGTCTTGCTGGTCTGAAGATGGACCTCGACCGTGCTGAAGGAGAGGTGGCCACCCTCCGTGAATTGTTGAAAGAGAAGGATATCCTCATCCCACCGTCGATGGCACGATCAAGCGTGTACGAGCCAGCCTCGACAGTGCCCGTCACTTCAGAGTCTCTCGAGGCGGCATTCAAGGATCTTCAACTTGCCTACAAAGACTCTCTCCTCAAGATCAAGGAGCTGGAAAGCCATGGTTCTGTGCTTGCCAGAGACGAGGCCACTCAGCTGGCCATTCAGCGGCTTGAGCAATCCCTATCATCTGCTGTGTATGAACGCGACACGGCTCGAGAGGAGGCCTCGGCTTACAAGGATCAACTTGAGAGCCTTGCCGGCAGCGAGGTCGCGTACCTTGAAAGCGAGCGTGCTCTGGCCGACGAGCTTCGCAGTTCTGCGCAGCGCGTCGAGGACCTCGCTTCGCAGGTTCAGAATCAACTCTCCGTGAATTCGGAACTTCGCCAGCGTCTCGCGGACGCCATTGCTCGCGGGGACGCAGACCGCAAAGCGAATGCCGACCGCATCACTCGCCTGCAGAGTCGCCTCAAGAACCTGGAGGAACAGCTCCAATCCGCCCAGATCGCTTCCGAGGAGCGTGTCACTCGGCACGAGGAGCAGCTGAGGGAGCTGAAGGACGCTCAGAGTGCTCAACTCCGCCGGATGAGCCCCTCGCCTGTTGGCAACGGCTTCCGCTCCCCGCGCAAGTCCAGTTTGAGTCCCATGCCCTCGCCCATGTTTCCTCGGTCGCCTCGCTCTATGCCGAAGCAGTCGGTCGAGGACGACACCCAGATCGACAGGTTGCGCGTCAAAGTCGTCGAGCTGGAGACGGCGCTCACGAACGCCGACTCGGAGATGCAGGACGTTATCGCCCGCATGAGTGCAGCGCAAATCGAGGTCTTGACTTTGCAGGAAGAGCGCGAGGCCGCAAGACGCGAAACCAGACGTATCCGGCAAGAGCTGGAGAAGGAGAGAATGAAGTCGTTCGAAGACCGCTTTAAGTCGCTCAGCGGCACTGTCCAGTGATTTAATAGAGAACGTCTCGGCTCGAATAGGGGCGTTTGTGCCAAGGCATAACGCAGCCTCATATACCCGTCATCAGCATGCGGCGCGCCTCGTTTCAGGATGAGCACAGGGGCCAGGTCACTCCCTCGACAACCACAAACTCCACGCTCCGCTTGCCATGACACATTCGGTATCTGTCATTCAGGGCCACCTTTCTGGTGGCAATGTTGGTTCCTTGAACACCAGCAAACCATGCATTGGGAAAGCGAAGGGCGCATGCAATTACTTTTTTCGTTTTCTGTTTTTGGGTATTGGAGTATTACCACCATCTCTGGGACGAGGCAGCGTGCCCGAATCCCTCACAGATCGGCTTTTTGGTGCTACAACCAGCACCTTTGACGGCCGGAAAACCACCTACAGCACATGATTTCTTGTCTCTGCCAGTGTGCAGGACTCCCTATACCTCTTCATATATACTTAGTGGGCGGGCAAGCACTGAAGGTGCTTGTATAATGTGTTATCTAGTTTTTATTTCTTTTCCTCCCTGCTTCTGTTTCGGGGACTTTCTGTTACACGATGTCTCTGGGACGAGTTGCAGAGGACAAGAGCTGTACAAATAAAATAGGAAAAAAACATGCGGGTATCTGTAAGAGAAGGAAGCAGCGGAAGAGACGAAAAAGAGACGGGCCTGACCAGCAGCTGGAAAGGGTCGAGGTAGGCAGGCGTCAAAAGGGAGACGGTGAAGGAAAAACGTGTATGATAGAGAAGAATTGACGACTTGAACCACACTTACAACTGCGACCCCATCTTGACCGATTGACTCGGTGGCGTTCAGTTTGGTGCCTGTTTGGATTCGCTAGGGCGCGGTTCGGAGACAATCACTAGTCAAGAGTTGCCGGGCTTCTGGAGAGCCTGAGAGGCTCTACAGTCTCGAGTCAAACGTGGCGGGAGAAGGTGCCGACCGATCTGACCCGATGATGTGGACGGGCCTGTCGCACCTCAAACGGCGGGCCGCGAGAATCACTTACGGACTGTTGGGAGGGGGGTGAGAGGTTGGCTGCTAGGATAGAGTCCACAGACATTCGCACGAAGTCCAACATCTGTTAGTTTCATGGTAAAACCAACTGATTTCGGTGGATTGGCACAAACAATCATTCCCTGTGTAAGTAGAGGGCCGGACGGCAATAAAGCCGCCTCTGCCGCCCTGCTTCAACGTTGAATATCCAGGAGGGGAATGAATATGGATATCAAATGTCTCGTTTCCTGTTCATTTCGTAACTCTGTGGGCAAGTTTCCTCCTTGCAACCACCACCCGCTCTAGCTTTTCAAACAACGCCATGATTTTTGTATCGTGATTCCTGGTGAGACCACCCACCCGTCACTCTTCATCATCCATCGCCAAGTGTTGCATCGTCACTGCCTATATTGCAGTCGTGACTTTGCCTACAATCCACCGTACTGCTTCACGATGCCTGCAACCTTGTTCGCGAGCTCATCAGCCTCGGAACGGGTAGCCGCCTCGGCGTATACACGGCATGCATTCTCAGTACCACTGGCGCGGGCAAAAGAACGAGCGCTAGTGTACTTCCTAACACACTGGTCGATCTCGTCCTGGGCGCCCGCGGGGTGGCTGAGACGGCGCTCGGCGTCGGTGGTCTGGAAAGCGTCCTTGTTGCCAACCTCAACGCGGACCAAGCGGTTGGGGAGGTCCGAATAGGTCGAGGCCCAGTCCTTGAGGGTCCAGCCCTTGTGGGCGAGGATCACCTCGACCATCAACATGTCTGACAACGCATCGCCGACCGTCTGGTTGATGAGGTTGCCAACTGCGGCAAGGGTTTCGAGAGCGTCCTTCTGGGCGGGGGACTGGGGCTTCGTCTCGCGGAAAGCACGCATGGCGTCCTGGCTGAACAAGACAGTACCATGGCCGTTGGCCTCGAAGTAGGGGCCGATGTCGAACTTGAGGGCGGCGTGGTGCAAGTGCTTGACGCCAGTGGGCGTGCACACAACGGGCAATCCGAGATGCTTCTCAATGTAGTTGGTGCTGGCACCGTTTGCGTAGGCGGTCTGGACAACGCCAATTCGGAGGTCATTCTCGAGGCCAGCGGAACGGACAAGGTCACCGATGAAGGAAGCAGCCAAGGTGGATATCCGGTCGCCATCCAGCATGAAGAAGCCGGTATCCGGGTCGGTGTAGTAGTAGATTAGGCGGTCGGCATCGCCGTCAAAGGAGCAGTAACGGGCGCCGGGGATGGGCTTGGGAGAGGCAGGGGCGCGCTGCTTGGTCTTTACGAAGTCTGCTCCACACTAGTAACTGTCAGCTCGAGCAACCAAGATGGGTGGGATGTGACAAGACTTACGTCGAGGTTGAGGACCTCGGGGCGGAGGACATCGTCGTTGACGACCTTGACGTCGAAGCCGGTCACGTCCTTGGGGACGTACTTCAGAAACTCGGTCAACTTGGGACCACCCACACCGTTGGAGCAGTCAACGGTCAATTGGCCATCGATTTTACGGCCTTTGAGAGCCTTGACGAATGCATCGGCGAACTTCTCGTAGTAGCCAGCTTCGCTGACCTTGCCGTACGACTGGGGGGTGCCCTCGGTGTTGACGCAGCGGGTGAGGTAGTGCAGCTGAGGAGTGGTAAGAATCTTGTAGTCGACGTACTCGACACCGGTGGCATCGAAGGAGTCGGCAAGAGCAGCAACAAGCTTGTGGCCTGAAGGACGAGTGTCTCGACCGTAAATGACACGGGCAGGGGCTGAGAGGTCGATGCGGAGCTGGGAGGCCAAGGCCTTGTAGTTGTCGACGAGCTCCTGGTCCGAAGAGCTGTTGACAAGCTTCGTAGCGTACGACTCCCACTCCTGCTCGAGCATGTCACCCATAGGGTCAACAATCTTGACACCATTGTCGACAGCGGGGTTGTGGCTGGCCGTGATCATGACACCAATGGTCTGGCCATTGAGCTTGCGGCTACGCAGGCCGGAGAGCAGACCGACACGGAATGTGACACCGTCAAGGAGATCGGCCTTCATCCGGAACCCCGCAGTACCATACTTGAAGGTGTGGTTCGGCACGATGGGGTGCTTCTGCGAAGCGGCGATGATCTTCTCGTCCGACATGGCGGGCGGTACTGGAAAAGACTGGTTTGGGGTGCAGCGGTTCGTAGACAGCGTGACAGAACAGTTCGGAAGGGAGGTTTTACGAGCTGGAAGAGCGATTGACGGAAGCAAGAGAAAGAGAGAGAAGTAGATCTGGGGATGTTTACGAGAAAATAGTGGAGTGGAAATGGCGGGCGGCAGTTCGTTTGCTACACGGGCGTGGAGGCCGCCATTCCTGTGTCCTCTTTTTTGAGACCTTGGTTCCTCCACTCACCTCACCTCTCAACTGCCCAGCATGATTACCTGGTACGAGAATAGGAGCAGCAGCAGCAGCAGCAACCTACCTCAGCACGGCGGGCCCCGCCAGCTGACACTGGCCGTGATGCAATCATGCAAGTCAGATGGACGCAGCACACCGCAAGTGGAAAGAGTGGGGTGCCAGTCCCAGAGGCCCCTCCACGCCAACAGCCAGTGCATCTGCTGAGGGGCATTCAGGAGCTAACAATTAGGTACCGCTCTCAGGACGCTCGATGGCTCGCGCGCTTCGCTCAGAATCGAGTCACGTGGTTTCGTGATTAGACTCGGAGCCAAGGCCGAAGGCGCTCAGCGTGTCTTGCGCGTCTCGTTGCCTCCTCCGTCTTCCTGGCTTTTTCTTCTTCTTCTCCGATTCTTGTTGTTGGTCCCAGTCCTGTCCCGAGAGCAAAAGCGCCGGTTTCCGGGGGTTTTTGACGTCGCTTTCAGCTCAACATTCGCCTTGCATTCCTCGGTTGCGAAAATGCCATTTTCGGCACGCCACTCTCGGTGACGACTTTGAGGGGACCGCCAAGGAATCCAACATCACGTCAGCACAATGGCTGGCGAACATGAGCAATACGCAAACCCCTTGCTTCTTGACTGGGTCAAGGAGTGGCTTGATACGGCGAGGGAGCGGAACATGAAAAGCGCCTCGACCTACCGAAACGCCTACGAGTCTCTCAAAGCATGCCCCATCACCTTCAAGCACCCGCGCCAACTCACTCAGCTGAAGGGCTTTGGAGACAAGCTGTCCTCTCGCCTTACGGATAAGCTGAAGGAGCACTGCGAAGCCAACGGCTTGCCTATGCCTAAGAACCCACGCTTGTCCAAGGAAAATCGCGAATCTATCGGTGGGACTGCTGGAGATGACGATCCCCCACCTCCCAAGAAGGCACGGAAAGCGAGGCCCTATGTTCCGACATATCGATCTGGCCCTTACGCCCTCCTGCTGTCTCTCTCGACCTTGGATGAGGATGCGCAACTGGGAATGACAAAGGCCAATCTCATCGAGCTAGCCCAGGAACACTGCGACTCATCATTCACTGCGCCCAGTGACCCTACCAAGTTCTATACGGCCTGGAACTCGATGAAAACCCTGATAGAGAAGGATCTCGTCTGCGAGAAGGGCCGCCCACAGAGGCGTTATTCGCTCACGGATGAAGGGTGGGAGGTTGCCAGGCGTATCAAAAAGACGACAGAACCAAGTGGTAGGGCCGATGACGTCGTGGCAGGTCCCAGTACAGGTCCCAGCATCCGTACTGAGCCTGGAATGAGACCCGATCCGGTCACAACAGCCCTGAGCAGAGGCGCCTCATTGTCAGTCGAGCCCGTTGAACAAGCAAAGTCCAAGTCGGTGTATGAAGATGTTGTCGCAAATGGCCCAGTGGTCTCGGATGATGCTTCGTTGCCGACATTTACCCCGATCAGGCTCGCGCCAGGATCATTCACAGTCCATCTCGCATTGGATATCCGCGAAGTCCGAGCGGTCAAAGACCGTGATTACATGCAAAATGAACTCACCAAAAAGGGTGTCAAACCCCTTATGCGGGCGCTGGAAATCGGCGACGCGCAGTGGATTGCCAAATGCGACGACCCTACCGCCTTATCCCGTCACGGTGCAGAAGGAGACGAGGTCGTCCTGGACTGGATTGTCGAGCGCAAGCGACTTGACGATTTGGTCAGCAGTATCAAGGATGGTCGTTTCCACGAGCAAAAGTTCCGACTCCGGAAATCCGGGGTCAAACATGTGGTGTACATCGTCGAAGAGATTGCCATGGACTCAGGATACTACTCCAAGATCGAGGAAATGATCCAGTCAGCCACCGCTTCCACTCAAGTAGTTAACGGCTACTTCCTGAAGAAAACCCAGAAAATGGATGACACAATTCGGTACCTCGCCCGCATGACGTTCATGCTCAAGAAAATGTATGAGAGCAAGCCTCTTCTGGTGATCCCGACTCCGGCGTTGACAGCGCAGAACTATCTACCGCTGCTGGAGCACCTGCGAGAAAAAGAACCCTTGACGGGCTACTACATCACCTACCCGGCGTTCGCATCGTTGGCGTCCAAGTCGGACATGATGACTTTACGAGATATTTATCTGAAGATGCTGATGACAACGAGGGGCATTACGGGAGAAAAGGCATTAGAGATTCAGAAGCGGTGGAAGACACCATACGACTTCATCAAGGCGTTTCAGGAGTGCGGCTCGGGCGAGCAGGGCCTCAAGAGGAAACGGGAGATGGTTATTAATGGTTTGCCCAACCTCGTGGGCCGCAAGAAAATTGCCAAAGCTGTCAGTCAACGACTGGCCGAGGTCTGGGGCGATGCTTCAGCATGAAATATCTGGATGGCGTGGGGCAAATTGTATCAACCAAGTATATTAGGATGTGTCAACTGTATAGAAAATCTCAGACGCAAGCCAAAAGGGGGGGTAAGACAAATTTCTCATCAATGCTCCTAAGACTTGCCGCCCAGACCCTCGGCGACGATGCGCTCCACCATTCTCTCCAACGGAGCACTGCCCGCGCCGCCGAGGTAGCCCGCCAGACTCTTCTCGGCGTACTTGGCCATCATGTCGACCTCGACATTGACTGTTTCGCCGGGCTTCTTCCCCGCGACGACAACCTTCTCCTGAGTGTAGCTGATGAGCATGACCTCCCACCAGCCCTCGTCGTCATTGACCTGTGTCACGGTAAGGCTGGTACCATCGAGGGCGACATAACCCTTGTAGACAATGTAGCGCAGCACGGCCTTGTCACGCGGCGCGAAGCGGAAGGTCAGCGCGTTGCCGTCGGGCGTGACGGCGAGGATGGCGGCGGTGGTGTCGACGTGGCCCTGGACAAAATGCCCGCCCATGCGGGTGTCGGCGCGGACGGCGCGTTCGAGGTTGACACGGGAGTCCTGGGCCAAGGAGCCCAGGTTCGTGATGCGCAGGGTCTCCGGGGCGACGCCGACCTTGAAGGATGGCGGGGAGGTCTCGAACTGGGTGACGGTGAGGCAGACGCCGTTTATGGCGATGGAGTCGCCGAGGTGACAGTCGGACAGGAGGGTGGAGGATTCGGGGAGGGTGATTGTGAGGGAGGTGCCGCCTGTCTCATCGGTGGAGTTGAGCTCGGAGACGACTGGGGATGTGTTAGTTGAGTGTCGATGGAGGGGTGAGTCAAGGGGGTGAGAGGGTGAGTGAGGGGTTCCGGACCTCCGATGTCTTCGACGATGCCTGTAAACATGGCCGCGTTTTGTGTCTTGCCTGCTCTACGGTTCGAGATTTGAATTCCACTTGCCTTGGAGCTACGGAGATCAGGTTCGTGAGGATGGGTTGGCTGAGTAAGTGAATGGAATGAGAGGTCGTTGAAAGCTTTCAGAAGCTATGGGCATGTAATCGGTGACCCCTCCAAAACCTCCCCTCCCCCCACTTTCTGCAACGGGCAGATGGACAGTGCCCACCCACTAGGAGCCATCGTTCTGCCATGCACCCCCTCGGTTTTCATGGGATTTGCAATCCATCTGCTACACTTGTTTCGGCCGATCATCATAGTGCTATTTTTTCCCTCATTGTTATTCTCTGCTTTTTTCTTCTTTTTTTTTTTTTTTTTTGGTGGATAAATCCCTTCATTTGTTCGGACAGCCGCTTCACGCTGGCACATCATTGATAGCGTCTCCAGTCCTTCTATGGCGTTCGAAATGGTCGACTAACAGTTAGTCAGCACGTTTAGCCGCTGTCGGTCGTGATTCAGGGGTCAGTGGGGAACCTCTTGCACCCGCGCGGCTCCTCAAGGTGTGGAGACGAGGTAGATGTAAGCATCATCGCATCAAACGATGGGCTTAGAAGGGAGATTCATAATGGGTTTTGTTTGGTTCATGCAGCTGGTTTCAATTAGGCATCGTAAATCCTGAATTTGGGAATGTCCGAGGGGTCGCGATCTGTTACCGGCTTGTTTCTGAGCTTATTGCTTTATGATCTAAGATGTTCGTATTCGGGGATGTTGACGGACTTGCTTCAGTCGCAACTAACCTTCCGTCTGAAAACTATTCTGATCATTTGCAGAATCAAGGTTTAAAAATAAAATAAAAATCTGTTCATTGAGACATCAGTCGATGATAATCGAAAATGTTTGCAGTGCCAGCGGGTCTCAGCACCCTCGTGATGATAGATCGGAAGCGCCAAAAAAAAAAAACCAACAACCTACCACCTACCACCGATGTCACAATCTCTTTGCTACTAAGGCCGAGGCAGATGGGCTAATGATTTGAGGATCAACAGCGAGGCAATCAGCCATAACCAGTCGCAAACCGGTCAATAGAAGAGGCGATGGGTAGTTACAGGGCGAATATGAGTGCAAGCTTTTATGGCGGATCAGTTGATGTTCTCATATGAGGCATAGGCTCCCCAATGAGTATATAGCCATCATGTGATCATCCAAGTGCTCGCTGTAGACGCATCCCAGTTTAGTGACAATTGGGCATTGACTGATTGTCATCAACCCAAGTACTATTCCGGCACTCACTGGGGTCGTCCAGAAAGAACGAGGATAAGCCTTTGGTAATGGATTTACAACCCAAGATGGTGGGCGTTGCTCCTTAAGACAGACGGAGCCGAATGGAGTAGCACTAAAAAAGATCGTTCTTAGACATTAAAGTCAACCAGTTTATTTAATTGCTTAGTCTTAGCTTTTGTCCCCTAGGTAGCCAGCCAATCAAATATTGCCGTTATTCCAGATGCGTATTTTGGACGGAGGAATTTGTTATACCTAGGTCCTTACATTTTTCCCATTCTCGATGCCGGATTTCCTATTGCCTGTTTCAAGCTGGCTTTTGATCTTGATAGTTTCGCCTTTATTAGGTTCCTTGTTTGTGTTAGCTATCACCATTGTATCCAGGTGAGTCATTTCCCTGACTTGTTCCAATAGGCCGCAACATTGATTTACTAGAATCTTTTGGGAAAAATTAATAGAAGAGGTGTATATTATTGATGTGAGAATATTGCGAGTAAACTATTTTCTGACGCAAATGGTACGGGAAAACGATCACGCTACTTGGCGGGGTCGGATACAAAGACTCACCCGCCCTATAACGCATATCAGCCCATCATGATGCTCACGTTGAGCATTAGAAAGTTCCTACTACATCCCTCCCTCCTCTCACCAAGTGCCAGGCAACTAGCAGCACTCCCTATAGCCTGTTACCTTATGACCAGGCTGAATATGAATGCCAACGTTCGACATGAAACTACCGCGGTTGTGTATCGGCTGACAGCTCAGTCGGTGCGTTTCAGAAGTTCGAACGACGAATCGCTTCAGTGTTTTGGCAATGTATTCGGGGCTTGCTTTGGTCCGATCAGCAGGGGTTCTGTTTATTTAAATGAACATGGTGTAGTCCCGAGAAAAAGATTGACGGTTCCAGAGTGGACGCTTTTCTAGTGCCGCATAGGAGTCATCCGAGTTGAACAGACCTGCTCTAGGGCGGGTATGAATCTCCTGTGCAGAAGTGTCGTACTAGTACTCGTTGTGAAGATTCAAATTGTTTACAACTCCGTCTTCGTAGTTATATCGAAATTGGAGAGAAATGGAGGTTTGCGCGACTTGGAAATAGACACGTTCTGCAACAACCCGTTACGACGCCAGGGGCCAAGGCAAGGCCCACAATCCACGCCTCTCTTACTCACTTTAACCGGACCCGTCTTGTGTACTTGGCACATATCGGTTGGTCCGGACATCGCAATCGTAATCGGATCAGTCAACGATATCAAACGGCGTCAACGTGGGAAGCTGTCACACTATCCAGTGTCCACAGCGGTTTATTGGTGCGTATGTAATAGGGTTTGTTCTTGATGCATATGATGCAAATCTGGATCTAATTAGCCAAACACTGCAGCCTTCGATTTCTTCCCCTGTAATGACTGCATAACAAGGATAATGATACATCAAACAATCAATGTATGGACGAACAGAAGCATCCGTCCCGGCCAGGCCGCTGAGTACAGAGCGCCGAGGCGGCTCGTAGTCCCGGCTTGGTGTCATTTCTTGACAGTCAAATGGAATTAAGCGTCTTTTTACTTCGCCTACAAGTTACGCACCCTCTGTGTACTATCTCTGAAGACTCCATCACCCATACGCTGTCATCCTGACCACACAGTCTTGCTACACTGAAAGTCGACAAGCGGTAAGGCCACCTTAGAAATCGGTGGGTTGTTCCTAAGTTTTAAATCACTCTGGCCTCGCTTTTTGATTTCTCGACAAAATAATGACACAATCTTTTTTTGGATTTCAGTTCCGCTTCCGCAGAATATTGTTTGTCTTAGGCAATCATTTACACCGCAAAACTCTACATTTGTTTTGGTTCGGCCAAGCCGCTTTCTTCCCGGCACAGGCTCCTCATGTTTAAAATGTGGAGCCCAAATCTTGTCAGATTCAGAATTCCATGGCAAAAGTAGGCTACGTAGTTATAGACTTATGATATGCATGTCAGACCCTTAATGTCAACAAAGACTTTCGTACTAGAACGTTTATTGAGTCTTTCCTGTCATTTGTTGGAATAGATGCTGCCTAGAATGTGCCGTGTACAACCTGAACTCTCCATAGCACAAAAAGAAAAACAAAGCCAAGGAAGCATAGTATGCATGTTGGGCCGCTATGTTGAACCATATCCACAATAGCCAAGGCCGCAGTCTTCTGGGAGGGCACTTTTGTCTCTCGGCGTTCCTAGGAAAAGATATCACCTGGAACTGACTAAGTGTGGGCACTTCGATGTTCTATGCTGAGGGGGCACAGTATGCATGTTGGCAGTTATTGCAAGGCCAAAAGCCGTTGATTCTGAAGTGATCCAATGTCTCTACCCAATCACAGACCCTTGCCCAGCTCTGCCTTGCCGGATTTAACCGTTAACAAGCACAAATACAATCGTTTAGTATCCTTGTTGAAGCGCCAACCTACTTCTCACTTCCCGTCTCTACGTTCTGTTTTCTTTCCAAATCCCCGTACACACGGCCAACCCTGCACCCGAAAGCAACAGACACCATTTAACGCAGGCCTTCAAATCAACATGTCGGCCCCCATCTCCAGCGTCACTCAGTCTGTACCGGAACGCTTATGGGTTTCTTGTCGACTTCCTTCGTGGCTTGGCTCATCATAGGCGCCTTAACCTACAGTGACGGGACCTTCGTCTCCGATGATATCTTGCCCTTCTTTACTGTACCTTTATCTGTTGTTCTGGTTACCTGCCTTGTCTTCGTCACGGCTAAACTTCGAGCTATCTACTATACGGCTGCAATTACGGAATTCGGTATTAGTGTGGTATACTCGCTTGTTTCGGGCGGATGGGTCAACAACCACCGCCGCATCTTTTTGGCGTTAGGCGGCCTCTTTGGCGGCCTGTTGCTCGAGGCTATTACGGGTCTTCACACGTCCTGCATTTGATGGCTGGAGAATACTCTGGTTGGTGCACAGTGAGAGAAAAGCAGAAAAAAATGAGCAGGTGGACTAGTGTTGGCTTAACTTGAGCCACTGCGCACCCTGCATCCTACGCTTACCAACCCAGTAGGGTTAACTCGCCAATCAGGCCTCTCTTATCTTGAGGCTTGTGATTGTTTGAGATGGAGCTGTCAATATAGAGGCCAGCGGAATTTGATGGATGGTGTTATACTGATTACCCCTGAAGCATAGCTTATTAGCAAAGGGTGGCGAGGGCGACATAAACTGTTGTTGAGCGGAATTACAGCCGCAGGGGCACCAAGAATTTAATCAATTAATATACCAATCTTTCACCAAAAAGCATGCTGACTCCGAGACTTGAGAGTGACTTCTTCATTTGGACTACTTTCTACCATGAGACTTCAAGGTTGATTTACACCTGCTTCATCTTCTAATAATGGGTCATATAAGATCGACTGGCGGCCTAATCATTCGTCGGTTGAAGCGCTTGTACTCTAATTATCCACATACTTAAGTCATGCAGGGTGTGGGTTAATTCAAGATTATTTCGCACGGACAAGGCCTTGGAATAAATGTTACATAATACTCAGAATCCACGGGTCACTTGTGTCTAACACAGTCTTCCATCTCATATCTCTTGGCTACCACCTCCGCCGTCTCGAAAGATTCAAGTCTCAGCAGTATTAGCCGATGAAAGTAAACACCGTCTTTCCGCGAATGACCAACCCATGTCTCTCCGTCGAGCCCGAGGATTTGCCTGGCAAACAATCTCTTGGTACAGAGCCATAATGGGAGAGAGATGACCCCGAGTAACTCCTCTTCCTATCCCCCGTAGGAATTAAGCGAGCTCGACATATCATAAAAAGACCTTGGACCCGATCCTAACCATGAAGCAAAATTTATTAGCTATCTCTCTCTTCCTCTCTCTTCCTCTCTCTTCTTCTCTCTTACACACACACACACACACGCGCGCGCGCGCGCGCATGCGGCGATTTTCCTTCTACCTGCTACAATGCACTTCTTATCCCCCCTGATCCCGCTGGCCCTGATGAGTGCAACGGTGGCGCCATACACAGACACCTGCGGCGCCTGCTTCACTGGCCGAAACACCCTACTTTTCTTATGCCCGTGCCGTCGTGTCAACGGAGCCATGGCGGAGAGCACCGTCGGCTTGAGGAGTTGCTTTCAAAACCCGCGAGGCACTTTGGTATACGGTCCAGGGTGAGTACCTGATCCAGAGTCGGCAAAATACCCCAGAAGCTTACCATCATTGTATCCACAGTAGTAGATTTGACCGATCTTGTGGCTAAAAGCTTAACCTGGTTTACTTTACTGAGTGTTCGTACGTACGGAAGTGGGTGACTTATTAATAACCGCATACAGATCATCACCTCCATAAAGATGATGATCGGCTTATTTGTAGAGGCTGAATATGCGTTATAAGATGAGAAGAAGCGGTTATTAGTGACAGCAGCGTGTGGATTATAGTATAGGTCTTATTCAGTGCCTACCTACGACTTTACCAATATTAACGCTTTACTCTACTTGCAAGCCAGTGTTGGCACTTTACCTCCCTACTTGGTGGTCAGTCAAAGGAGTATGTCGGTGACTGCACGATGGACAGCCACGGATCAAGAGGAGACAATAGACGACCTTTTGCTACCTGCCGCACGCCCTAATGCTACGTCTTTAATGGTGAGAATAGCGCCACGTGGAAGCCGATCATGGGCGGAACGGACCTATGTTCCAATGCTGATGGCAACCTTATCCTTGCGGTCGTACAAAGAAACCGGCAGCCACGGCCATTAGTTCTTTTCTTGATACACTCCGGCGGCACTCGTAGTCGAGGAAGTAAAGCTCGTTACCAAATTCCTTTTCCTCCCAGCATAGAGGAAAATTCCAGGCAACTCGTTTGAGGGGCGTAGTGGAGGACAACACACTCAGGACGGCAAAAGCTCACGGCGACGAGTGTAGCCATCGAAGTTTCACCCACAATGTCCTCAACAGCAAGCCGGTTTTATCATCATGAGGGCCGAACCTGCATATCTAGCCAGGTGATGCGAAACCTCATTTTCATCACGACGGGACGAGAGCCAACCAGCTTATTGCCCCTTGTCTCCACGTCTCTTGACAGCCTCTGCATGCGACGGTTATGATATAGCTGCTTCAAAACCAGCCCAGAGGCAGTCTCGGCGCGAATCCGCTATCCTCGTGGGCTCTATTAAAAAAAATATTTGTTTAAAAAAAATAAAATAGAGTAAAACCACGCCCAAAAGCTGGTATTCCCCAAGGGACCATAGGTTCCCCACCCCTCGGTCCGGCCCTGTACGCGAGACGGCGATATTGTGAGTGTACTGCCTCTCATGTTCCGCGGGGCGCCGCGGCCGAGAGAACCGAAGCCTACCGCTCGAGGTAGACTGCAGTTCCCATCAGAGACCACCCTCGCGTGGGCGAATACAACCGTGCAGCCAGGGAATAATGGCAAATAACAAGACTGTGGATGGTCTCTGGGTCGGGCTACGAAGACCGAGACCGTGGTGTCGCAGGCTACCCCGATCCCAGGCGAGCAACTAGTCACCAACCTGGTTGCGGCACATGGAATGTGGATGTAGCCTCCTCCGTGCTATCTCTCCTCCCCCCCTTACCTTTCAAGAAGTTGCGTTGTTTGTTATACGCTCGATCGCTCTCAACAACGATGTCACCGCTAGTAGTTTCGTGATGAACCCTCTTTCCCTCCCGAGTTGAGTTGGGCGTACAGACGCGCTTTGTATCCGGGATTGACCAACCCCTCCCCCCCCAAAGTCATCACTTTGGAAGAAGAACGATGGCCCGGCATGATCAGCTGCTGAGCAGGTGCCTCTGCGCCCCTTCGACCCCTGAGCCTGAGCAGCAGACACCCATGCGTTCGATGTGTGCGTACCGGCGATAGCGAAGTGCTTATAACCCCACTGCTGGTCTATCAACATCAGGCGTCTACCCGGCAGCCATCTGTACTTCTCACCGATCTGGTTCACCGAGTAGCCTCGGTCCACTCTAGATCGGGCCCTTGCGCTGGATGCTTCCGACGATGCCCGACGTCAAGCCCGCAAGTCATCTAACCCAACGTCACAACGCGCCAGTCCGCTAGAGTCCTCAACAAGTTGAAGAATCTCTCACGAGGCCGTGGATAAACCCAGTGCAAAGAAGAGAAGATAGTCGTAATAGGTCATAAATATTCGGGCGGTTATGCGCCATGTTGTATGTAGTATGCTTCTTTCTATCCAATAAAACCCAGTCCAATGCAAGAAGCCGCCTCATCCTGATGAAAAAACTCCAAATCCGATTTTTTGATACTCCTTGATTATGATGCAGACGCACTCTTCATGCAGTTCAATCCATTAACCCCTCTTCTCGTCCAGATCCCTCCTCTCCCCGATGACGGGGCTGGGCTGGATCTCGTCGGCGGCCTCCTTCTCCCTCGCCGACGACGACGAAGACGCCTCGGCGCCGTCGGCCGCCATCACGCCACCAAAGCTCTTGCCCTTGTGCTGGTCCTTGAAGTAGCCGTGCATCGCCTCGGAGAACATGTCCGGGTCCTCCCAGACCTCGGGCTCCTTCTCGCCCTGCATCGCCTGCCTCTCCTCCCACTCCTTGCGCATGTCCTCGATCTGCGCCTTGTGGTCCTTCTCGGCGTCGTAGTACTTGCCGACGCCGCGGAGGCGCTCCCAGACGCTGAGATGGGTGGGGTGCACGGCGACACCGTGGTACTCGGACTCCTTGCCGTTGCGGATGTAGGTCCAGCGGCGCTCCTGCTCCTTGAGGTCCAGGCCCGTGGTGTCGGGCAGGAAGAGCCATGTGAGGAGCATGCCGGCAAGGCCGAACCACGGGACGACGTAGAACTTGGTCCGGGTGTCGATGTAGTTGTACAGGACGGAGGCGAGGAGAGCCCCGGCCTTTCCGATGCAAGCCGAGAACCCGTGGGCCGTGGCGCGGATGGGCGTGGGGAACACCTCGCCGGCGACGAGGAAGGTGACCGAGTTGGGGCCGAACTGGTTGAAGAAGGAGCTGAGGAAGTACATGGCCTGGAAAGCGTGGACGCCGGCGGGGCTGACGTAGTAGTCGTAGTTGAAGGCGGGGATGACGAACATGATGAAGCACATCAGGAAGCCGACCTGCTGCATCATCTTGCGGCCGTAGAGCTTGTTGTCGATGAACATGGAGGCGAGGTAGTAGCCGCAGAGGGAGACGACGACGTTGATCAAGCTCCAGGTCCACTTGGTCAGGAGGGAATCGGGGTTGCTGGAGATGATGGAGATGAACTGGCCCTGGAAGAGCTTGTTGCCGTAGAAGAAAACGTCGTTGCAGAACCAGGTGCCGGCGGTGGCCAAGAGACGACCGCCAAAGTGCTGGCAGCAGTACTTGAGAGCGTTGACGTCGTAGCCGGTGACGCCCTGCTTCTTCTTGGCGAGCGCGAGCTGCTGGTTCGCGCGCGGCATCTTCCAGGTACGGTAGTAGACGAGCCACAGGGTGCCGATAGCGGGCAGGGCGAAGGAGAGGCGAAAGGTGTACTGGGCGGCGGAGACGGAGTACGGGCCGTTGCCGTAGCCACGGTTGAAGATGACGAGCAGGACGATGAGGACAACCTGGTTGATGAGCTGACCCCAGCCCTGCATCAGGAAGGCCATGGTGACCTTGCGACCGCGGTGCAGACGATCCTCGCGCGTAGACATCCGGCCGGCGGTCACCGAGTTCTCCATGGAGGACGTGGCGGTGATGGGGTATTCGCCGCCAACACCGAAGCCGTAGAAGAAGAGAGACCAGGCGTAGAAAATGACCCAGCCCTGGAGGGAGGCGGCCCAGCTGCCGGTCAGGAGCAGCAGACCGATGAACATGATGGCGGCGTCCTGGATGAGACCGAAGCGGCGGCCGATCCAGTCACCGATAACCTGCAATTGGGTCAGAAATGTCGCTTTTCGAATCATGTGATTTCAGCACTTACACCAATGGCAGCTTGACCAATCATGATACCGACGATCTCGAGGTAGGTGACAGAGGCAACCCAGTTCTGGGTACAGACGGTATGCGCCTTTCCCCAGCATTCGGGCCAGACAGCAGCGAACAGCGGCTCCAAGTTGCCGATGGAGAACAAGACGTAGCCCTCGAGACCGAGACCGGCACCCGGGAGAACGGCGTTGCGGAAGTACCAAGAGACGGGCGAAAGAGGGTCCTTCTTCATCATCGCGGCGGTGGCCCTGAGCTCCTTGAGGGCTTCCTCGCGGTCGACCTTGCTCACGAAGTTGACACGTTTCCACCAGGGCAGATCGGCCCAGTAGGTGCCGTCGGGGGTGTAAGAGTCGTCGGGACGCGTGACATGGCCAAAAATCTGGCGTTCATACTCGGTGGTGTGTTCTGTGGGGTAGTCCTCGTGCTCGTCGCCCGTCTCAGGGCCGTGAGGCACGGGGAGGACGCCAATGGGCGCAGAATGGCGGTGATGGGTCGCCATTGTGTGAAGAAAGACGAACGAGGTGTCCGAGACACTTCCTTAGGTCGTGGTAAAGGCTGAACGAAGACGACCTGGGGTGGCTCGCGCGTCGATGACGAAGGGCGGGCGGCAGGAGGTATTTAGATGTATGGCCTCGTCGGGTGTTGTGTGGGGAGACCAAAGCAGAACCTTAGGACAATGGGACGGTACCCACGGACAAGGTTCACTAGATGAGGCAGTTCCTTGCTTTCACCTAGAGGAAGCAGGCGAGGGAAGACGGGGGGGTTGATGTTGGCCACGGCAGGAGAAGGAAAAAGGGAGGAGAGACGATCAGGCCAAGAGGGACGGGAGCAGATATAAGCAAAGTTGATCCTGGGATGTGTGGAGGGCTTAGCTGGGCAACCTGGGGAGCATGTCTTGTCTCAATGACAAGACGTCTCGAGAAGTGGAATCGGCCGAACACCGAGAAGCCAACCCTTGGAGCCGCTTGACTCTGGACCAGTCTCAGTCGAGAATTCGATCCCGTGGCAGCTTGACTTGCTTCACCGGCGGGCCAACGGTTCTGCGATGTGCCGAATGGTCCCCTGGTTAGTGTATGTATCCGTAGACAGGGTAGTCTCGAATCTTTTTCCGCGTTGAGTGACCGACGGCAAAAAGTTAAGCTAGGGGGGCGAGAGATTGGGAAGAGGAAAAAAGGCGGGACCAATGGTTCGGAGCAGCAGAGAGCAGACGCAAAGCGATAAACAGTAACCAAAAGACGATATGTAAAACTTGCTGTAAGCGCATCCACGGGACGGCTTGGATGGGGACAGACCAGAAGACAACGGACTGGGGACCGATGCGTGAAGCGGCGGAAGGGGAGAATGGGTGTGGCCACTCAGCCCACTTACACCCCCACCGGGGGTTGGGTCCGGATTCATGACCATCGACCGGATCATGGGATGGCAAGGAGGTATGGAGAGCAACGTCCCCGGCGTCGGGGCATACGAAGTATAGCAGATAGCGTATGTGCTATGTATGCCGCAACGTATATGGGATTGTTAGTTTTCACACCCCGAATTAGGGGATACTGTGTGGGATCGAAGATGAAGCAATACTACATACTACCGTGCTATGTATACGTCAAGGCGGGAGCGGATGCCCACGACGCGAAACCCTTTGGACGACGACCCGTGGATCTTCCCACGATCCACTTCATCACGCAGCCAGTAAATGGAGGTGGAGGGCATACGAGATCACCCAAGGCCTGTGTGAGAAAGAGAGTGTGAGACGGGAGACGACGCGCAACTGCCGCTGAAGAAGCGTACGAGCAAGAAAACCGAGTCCTGTATGTTCTGCTGCTAATGATAGCAGAATGACAAGGGGGGGGGGGATAAAAAATAAAAAATAAAATACAGAAAATAAAGGCGAAAAAAAAGACACAAAAGACCCGACACAGGGACCAGCGGACCAGCTACGGCCAACCCGAAAACGGCGGGGCGCACTAGCTTTACGTCACTAGGGTGGGCTAGCTTACTATGTAGCTTGGTGCAAACCACACAGCAGAAGCCAGTGAGTAAGGCCCAGGCACACACTTTTGCTCGCCCGATCATGCTGCATCCTTTCCTCGTCAGTCGAGATCGCACGGTGCTGCACTAGTAGCGCTGCCGCGACATGACGGAGCCAGGTACGTACCGGTCTTGGCTGACCTAGCTCGTTGGATACGTACCCAGCAGCGGCAGCCTTTGACAGGCAAACCGTCAGTCTCCGGCCGACGTTTTGCTCAGCCTCGGCCCTCGATCCAAGGCGAGTGAGGCGAGAGGATGAAGATACCTGAAGTCTGAACCGTTACACCGTGAACATGTGCATTGGAAAAATGCTTCTTTAGCTATTCCCGCTTCAAGTCCATGAAGGAGTTCAGGCTCTCTCTCAGTGCTTCACAGCCATCTACCACGACATACAGAGCAAGGCAACTCCCTTCCTCAGAGACCGTTTTTAGAAGCTCCTCCCCCCATCTTCTGCCTCCTCGTTACCTGGATCCCCCAAGTTGCCCTCATGACCATCTCCTTTCCCCAATCTCTTCCAAACACGTCCTCCCCCCCATCTTTCTTCCTCTTCCCACCGGCCGAGGTCAACTGTCAACTGCGAAAGCCGTCTGTTCGTTGTCTGCAGCGCAGCGGTGCCGAAACCAAAAAGTCCAGGCGTTTCCATGTCCTGCTGACTCGCCCCGCCAATTGCGGATGCAGAGAGAGCTCTTGCCTTGCTGCGCGACCATCTGCAGCAAGAACAGCCAGATGGCTCTCTTTCCCCCCTCCCCAGAAAAAAAAAATCCCAAAATGACAGGGGAGGACGACGAAAGAAGGCGACGACGGACGGATCGTCGAACCAATCTCCTCGTCGCATTCCTTCATCCACCCGCTTCCCCACAAAATAACACCCGCTGCTAGCCCATCCTTGCACGCGCCCGCCCCTCCTTGTTCCCTTTCCGAGCGAAGTTCCCCTTGACGAGCTTAAAGGAATTACGTCTCAGCAAACCCCCAAAAGCCGCCGAAACGAAACCTGCCCAGATGGGCCAATCAGATGCCTCCAATGGAAAACGTGCCAGATCGATTGACTCCCAGCAAACCCGCACTTCCGGCATGGCTGCCTCTGCAGGCGCATGTTATCGTCGTGGTTTTGCATGGGAGGCTTGCGCCGCGCTCGTTGGGCGAAGGCCGCAACGTTGAAAATTTCGACGCAACACAATCAATCGTACGGTAAATTGTCAGATATGCGACACAACCCATGACCTGCTCCCGCATGCCGAGCCGTCGCCAAGCCCCTGGGCAATTTTCCTAGCATCCTGTGCTAGCCGCCTTCAAGAAACTGCTCGCGTGCTCGTTTTCCTCTTCCTCGCTCTCGTCGCCCTCACGAACCCCTCCCGCCGCAACCCGCCAAGCTGCCAAGCCCATGCGATTTTCCCAAGCCACGCCCGCCACGCACATTGGCAAAGCTTCTTTGCACCCATCGTCTCACCTTGTCTCTCCTTCTCTCCTTCTCTCACTCGTCGCCAAGGGAGCCTCAAGACGTCAGCTCGCGAAATGACTCGAGCTTATAACATGACCAGAAGAAGAAAGGAAAAAGAACGGCATCCCAAAACACGCATTGTGAACTCTAACTACTCTATATCATCAGCATGATATAGGACAAGTCTCTCTGCCAGGATTCGAGATGAGAAGCCAATCCCCCTCTCCTCCCCCCCCTCTGCTGAACCAAGGAGCGCGTGAACCGAAGTTTTTTCGCGCTTCGCTCCCAACAATACCACTACCACTATCCATATGCAACCCCTACCTTTTCATCATCCATAGGATGGGGGACGACCAGACTATATCGCTGATGTTCACCGAATGGTGTGCCCTCCAACGAAATCGCCCAGAGAACAAGCGCTGCGCGTCAGATGTCGCTGCCAGACACACTCGACAAGGCAGATCAAGAACATACAGCCGAGAACGACTACCTACATGCAAGTCGCCCAGCTCTGTGAACCGCCGGCGGTGCGGCGGTGGCCTCGTCGAACTTCTTTCCACTTTGACTTTGCTCCCTCCCCCCTCCCTCGCTCGCCTCGCTGTTGAACCATGTCCCCGTGTGTGTGCCACGATACCTGCCTTTTTGCCACAACCCGGAAACTCTGCCATCTGGCCCCAGGACCTTAACCTTCTTTCCACATCGCCATCATCGTCCGCTGCTTATCCACGGTTCAAGCATCGACCTTCACCTGGCACCCGAGAAGCGTGCGTGCATGTCGCGATAGCTCGGTTCGTCCAACGCGGGGTGACGGCGTGGCATTCCCTACCCTCTGCATTCAATCCCCCCCTGGGCAGAAGTCTAATCATTACCGTTTGGAGCCGTCCAGCCAAAGTCAGCCTCTCTGCGGAATGGTAATACACTCACATAACCAAAGAAAGACATGCAGAAAAAAAGACAAGAAAAAACGACGAGCCGCTCCCCGTCCTGTCCGCCGTCGCCCGCGGCCATCGCTTCGCCTCCCATCTTCAGACGAAAGGGAAGACTTGGCCCAAGCTGTCAACCGCACTCAAATGGGCTGGCTGACTACCTGCCTATCCTCCTTCCATCCCGTCTACAGAAGAGAAACCTCGCCACAACGTCAATGCCCCGTGCGTGTCCGTCCAGTTGCAGTTGGGCATCCGTCACCGCCAAGCCCAAGCAGCGACGCAAGCACGCAACTCACGTACCCCCAACAGTCCGAGGGCCTTTGGCCCGTGACGTTGCTCAGCCACGAGATATGAACTCATCGTTGCCGTCATCACTCGCACGTTTGACTCGTCCGTAGCCTCCTGCTGTGTTTAGTCTCACAAACAAGGGCAGATGGAATCGAGACATGCCAAACATTGCCAAGAAACGCCTCTGTAAATGTGCATCATCGCACGAGGGAAAGTCGTACCTCTGCAAAAAAAAAAAAAAAAAAAACCACCAGGAAAGGGGCGGGGGGCCAAAACCTTGTCATCAGACCTCTACAATAGCAACGGCAGCAAAAAGCACCACGAGTGCATCGGACAACGGCTCAAGCCGCACATATTCGATCCGAGAATGATTGTATTCAGTCTTGTTTTCTAGGACTTTTTTTTTTGTCTTGATTCAACCGTGACTCCCCGACTTTTGGCGGCCACCTTGTCAGACCAAAGAACAAATGTCCTAAACGCAAAAACCGGCTCAGGAGCCCCTGCCTCTTCTCGGCGCAATGATGCTATTTCGAAGATACTTGAAAACTAAGCTATGTCGGCCCAGTCTGCATCTTCTGTATCAAACGGTCGAGCTGCTGTAACTCGACCCCGCCGCGCCAGGAATCCTGATCCTGCCTATCCCTTTTCATGACCCAGATGCAGTTTGTAGGAGAGAGAGAGAGAGAGAGCCTAAAATGTGTAGACACAGAACAATATGGAAAAGAAAAAGAGAAAAAGTTCCAGAGTGGTGGTGTTGGTGGTGGTGGTGTGCGCGGTGATTGCCAAAGAGAAGGAGAAAAATAAACTCTGCGCAGAATGAAAGTCGGGTATGCAAGGCAACGCGACATCCTCGCATCTGCCCTACGTCGCGAATGCAACAACTGAAGTAGAAGCCCTCCCATCGTTTGATTCCACACCCTTCCCCCGAGGGCCTCCGGACTGAACCATTCCAGTTGAACCCATAAACGCCAAAGCCATTCGAAACTGTGACAAACTCAAGGAAATGATGCAGTCTGCGTGTCGCTGTTGTCCCCACTAACGCCTCGCTGTCGGGAAAACGACTTGGTGAGAAAAAGAAAAGAAAAAAAGAAAAAGGAAAACATGATCCATATTGTTTGGAAACGGCCCAATCGTCGTGGGCTTCAGTGGCGGTTAGGTCTGTGGCATGCCCTTCATCGCGGTATGCGGTTTCGTTCTACTGGTTCCCCAACAACCCAGACCTTTCCAAGGGTCGCGGTGTTGGTTCCTCATCAACGGCGTCTTCTCGGTTTGTTGGTTGCGGTCTCGGCGTCTCGTCGACATCAGGGACAAGAGTCTTGTCTTCCGAGCTGACACCACTGTCCGGGGGCGTTCGCGTGGCTGCATCCTGTAGCGTCTCGTACGAAGGCATGTCCATCTCCTTCGAGGGTGTAACGACTTGAGTGATGGGCTCCGGAGTGCTTTCCGATCCAATTGTGACACTGTCGTGGCTATCGGCCCTCATCATCTCGATTCCAAGCTTCGAACTAGGCAGTAGCGGCTTGCCTCGGAATATCTTGTCTCGACCAAGGCCAAGCTCCTCATCCTCGTCGTCGGCTGAATCTGTGCCCTCGGCGAGGCGCTTCTCTATGTGCTCTTTCCTCGCTTTCAGCTTTTCCACAGAGTGCTGCGGCGCTGACCTTCGGGGGTGCTCAAGCTGTCCCGGCGCGGACTGCTGCGTGACGAGATGTGGCAGTGATTTGGGCGAGTTTGTTGGGTACACGATTTCATCCTGGCTGATGCCCAGCCCGCCCTCGTCCCAGTCACCAGTGGCTTTTCGGCTGATGACCACTGGCACATCATCAGTTGACACCGACTCGGAGTCTCCGAAAAGGCTGGAGCTGATGGAGTCCTCTCTACTCGAAGTTACCACGCTGCTGCCCGGTCGTCCAGCGTACAAGGACGAACTCGAAGTCGGGCTGTCGTCTGTTCGCGAACTAGCCTGGCGAAGACCGGATGGCACAGGATGAGAATGTCCCAGCGACATTGAGTAATTGATGCCGGGCGACTCTGGCTTCCACTGGCAGAGATTCTTGAGGACCTCGGTCAGCTTAGAACTCGAGATCGGCTTCTCGATCAAGGAGTCGAAGTAGTGCGGTGCTTGGAGCTCCTTGAGATAGGCTGTGATGGCCACAATGGGCGTATGAGAATTCGTGTTCTTGGTCTCCCGAATCATCCGAGCCACATCAGCGCCGTTGATCTGAGGTAGCCTATACTCCAAGAAGATGATGTCGAACTTAATCTCGCTCATAGCATATCTCACGGCCTCGGATCCGTTGGCCACTGAAATTGTTCGACAACGCAGCTTCTCGAGCAATTTTTCCATGACCATACGAGAAACCGGATGATCCTCACAAATCAAAACGTCTAATGGTCGGAACATTGGGCCGCCATCAAAAGCGATTTGAGAGAGGCGGCGGGAGCTCTGGCGGCGCCGCTGCACTCGAAGAAGCGCATTGTGTTTGTCGCCCTCGTTATCAGAGGAGGAAGGGGACATGTCAAATACCTGGCTACGACGATTGCGGTGGTGTGAAAGTACATCTGAAGTGATGGGACTGCCCTCTTGGGATTGCGAACCCACAGTCAAGGACCTTGATCGACTGCTCGATGGCTGTCTAGGTGTCGACACCATTTTCTGGGGCGATAGAGCCAACGGTGGCGGGGGTCCTGAGCCACGCCCCTTTACTGGAGAGGCAGCTGCGCTCGTTGCCGCCTTCTGCAAGCTTGGCGGAACTCGCGGTATGTCAAGGGACGTAGGCTGATGAGACACACTGGATTGCTGCGAGAGACTCGAGGAGTTGCTGGATGCCTTGCGTCTTCCTTCGCTGCCTTGGCCAGCAACAAATGAGACAAGCAGGGGTGATGAAGGCTGAGATGCCCTGCTGGGGGATGAGTTGGCGTGGCTCAACCCAGAAGGTGACTGTGGCCGGTTTTTCGCATTTGAAATCGTGCGTTGAACCGGGTTGGACAACACCGGGCTGCCCTCAAGGATAGGGCCAGGCGAAGTGACACTGCCGCTAGGGCTGATGACGGTTGGTTTGTTCTGGGACGCCAATGCCTCTGCCCGAAGTTTTTGAATGACATCCTTGTTGGCTTTCTCCAACACTGGAAGGTTCTTGAAGGCAAAGCTGCCGAAATCATCCGCAACGACGGGCTCGCTAAGTCGTCTGCTCTTCAAGTCTCTAACATGCGGAGGGATGTGAAGGGGCATCAAGTTGCGCTTGATCGAGTTAACCTGAGATCGGACACGAGACAGAGCATCGTGCGGTCGATCGTGATAGTCGGGGCCTGGACCGGAGACAGGCGGCGACAGCTGATCTTCCATCTCTTCGGCAAAAGACTGCAAGACGGCTCCGCGAGCATCGAAATATTCCGTGTCTTCAGGATGCTCGAGTTGCGGCACGAACTGCGCTTCGTCCTGGAGCAAAGTCTCCCAGTTGATGCCCTCGAACCAAGGGTGACTGCGGATCTCGTCGCCACCGCAGGGAAACTTATCCTCTCGATTGGCTCCGAGTCGTGACTGCGGTTCCATGCAGAGCAGCTTATTGATGAGATCCTTTGCCTCGTCGGAGATGGGTTCGCACTCGTTCTCATCGGGCCACTGGATCTTGCGTGCAAGAATGTTCTCAAAGACTTCTTCAGCTTCGCCAGCATGAAAGGGCGGGAACCCGTAGAGAAATTCAAACATGATACACCCAACAGACCACCAATCGCTGGTCTCGTCCTGCTTTTCGCCCTTGATTGTCTCGGGGGCCAGGTAGTCGGGTGTTCCAACGAAACGGCGGTTGGTGTCTTCTGGATCGAACAGAGCCATTGGAGGCGGCATCATTGCCGACTGAGGAGGTGTGCTCTTGCCCAGTAAGTCGACGCTAGAGTGAGTGCTGGTGTGATGGAGTGCCGCCATGTCTGGCGAGGCCTGGCCAGTGCTGTCACTAGCATCTTCTTGGGCCGGGTGCGAGCTTTGGGCTGGCGGATTGTGCTCTTGGTCGTTCAACGAAAAGCTGTTGAGCATGCGCGCAAGAGTTTCGCTGCCGCCACTATCACTCCGGTGACTAGAGACACGTCGGGCCTCTGGCCCCCCCAAGGCAAAGTATGAGGGCTGTCCGCCACTGGAGCCAGTGTCGGGTGTCATCTGCGGTGTCATGCTGGGCGAGTGGGCATGGCCGTGAAGATCCAGCGAGGTAGAGCGGGATGATGCCAACGACGATGAGCGTGCGAATGGGCCCTGTTTGAGGAGATCGGGCGTGGGATCCGAGTTTTGGCTGTTAAGCGCCCGCTTTTGCCGTCCAACCAAACCCATGCGTGACAAGCCGAAATCAGTAAGCTTCAAGTGGCCCTTCTGATCGATGAGCAAGTTATCTGGCTTCAGGTCGCGATGGATGATGCCCCGGCTATGAAGATGTTCCACGCCGAGAACTACTTCGCCCAGATATTTCTTTACCCAGTCTTCTGGAAGACCGCCGAGTACCTTGATGAGAGATGCACAGTCGCCGCCATTAAGATATTCCATGACAAGATACAGGTAATCTTTGCTGGAGAAAGTCCAGTAGAGCTTGGCGACAAACTCACTCTGGCCTTGCCACATCATGATGGCACGTTCCGCCTTGACATTACCGACCTGGTTCTTGGCAACCATGTCCGCCTTCTTCAGCACCTTGATAGCGAAGTACTCTCCCGTTGACTTCTTCTTCGATAGGTAAACACTGCCAAAAGCTCCTTTGCTGATTGGTTTGATGATCTCAAAATCTTTGATAGAAGGAGGCGCTGGCCGTGCTTGTGGTGGAGGCTGGTGGGCTGTCATTCTTGGGGAAGGGGGACCTTTCATCACAAACTCGGACATCGCGGCGGAGGACTGTCGGCGGTGGTGGCTCGTTGGCAAATGAGCTGGAGAGCTGAAGTCGCTTCCGGGCAGCAGCGGCGATGCTTCTGGGGACGTGATGCCGTCTTGAGGGAACGGAAAGTTGCGTGGCTTGATGATGCGGAGGGGAGATGATGGCTGGTTGAGGCGCGAAGGCGATTCTTGCCTTCGGGGTGAAGAGGCGCCAGGTAGGATGATGCTTCTGCGATGATGCTGTCTGGAGCTGGCTGCTCGACGGAGATCTCCAAACTCGGATATTGGGGAGTCGGTACGAGGTGGCTGTCGCGAGGCCACGGAAGAGGATCGGATACTTCCATCGCTGTCCCCATTGTCACTCTCGAAGAGCAATGATTCTCGCCTGGACTCGCGGACAGGCGCAGTTGGGTTGATGCCTCCCAAGTTGGATCTCGGCGTCGGGCACTCTCTGGGGCTGGTCGACCGCGCCGATTCGACGAAAGAGGTTGGTCGGGTTCTGTCCATGGTGTCACCAAGATTGACGTTTTGCAGCGCAACTGCGAGGGCCGAAGGGTTCTCGAAGGAACCCTGAAAGAAGAGTTCCTCCCGCGCGGGTGTGGCCCCCTCGTCTTCCTCCTCCTCCTCGGTCGAGTCGCTAAGGCGTCCGGCAGCAATCCGGGCTGCTTTGCGCATTGCCTCATCGATGCAGTCCTGAACAATGACGGCGAACTCGATCCTAATGCGCTCGGCATACTCAATGATCTTGCGGTGTCTGAAGACTGCTTCCACCTTCGTCTTGGCGGCTTTTTCGGTGTCAGCGCATAGCAGAGCGAGGCCCTGCTCCTGTTCCAACGTGTTAGTGCTGGGTGACTGCCATTGCATGACCTGTGAGATGCGCGACTCGGACTGGGGAGATTGTGTCCTGATCTCGCCAGGGTTCTGAGAAGAAGCCTCCTTCACCGCCGGGGTACTGATCTCAATCGCAGTATCGCAGAGGTCGAGGAGCAACTCAACAATTCTTGCCTGGGGACGTCTAATGGCAAAAGAACGAGCTCGTGAATGCCCAAAACCACCTGACCTTTCCCGAGACTGTGACACCGAACTTCCGGGAGATGATTGGGCCGATAGGGGAGGGCCAATCGGCAGCCCCTTGTACTCGGCAGCTGGGCCGGAGAGCTGATCGCCTGCCAGAGGTCGGCTTTTTCTTGCTTCGAGAGCATCAAGGACCTTGACAATGGAGTGTCGGTGATCGGTCAGACTGTCTTGTGCCATCTGCACATCCATTTCCGCCCTGTGCTCTTGCAAACACAAGTCGGTGTGTTTTTCGAACCACCAAGGTGAGATTTGCCGCTCGCAGATTCGGCACAAAACTGGCAGTGGCGGAGGATGGTTCTCGGGGTCGTCGACGCCGGACTCGGCCAGCTGCGTAAGGTAGCTCGCAAGGACTTCGGCGCCAGATCCAAGAGAGTCAACAATGACAGCGGGAAGGTCGATCTTGATCTCTCTAGGAGCGATATAGGGCCGGATCATCCACATCGTCTGATGCGTCCAGCAGTTAGCAAGCGGACAAAGTTACCAAGAGCGGCATTTGAACTTACGTGGCTCTCTCCTCCCGAAACGCCGTCATAGACCATAATACCTTGAGCTTCTAGGTCAATCGCCTCGGGGACGGGCTCCTCGGTCCCATTGAGTTCCTGATCCTGGAGATTATCTATGGGTAACAACCTGGACAAGGGGCCTAGTGCTACTGCGAAGCGAACCCTCTGGCTCCGGGAGTCGTCTGACTTCATCGACTCCACGGTATCCGCGAATATTGTCTTGTTGTCGCTGACAATCAAGTCGGCTATCGCGGTCCCTTTGACAGAATCAGGCTGAGTGCCAATCACATCGGCCCATGACGGGCTGACCCAGCGGATGGTGCCATCGAGGTTGAGGTCGAGAATGACATTCAAAGTCTGCTCGGCAGCCTCGCGCAATTCCTCTCTTTCTTCTCGGATGTCTTCGCTCAGGGATCGCTCCATGACGCCGGCCTGTGACCGGAGTGCGGTCACGGCCGGGGGCGCCAACATGTTGGGTTGTGGTGGTTCCATGGTGGGAGGGAGGCGGGTGAAATCCCCGATTGTGACGATACCATTGGCCGACGTGGTTCGTCTCGGCGAGCGAGGACTGACTGAATGGCGTTTGTTTGGGCTCGGACGCAAGGATGTTGGGGCTTTTGCAATTCGCGAAGTGCTTCAACTCGGGCGAAACTGAGAGAGAGCCAGGTTGTCTGGCAAAGGGCCAAGACTACAGGCAAGCCAGACCACCAGACATGACGGGTACCGAAGTGGACAGTCTCGAAGCGCGAAAGGCAAGTGAGAGAGCCTTGGTAATCGACCACAAGGCGCTGCCCACTATGCTGCAGTTTGGGAGAAGGAGACGTCGAAGGTGTTCGGCAGCGAGCGAGCGAGCGGGCGAGGAGCAGTTGAGTCGGGAGGGAGCTCGGGACCCAGAGAGGCGGCACACTCGACGTGACGAGTGCGGGTAGTGCTGCTGCAGGCTGGCCGATCTGGCTGCTTCAGTGTCTAGTCGAAGCTGGGATGTGAAAGGAATGAGTCGACGATAGGGGAGAGCGAAGGCGGACGCGAGAATTGGCGTGGCCGTCTGGGACAGGAACTCGCAGTTCGGTGGTCAAAGGCCGTCCTGGACCTCGTATATCGTCGTCAAACAAAACACAGGAATCAGAGAGAGGAGGGGGGGAAAAAAAGCCAAGGGAACAGCACAGGCAAAGTTCACGCCGCAGAGTGGCCCTTTGTGATGATGGTGTCAGTCACTCATTACCGTCCTTGCTCTCTGCCTTTGCGTTAGCACTTAGCACCTCAGCTATCAAGGCACGGTACAGTACTCGGGAAGGTACAGAGTAATAGTCGTCGGCAGCAGCCCAGAGCAGAGGAGAGTGTCCACGATTTGGCAGTGGTCGCGTTCTATTATGGGGCCCCCAGCACACTCAAGTGGTCGGGGTGGGCGGGTTGAGCGGAGAAGGGGTCCTGTCTGACCAATCATGCATGGATGTTCTGAAGGCGACCCAGTAGATGTACATGCATGACACGCCAAATCTGTGTGCAACGCAGCGTACCTATACTCAATGCAGCCTAGTGCATTGTTGGACTTAGCTTGCTCGCTAAAACACGAGCGAGGAGTCTGGGAGTCGGATGTGACTGTTTTTGTTTTTGGGGGAAGGGAAGGAAGGAGCAGCCAGCAGCAACAGCAGTCGCGGTCAAGAGGGGAAGGGCAAGGAGAAGGAGAGAGCGGAGACGGCCCCAAGCACCTCAAAAAAAAAAAAAAAAAAACTAAAAAAAAACTGGACGAGATGGGACGGACGCTGGCCATGCCGCCCCCTTCCCTTGGGGGCATTTGGGGGCACTTGATCACGCTTTGCTGAGGGACCGCCGTTTGCTTGGGGGCTGCTGGGCGGTTGGGGGCCCACTCGGAGGTTTTGCTCGCTGGAAACAAACCAGACCGCCCAGCGGACAGGCCAAAGTTGTCAAGCCACTGCTTCGCTTGGTCCTTCTTTGGCATCGAGTCTCCTTTCTTCTCATGTTATTTCCTGTCTCTTCCGCCATACGGCGCGCCTCCCAGGAGGGTGTTTTCGCAACAGACATCGGTACTGCCGCTTACAAACCAACTCCCCACCTCTTCATGTGTACCTAATGTTTCAGGCACACACGGCTGCCGGGCGAAGAGTGGAAGGACGGGAGGGAAGAAGGAAGGAAACGACTACGGCCACGCAAGAAATCGTGCGTTCAGAAGCACAATCATGCATTGAGGGTCTCTCTCACTCAGTTTACCTTACCACCATCGCCTCATCCGGGTTCTATCTTTTTGCCTTTGGTTTTGGGTCTCCTTTGGCCTTATCTCTCTCCCTCTCTCGCTCTCTCTCTTGTACCATCCATCCACCTCCCTTCCGTCTCACACCAACAACGGACACACAACAGACACAACGGGCAATCGAACGCTTTCGTCTCTTCGGTGCTTCGTTTTTGCCTTTACATCTGACGCATGATACGTACACCGCACACCACCCTCAATCCAATACCGTAGTGTCTCTACACCAAGGGAGAGCAGTAGAAACAACACTCCAAAGTTTGACGCGGCCACATGGGAAACTTTGCTCCTTCGCCTCCCTTGCGCTAGTCCAACATGCCTGCTACCTGCAAAATGCCATCCATGCTCGCTGCGGGCCCAGAGATTCATCAACCAACTGAGTCTTCTTCCAAGGGTCCAAATGCCAAATGCCATCCTGCAAACGCGGCTATCCCATCTTCGGCCTGACGCCTCTTAACGCAGCTTGCGAGACCGAGGCTACATTCCCGCCTCCATAGGTAGAGAAGCAGCTGCGTCTTCACAATGCATGCCTTTCGCACAGCAAGACCAACCCATCAGACGACAGAGGAAAACATCGACGGCTCCTTGGCTATCAACGGTTGATCGCTTGCCTGGCGTCAATCAACATGGTCAGCATTTGTGTTCTCCAAGTCGCCGCTAGGTGGCGTACCTCAGGACAAGCCTGGGCAGCATGGTGAGGCGCTGCATGCCGGCCCCAGGGACTAACTAACATGTGTATTAGGTGACACTTGCATTGGGCTGTCCCGTCCCAGCTCATGCCATCGTGGTAAGACACCATCAGCTGGTCTCTCTCAAGCCGCTTCTTCTGCAGGCCAGGGACATCCTCTTGACGCCCACCACTCTCGCCGCAACGCAGCCTATGTGGCTTTGCTATTGTCCTATCGTGCCACAGAACGGGCTTTCCCTGCGCGCTATTCCGAAGATACTGTCACATTCGCGGCACAACGGCACCTCTGCCTGTTGGACCCGTCCAATGAGCTAGAAAAGTCTCCGCAATGGGCTATTCGTTCAGTCAATGTACGCAGTCCGCGGTATCCTGCTCGTTGGATCACCGCCGCCCGTGTCCAAGTTGTCTACCCCTCCTTTGTCTCGGGGGGCTGCGGATCACTGTGAGGGACAGACAGATCGTCGATGGGCCATCCCAGATGGATCCCTTCGAGAATGCAAACGATTTGGCTCAAGCGGCCCCTTAGCACTGCGTTGATCTGCATTGGGCCTCCTTAGTCCGGGGTGTCTCAGTTTTACAGAAAAGTGGCATAGATATTACAGGCGCGTTCTAGTGTTAATCGACTGGCAGTCAGACTGGCTCCGACAGAGCCGGTATGAGCGGAGTTCAACAAGGTAGGTACCTTTCCAACCAAAGACACGCGCGCCGGGGCCGAGTTTGAACAGCCCTTGGGACAGCATGCCCTTTGTATCTTCAACTTACTTCGCGTGTCTCTTTGGCTCAGAAACAAGGCAAGGTGACCAGACACACAGCCGCTGCTTCCACTGCAACACTATACTTGCCACCCGACTTACGTCAAACGGCATTGCAGAGCCTCGTGAGAATCACATCGTGCTGTTAAACAAAACTTTGCATTTGGTATACCGTCCTCCCAACCCTTTGCCCCTCTTCAATTGGCTCACAAGACCAACTGAAGGGTGCGTTGTCTCGCTGCCGGTCAGCTTGTCAGTGAATGCATACACCAGGTACCACACACAACATCTTGGATGCATTGCTCCATGGCTGGTTTAGCAACCCTCCCGCGCAACATTTTATGTAACATGCTCCGGCCTGCAGCTGCACCCTCGCCTGCACCTGTTCACCTGTACTCTGCCTACTCTGCCCTGGACTTTGCAACAAGCTGAAAGTTATCTTCTCGCGTATACATGTGCAAGTCACTAACCATAGCCCAGGTGAGCAGAGATGCAGGTGGTTCGCAGTACCCTGAGGAAACGCAGCTGGCCGTCAGCGATTTAGAAGCGCCATTCAATGCCTGGGATGTCGTGGAACGGCATGTGAGTTATCGGCGGAGCAAAGAGGGAATCATCATCGTCTCGAAGGCCTGAGGACTGCGTTTGGAAAAAACGTGCTCCACACGCCGTTCCGGACAATGACCCACATGAGAGAGAGAGAGACTGAATCGAGACAGGCTGGACTGAAGCTACTAGGCAAAAGCACGCTTGAAGGCGTCGAGAACCGTTTCGACTGTTCCTATTACGTCCTTCCAACGGCAGACCACAGCAGCCGCTGGCACCGCCATCTCACGGCCTCCAAGTGAGGTGACAAACCCATATGTCATGGCCGACCACAGCCACGCTTCACCACACGCAGCATCGTTCACCTACAGTTGCTCCCATGCATCCCACTCAGATGCCTTACTGCTGCAAAGGCTAAGATCAACTCCAAACCCCCCCAAACGCCCGCGCCAAGAATACCGCCCGCATGATGTCGCCAATCCCGTCATCCCTGGCCTAAGCATCCAATCGGCGGCGGAGTGATGGAAGGATCTCACGCACGGCAGAATGACACAAGTGCACTCTCAAGCACCGAATCATCCCAGTTTCTCCAAGCGGAGTGGGTGCTGCAGCGCAACACCCTCATTTCCCCTGCCTACCTTCTCTTTTTTTTCCCTCTCTTTTTTCTTGTATACTCGACCCTGTCTTACGGTTTCACCGACTGGTTCTCATCTCTTGTTACATTTGCTCTTCAGTCTCACCCAGTCATCCGAGCTTCTTCGTCATCCCGATCATCCCCCCCTGCCTCTCAAGCGTGCCCTTATTCCCAGAACGCTGGCTTCCCGAAAACACCCCTCTTGCCTTTACAGTACTAGTCGACCTATGACAACATTGCTCGGCAGCAACTCTCCTCACCAACTTGCACACAGGGGAACGGTGCCGAATCGAAATTCTTCCTTCAAATTGTTTTATCCACTGCGCACACACGAGCTGCGCCGTCCAAGGACCCGTACCCCAGCTTTGCGCCTCGCAAAACAGTCGGTTTAGCCAATCGAGCCTCTGTCTTGTCTTGCTGGGCTACTGGTCACCCTTTCGGCTCTCTTGTCGGCAGAGCGCACAGATGTCAGTGACGATCACTCGGAATGTACAGAGTACTACCGGAAATTATCGACACCGACTCGACTGCGTCGGGCGATTAGAGCAAACTGTTCATCCCAAGCACAAGCGCTCTCTCACGCAATCCTCTCCAAACTCAGCGGGTGTCGAGTTTTGAGAGAGCTCGAATGTGGGAATGTGGTATGCTCTCGTTGAGACATTCCACGGCCTGTCATCCCAACCAAACCATACCGGAAGCTCTGACCCTGATAGTTTTCTGTCGGACTTAGCCCTCTCTCTGCCGCAACCCTAGACAACCTTAACGACTCATGCGACTGCATGTCTTTCTCTGAAGCTAGCGCAGTCGCCATGTTGGTGGTCGAGGAGTCTCTACCCCAGATCCATCCTTGACCTCGCCCTGTGCCACAGACCAAGCCCGGCTTTTCTTCCGCCTCCAGGGATGTGCTATGTCCATGGATCGCCAAGTCAGCTGGCCGAAAGCACGGCCTTGACTTCTCAAATCTCTAGGATTGTCTGCTGCTCAATGTCGATTCGTTTCCCCTTACACCTCCAGCAGGGCGGGTGGATGGTTCGATCTATTCCAGACAACGGATGACCTAGGACGAACGAATGTCTTGTCCCACCGCAGTTTGCGATCTTCACAGAGATGAGATGCTTAGTGACGGTCCGGATCTCCAAAGGCGGTCAGAAGTTCGATCGGCGAGAAAAGGATGCTTTTACTGGAACGGACCTCAGCGACTGACCCACGAATTGGAGGGGCGCAGAGTTCATCGTTCCCAGTCTGTCGTTGCGGAAATTGACTTCGCAACAATAGATGGTGCATTCAAAAAGGCTGAAACCTATACACAAAAAAAGGATATCGGTTCCATTTTGTGGCCAGGTCGTCAAGAAACAGTCTAGATTGCGGGGCACAAAGAACGTCAGTAAACTTACGGTATATCTCACGTTACCTAGTTCTGCCATGAGAGTGCTTATTTGATGGCTCCTTCCCAAACCTTAGGAGCGGCAAGAATTCCTACGGAGTCTCCCGTGACATACTCTCAAACTTCTCACGAGAGTAGACGCGCCAGCCCAACTCCAAGATATGCTAAGGTTCCGCGTTTGTCTCAAGGCCGAGGGTTGCGTGATACCTTAGCATCCTTGGGTCAGGGAGGTCCCAACAAAACCACAAGCGAGACGCGGTTGCATTCAAGAACGGGCAACTGAGGAGTGGCTAACCTCTTGTCCCGTCATGTCAGTCTCAACGTGTACCAATGAACGATGGGCCAATGACACTAAACGGCGTCCCTCAGTACTTCCTAGTGGTTTGCTGATGCTTGTATTTGCAACGCGTGTTGATGCCCAGCTCAGTGTAATAGAGAATACATGACTTGAGTGAGAATTGAAGTCTGGAATGGCATGGCTGTTCAGCTCTGTCTTTGATGAACTCCGAGTGGAATTGAGGAGTTGCGTCGCTGATCTGTATTTTGTAATAGTCCGGATGGTCGTAGGTGAGTGAGTATATGAGCTGACTTTGAATAGTCGATCGCTTATCAAAGTGCCAATCGCCCCTGAGAAGAAGGAGGGAAGGGACCAACTCCTATCTTGATTTCAGGACGCGATGCCCAATCGCGGGAAACTGGACAATGGTTGATCGTGGTTCTGGGCGAGACAAATGAGCATCGACTACGTGTCCATGATACCCTGGAAAAGGTCCAAATTCAAGAAACCTCAGCAAGCGAGCCAAGCGAGCTCGGTCATTTTCTACCCATTACATAAGCGTGCTTACCCCTTTTCCCATGGCGACAACGAAAAAGAACAAAAGAATACTCCAATATTCGCTGAGCCACACCTCTCACGGCACCAACCATGCCACCCGGCGCCGAAACACCACCAGCGGCGGCGACGGCGACCGGGGCTACTGTCGTCAATGTTACCCAATCAGCAACAGCCCCCAGTACAGCCGTCTCTCAGCCGCCTCCACCGTCTGCCTTGTCCGTCCCCGAAGGCGTGACGGTGGTCTTTGCGGAGCGCAAGCGGACCGGCCGCATCGCCGGCGCAAAATACAAGGCCGACGGCACACCTTACAAACGCCCCGGCCCGCCACCGAAGCCGCTGCACGAGAAGGCCACGTACAAGCAGCGCGCGCCGGTGAAGCGGATGGAGCGGTCGTACACGGATCAACGAAGAAAAGATGTGATTTCTTTTCTGGAGAACCACAAGATCGCGTGCGACGAGAACGACGTGCGGGCGCGAAGGACGTGGAACGGTGGGCGGGAGGACCAGCAGCCACCGGCGGAGAAGGGGTACCGGTGGCCCACCCTCAGAGAGGCGTCGGAGTGGTTCAAGGTGCCCGAGAGGACAATCCACAGTTGGTGGAAGAGGAGGGACAAGATCTTTGGGAGGGTGCCGAGGAGGCTGACCAAAGTTGAGCAGAAGCGGCTGGCGGAGGAGGAGGAGAGGAAGAGGAGGGAGGACAGGGAGAGAAGGGCGCTGTTGGAGGCCATCGGGTGGCCGGCGGAGAGGCTGCCTTCTGGTACTCCTGGTGCTCTCAGTGCTCCTGGTGGTAGTGAAGGGCAAGGAGAGGCGATGGAGTGCGTCGAAGGACCTCCACAGCCAAGGACTGGCCGAGAAGGGGCATCGGAGGGCGTGCTGATGCAGAGAGAAAGGCAAACAGAGTCTTTGAGCGTGGCGTGGGTATCACCATCAGTAGAGACGCCTGCCGCCGCGGGGTCAGCGGCTACCATTGAAGGATCGATAACCGGCGGCACACCTGCCACGAGTATCCCCACTGCCACTCCAAGGGAAGATTCAGTAGAGAAGTATGTTGCACCGGCATCGATACCAGCCTCTCCTGAACGAGATTCCCGTGAGATATTAGCGGCCCCGAGTGACCAGGCTTCTCAGGGTGGAAGGACCATCTCGGTTATAACGGGAGATGCCGCATCCTCGCGGTCTGAGTCTGTCTCCCAGGATGACACAGAACGAGGTGATAGGAGAGAAGGAACACCTACGGCCAAGTAGGGAGCATCACGCGGGCCGAGGCAAGGAGAACGAAGTTGGACTGTGGACCAGGGAATGAGGTTCCCGTTGTTAAAATGCGTGCGTGCGTGCGGTCAGCACGGAGTTGATGATACAAAAAAAAAGGGACATTCCCGACTCAAGTACAGAGTAGAAGACTTGTAACATCAATACATAATACTATAGAACGTGTATAACTCTCACCGATGAGAGTGCATTCTTCTGCTATCCAACAGTGTTAAGATGAGCGTCGTCTACTAGCCATGTACGAATAGCTTGGGATGTGCATCGATAAGGGTCGTCAATCTGTTGTCAAACTCTCAATGGCCTTCTGGTCTATGCAGATGTAATACTGCAAAGCACGCCCATCGAGGACGACGACGTAGCATGGGCTGGCGTTTTAGCGACATGTGAAGATAGCAACCCCTACCTTTCCGCGATACGCCAGATAGTGTGGCTGTGATATCTGAGATGAACCTTTGCGAAGGCCCATTACTTTCCCCCCGAAGTAGATGTAGACCACCCGGTCCATGTCTACAACAAACAGTTGGCGTAAGCAACAACGGCATGCCTCCATGTCTCTTTGCCGACCTTCCGATGCACCACCAGCGGAGCTTCTGTGATCGCTACGTGGCGGCGTATACGACTGAGATGTGAGCATCTGACGATCGGTTCCGTGGGGGCATGCCGAGCAAACGAGACAGGGCAACGCTTCCACATGCGGCTGCAGTGGGCCATTCGTTTCTTCCACATTACGCGCAAATGACGAGATCTTGTCAGGGACAGGTCCGGTCCAATAGGGTCCAAAGGAGGTGAGACTTGAGCCAGGTAATGGAAAACGTACCTAATCTCGGTAAATTAACATTTCTTTCTTTCTTCGTGCTACACCAAGCCCCATTTGATGATCTGTCGTTGCCTGATAGCCTCTACATCTGTTGCCGATACGTTCATCGCCACCGAATGCGAAGGTTCACATCGAGGCAGGCGGATGTTGTGGATGGGAATGCAGGAGCGAATGCAATGCATTTCAGTGCTCAAGACAGGTGCAAATTTGGTCTAGAGCGAGTGCATTGTCTTGCAGTACTGGATTGTCTCGAGAAGAGTAGCCCAAGGTATACATCCTCCTTCATTAATTGCACCTTTTCGACAACTCGCCCAAGTCTCGACTCTGAAGATCACAGACTGGGCAGTCTGTGACGGGAAGTATGCTAGGCTACCCGCTTTCGCGACGTATCAAAGTCAGCTAACCTCATGCTGTAGATGCCCATTCCGCCTTCTTCAGGTCCAGCCATTCTCCCTTCTCAACCCACAGGTTCTCGAGCCACTTTGCCAGCTTTTCGTCATCCTGCGGCAGAGTCTCGAGGGGAAACCTGCGAACGTGGACGTGGAACTTGTACCCCAATCGAGAACTCAGCCCTGGCACGCTCAGCGTGTCCCACATGCTGGGCGCCGCTAGAAATTCGCTCCCTCTCTGGTACGCAATCGTAACGTCGTACACCGCCTTGACATGAGGCGCCTTCCTGAGATGCTGCACCGTGGTGATGAAGCCTTTCGTCCGGGGATACAGCAGGTGTTTGGGCTGCGGCCGACCCGACTCCTTGCACCAAACAAGCGATTGCTCGTGTTTCCTCTGGGTGAAGCGAGTGGCCTCACTGAAGCTAATGAGCCCTATATCTCGGTGAGTCCATGTCCTGCGCTGCTATTTAAGAGGCTGCCTGCTAAAGGACTTACAGGTCGGCCATTGCCTATTCGTGATGCCAGCAAACACCCTGTCGAGCTCGTGCCTGTCCTTCGCCCAGTTGCGGCTCACCATGGGCATCCCCATCGCCCACAAACCCCAACCAAGGAACGGGACTATCCGCAACTGGATCTTGGCGAAGTAACGACAGCGGCCCAGCATCCCGGCTTTGATGGCCAGAGCCTGGATCATGTAAAAGTCCGCCCATCCGACGTGGTTGGCGACCACGACCGCCGACTCACCGCGCGGGATCGCATCGCCGGAAAAAGTGAGGTTCGCGCCGTTGAATCGTTCAAAAATGATTTGGATCCAGTACCATACCGTCTCAGCGATTCGCGAGGATGAGTTGTAAACAAAATCTGGTGCAATCCACTTCAGAGGCAACTGAAGGGAGATGGCCGTGTCGGCCAGCAGCAGCCAGAGCACCCAAGGCGCCAAGATGGCGGCTCCTCGGAGGTGAGTGAGCACGTTGCTGTGGCCAGCCATGGCCGGTGTAGTCAAGATGGAAAACTCTCAAATGGAGTCCGAAAGCGAGGCAACACGGCTGAGTGGTCGTGCGAGATGATCACGCTCCAAGTTCTGTTCTTTTGCACCTGGCGACGTCCCAAAAGAAAGCAAGAAAGCCGGACCGTCTGCTGAGTGAGTCGAAGCGCGGCAAAGCGATCTACAGCCCAAGGCGCCTTGCCCTAGCCGGAGGAGTGTTTCGAAAGGGGGCCGCGTGCGCGTGACTTTTGGCCAGCAGATCAAGGGCGAAAGTTTCGAACCAGCGGGAGACAATCCGGGGTTCACTCGTCTCAGAGATTCGCGTTCTTCCCGCTCGGTCAACGATGAATTACCGCTGTATTCTCTATCGCCCAAGAAGAGGTCGAAAGTTTTGTCGATCGTGGACTGAGGATCTCTACTCAAGGAATAGTACTGCGACGACACAAGAACGAAGAAAATTAGACCACCGCGCTCCAAGTGGCTGGTCTCGACTCAGCAAAGACGCCGGGCCCGCCGTATTTCCCAAGTGGGATGTAGTATGACGGCATACATTTTTTGGGGGGAGATCCATCGTCGTTCCTTCGGGGGCCGATGAACGGCACGCGCCTAACTTTAAACAACGAGAATTGGTGCCCCTCATGAATTTGGAAGAGGAAGGCAGGGGTTCCTCGTTCCCGGCGGCTTTTCACATGGGCCGAGCCTATCAAAATGACCGGGTGCGATGCAGAGTGCTAGCAGTGAAAGGATGCGACAGGTTCTCGACGTACGTCGAGCTGGCTCGCAGACTGGTGCTCGTGTGTCAAAAGCTGGGGCAGCAGAAACACAGCAGTCAAGAGCGCATATCTAAAAGTAGTGTTGACTCCAAATAGGACGTGGGATGGGAAGTTCAGTTAAGGGACTCTTGGCTTTCCCTGGTCGTCCGATCTCGACACAGCCATTGGACCGAGGCCTGTGTGGATGGGAAATTCGAAGATGGGATTCGCAAACGTTTACGTTACGAGATGGCCTGCACTGCAGCAGCCTTTTGAATAGACACACCGACTGGGCCAGTGAGCGGGTTGGCTGGCCCGGACATGGGGTCTTCATCTTCATACGGACGTATGGGATATTGGATCATCGGCGAAAGCCCCTTGTGCATGCGGATCCGACGATTCCAAGACGTGCAATGTTGATAAGCGAGCGAACAAGCAAACATGCCCGCAGGCCAAACCTGCCACTCAGAGCTGGTCCGGGGATTAGGAGACGGACAGCGTTGGTGTTGGCGTGCTGCGCCTGGAGCAGGGCCAGGAGCTGGGAAGCATGAGACGCCGAGTCAAGCAAGTCAAGCCACGCGAGGGCATTCCAGCAAGGGCCAGCAGGGGCCTTCTGCTGCCCCTAAAGGTCTCGTCTCCAGTTTGCCCAGCTGCTTGCTGCGTGTGCTACAGTAGGTAATTAGAGCCAGACTCAGTTAGGAGAAGTGGCCTCCCACTCCCACCTGACTGCCCTGGTCTGGTCCTGAACTAAACTGAGGAGAGATAGACCTGCGAATGAGAACGAAACCCTCGTCCGTCTTAAACCCCGCCTGGAGCTGGCGCAGTAACTTTTTGTTTTGTATTTTTTTTGGCTTGTGCTCGTGCGGGCGGAAGCTTCTTACTGCTCCTTCACCCTCCTGGACTGCCAACCAGGTCGATCATACCATCCGTTGGATCAGGGCATCCGGTCTCGTGTAAACAAAGCTTGATATGCTAAAAGCTTCTGGCCTTCGCCTTGATTTGACGCGTATGCCCTTCTCGGGCCAGAAAGCTTAAGGAACTACACCGCATCAGCGTTGGGCGGCTTTCGATAAGAAGCCAAGACTTCGCTGTGGCGTCCCCCGCCGTGATCAACCTATTGGTTGCTTTGCTCTCTCTCGATATGTACGACCTGGGCTTGACCACTTACGGATACACCGCACTGAACCTCATATTAAAAAAACCTCCAGCGGACGTAAAGTAGGAGGGGGTAGTCCAGACCGATCTGGTCTGTCGCCCGTCACCCACGGAACGCCCTCTCCCTCTCCACCCTTCCCGCCGCTGCCAGTGCCGGCTCCAACATAAATTCCCAATATTTGTCATCTTGGGGCGGCTTTCTCTCGGTTCCCACCACGGTCAGCAGTCGCGCGTAGGCTAATCGAAATAGCATAGCCCTACCCGGTGACGAACTCTCGAGGGGCATTTCGCGAAGCTGGGCTTTTGGACCACGTCTTCTCACGTAAGGCAGGCGAGCTTCGGAGAGAACTGGGAGTGGAACGCCGATGATTCCGAAAAAGCAACCAAGTCCGAGTCTTCGTCGAGTACTAGGCCAACCCGATTAACTCGACCCAACCCAATAACAGACCAGAGGCATTGGAATCGGGCTTGACTTCGAGTAACCGCTTCCGTTCCTGCAAAAAAGGAGCCTTTTCGTGAGGCAGACAACAAAGCATTCAACGTCGATCCGTGAACATCAACCTTTCAGCCCTTTCTTGTCGTGTTGTACAGAGCACTGGACCCCAAGTCGGTTCTAGATCCGAAGAACGGACGGGCTGCTGCTGAAACCCCGCATATCCTCCCTTCCGTCAGTCTTCCTGCGGCTCATCCAGACTAGGTAGAGACTTGAGTGACGGACTGGTTACCCGCCCGTTCACGTTTTTTGCTCTCGGCTTCCGCCATCTTGTCTTAGAAAAGGGCGGTGGCGTCTCTTCTCGTCATCTCGATTCGCGACACTCATTAGCCACCAACACCACCAACACTACCACCACCACCCCAAAACCGCACCACCACTGTGAAAGGGACGAAGCCAAGGGTCGTTAACGCCCCCTTCTGTCTTCTTGTCTGTCGCCTGCGTGGTGGTTTCTCCGCTCCGCCGTCATCCGTTCTCTCCTTATCGCCTCGAGGGTTTTCTGCTACCCTCCTCCAACCTTTTCCCCAACCCCCAAGTAAGACGGGCAGCATTTAGGGCAACCCGAGCCAAAGCCAGAAGACAGACACTGCAACCGTCCAACCCCGGACGCACGACATCCTCCTCGTCTGGACTGTGTCAAACAAATCTAAAACAGGGCGGACCAATCTACCTTACCTACCCCGACCCTTCTCTACGGCAACCCGCGCGCTGCTCATTGCCCCTCCCCTCTCGTCGCAACCGCATAGCCTCCTCAGACAGCTCGGACGCCAGAATTGGGTTTCAAGTTCGGGAGCAACTTCTTCTCAAATAACCATAATCGCGGTCCGGTTACCCACCGCATGATACAAGCCTTGGACGGCTCAACCCCTTTCCATTGCAGCATTCCTTTTGCTTTGACGGACGACAGTCACCGTCGTTCAGCATCGCATTGCCAGACGAAGCTGGAGACCGCACATCGCGCATCAAAATCGTCCAAGGTAAGCCCGTCAGCCCATCTGCTCCGTCCCCGGTTGTCGCTATGCCCTCGAGTCGAGGCGTATTTTAAAAGAGCTCAACCCCCCGCCATCATCTTGCACCGCGCACCTTTCACATGACGACATGACGTCGCAGCACTTCTCTCTGAAGGGCTCTCTTTTCGGTTTTGCGACGCCTTTTTTTTGACGGCACAATGGCTGACCTAGGCAACGTAGCAACGTACCGCTCTCCGCCGAACCAGTCGTCGTCCCCGACACGCAAGCAATCTGTGAGCTCGCTACACGAGAGGGCAGCGATGGCTTCCTCGTTGTCGCCCGACCAGTATGGAAAGCAGCCGTCGCAGGGACAGTATGGCGGCGGCGGCGGCTCCGGCTCTGACCAGGAGAGGGGCCCTTTGAGCTCCCTGAATCTCGGCTTCCTCAAGTCCTTGACGGAGAAGAGGACAACACGAGGTAAGGGAACAATCATCGGTGTGCCAGCAACCAGTAATCTAACACCGGCCATTCGTAGATGGCCAACCACCCAAGAGAAGAGGGCCGAAGCCCGACAGCAAGCCTGCTTTGACCCGGCGACAGGAATTGAATCGCCAGGCACAACGGTAAGCTGCAACAAACCGTGCTAGAGGCTTCAGCGATGCAGTCTCGCATACTGACAATGCAAACCTGCAGCACGCACCGTGAAAGAAAAGAGCTATACATCAAGGCTCTGGAAGACGAAGTCCTAAGACTGAAGGAGATCTTCAGCAACATATCCCAAGATAAGGACAAGATAGCCGAGGAGAACCGGCAACTTAAGCAGCTGCTGGCCCAGAACGGGATTCCCCTCTCCCACTACGGCGACGACATGGTCAGCAACCCCAGCGTGGGCTATACGTCTAGCGCCAGCCAGTCGGGCAACAGCTACGGCCAAAACGCCTACACGCCGCCCTTGACATCCACGACAGCGCCGTCGGTGTCGCCTTCGTCTCACGGTCCGTCTCACTCCCACTCACACGGTCCGCCCCCTCCCCTTCCCCAGATGGGCAGCCAGCAGCTGCAGAACAGGCAACAGGGACAGAGTTCTGGCAGAGGTGTGGACTTTGAGCAGGCGGGCATTGACTTCGTCTTAACGTACGATAACCACCACCCCTCGAAGGCATACCTATCACCTCCCCCGCAGTGAAAAAAAGAACCTGTCATAACCACCCAAGTCCTGGACACCATCGGGAGCTCGGGTGGGCGTGAGAGCGAAAAGTTTGATGAACCGAAAAACGGAAAAAGAAGAGCTTGCTGACGAGTGCGATTTTTATCGAGGGTATGTAACAGTCTCGAGAAACCCTGCATGAACCACATGCCCTGGCTACTGGAGAGATCAAGCGAGATGGGCGGTGAGCCCTGCGGCCACGCGCTGATGGCCTCCTGCCCGCCGGCGCCCTTCCCGGAGCTGACGCCGGACATCCCGTTCGGATACAGCAACGTCAACGGAGACCTGGACTCCCAGCAGAGGACGTGGGAAGTCAGCAAGGGCAGCCTCTCGGCCCTGCTCGACCTCAGCAAGAAGCTGAACCTCGATGGTGAGGTCACGCCCGTCATGGCGTGGGGCATGGTCCTTGGCCACCCCAGAGCCTACGAGCTGCGGGCCGAAGACTTTCAGAAGCTCACTGACGAGCTCAAGGACAAGGTCCGATGCTACGGGTATGTGTTGATGGTGCTTCTGGTTATGGGGGTTGCATGCGCTAACTGGGGTTTCAGCTTTGGCGCCGTCATGGAGGAGTTCGAGGTTAGGGATGCCTTGGAGAACGTCTTCTGCTCCGGGCCTGAGATGATGTCCTACACCTACTGAGGGTGCAACGGCAGCTTACGAAGAGGATGCGATTAGTATATATAGAGAGGTCCAGGGAATGTTTCTTTTTGTGCTTAGGCAGTGACCATTGGGAGCACATTCAGGGAATACTTTTGATACCATGGCCATAATGAAACTTAAAATAACCCCGAAACCCGAGAGCGGGTGATGACTATGAGGTTGTCACACTGGCTGATAGCATTGTTTCTGATTCATGCGGCCTCTTAGTGCAACATGCAATTCACCGCCTAGAGCACATGGCCTTTTGTGTTTCGCGGCCATGACCACGGCCACGACCACGGCGATGATGACAGCTGGCTGTGGCCCCGCGACGCGTGGAAACGAGTGGCTGTCAGACGCCGCCAGGTGCCGAAACACAACTCTCGAAATTTTGCCCGCTCTGCCCCACAAAGTTCACCCCACCAAATCCGAACGACGAAAATCAACGGCGAGAGAGGAGGCGCACTACACCAAATCCTTGACGACTTTTCCAATCTTTGCCTGAAGCCCGAAAGCGCTGCTGCACCCCCCTCCCCTCCCGTCTTCTCCCCAAAACCCCGAGAGACGCACAGCAGACCCGATTTCGATTCCAAAAGTCTTGAAATCTCTCCTTCCCCGCATCCGATCCGAAGGGAAACACAAATCTTCCAACATGGCTCAGGAAATCGACTGGGTCAAGCTCGTCGAGACTTGCCCGTCTGGCGATGGCTGGGGCCCGCCCGTCACCAGCGACACCACCCTGAATGGCGTCCCCTATGCGCCCTTCTCCAAGGGTGACAAGCTTGGTCGCATGGCCGACTGGACCTCCGAGGGCAAGGACAGAGAAGGCCGCGGCGGAAGGCAGCAGTACAACCGCAACTACCGTGGTAAGTCTCAACTCGTCGAACTTCTGGGGGAGACGAGAAGGAATATCGTCGCTAACCTTTGCCGCCAACAAAAAAAGACCAGCAAGTCTACGGTGCCGGCCACGCCATCTCCTTCAACGCTCCTCCCGCCGAGGACGAGTCCACCTTCTCCGTCGTCAGCAACACCCGCGACAGCGCCAAGACAAGATTCGGCCGTGGCGCCGTCTTCACTCGCGGCCGTGGCCAGCGTGGCGGTGCCAACACTACCGCCCGCGGTGGCCGGACCACGCTCGCCCGCGGCGGCCAGCAGGGAGGTCGCGGCGGCTACGGAGGCGGCGGCTTCGACCGGGGCGGAAGAGGCGGCGGCCGCGGCGGTCGCCGCTTCGGCTGGAAGGACTACGACAAGCCGGCCCGCAACCGCGACGCCAGCGTCAACATCAAGGCGGACTGGAAGCTCCTCGAGGAGATTGAATTCAACCGCCTCGCCAAGCTCAACCTGGACGCCGACGAGGGCGAGGACGTCGACGCCTACGGCTTCGTCTACCACTACGACCGCTCGTACGACAAGCCTGCTGTCAAGGGCTTCGAGCGCAAGCTCAACGCCATCGACCGCGCTGCCTACAATGTCACGACTTCTTCCGATCCTGTGATCCAGGAGCTCGCCGACAAGAACGAGGCTTCCATCTTCGCCACCGACAGCATCCTTTCCATGCTCATGTGCTCCCCGCGGTCCGTCTACCCCTGGGACATTGTCATCTCGGTGCAGGGCAACAAGGTCTTCTTCGACAAGCGCGACAACGCCGCGCTCGACATGGTCACGGTCAACGAGAACGCCGCCGACTCCCCCATGGACGCCTCGGACGGCTCCAAGGACAGCCTCAACATGCCCGGCGCCCTCGCCGAGGAGGCCACCTACATCAACCACAACTTCGCCAACCAGGTCGTCGTCGAGAACGAGAACCAGAAGCTCGAGATGGCCCACGCCAACCCCTTCTACAACGCGTCCGAGGACACGGACCCGCCCGCCTCCAAGGCCTATAAGTACCGCAAGTTCGACCTCTCCACCAACAGCGAGGAGGACAACACCTACCTCATCGTGCGTACCGAGGTCGATGCCGTCCAGAAGAACGCCATCAACGGCGACGACCAGCTCGTCACCCTGCACGCCCTCAACGAGTTCGACAGCAAGGCCCAGGGCAGCGGTGGCGCCCTCGACTGGCGGACGAAGCTCGTCAGTCAGCGCGGTGCCGTCGTCGCGACGGAGATGAAGAACAACTCGTGCAAGCTTGCCAGGTGGACGGTACAGAGCATCCTCGCCCGCGCCGACGTCATGAAGCTTGGGTACGTTCCTCCCCCTCCCTTTCTGCTTGATTTTTCCATTTCCCCTTTCCATCTCTTTCAAAAGTTCCTCATGCTAACACACTCCAGTTTCGTGTCCCGCGCCAACCCCAAGTCCAACGACAAGCACGTCATCCTCGGCGTCGTCGGCTGGAAGCCGCGCGACTTCGCCAACCAGATGAACCTGTCGCTCTCCAACGGCTGGGGTATCGTCCGCACCATTGCCGACATGTGTCTCAGGCGCGAGCAGGACACCAAGTACATCCTCGTCAAGGACCCCAACAAGTCCATTCTCCGCCTGTACGAGCTGCCCGCCGGCAGCCTCGACGACGACGAGGAGCAGGATGAGGCGCCTCAGGAGGGCGAGGGTGATGAGGAGTAAAAAGGAAAGTACCTTGAACGGAAAGAGAAACCTCTTCAGCCCCATGATCATCTGAAGACCCGAGCAAAAGAGAGTGAGTGTGAGTGTGTGAGAAAGTGAGGGGAGAGAGGTTGGAGAGCCAGAGACGAGAGAGTGAAGTGAGGAAGGGGGAAAAGGTTTAATCCCAGTCCAAGATGCCTGGATAAAGGCATGGCTTGAACAGTCGGCCGCCGGGGAGTTGGCCATGATGTAAAAAGTCTTTCTTCGACGGGGTAGGCACGTATAGACGTCTATGGAGTAACGCATTACGGACATTTCTTCATCCACCGCTTTACCGTGACGCGCGTGTATTTTTCTGCTCGGTGGTTACTAGACATGGGTTGTTCGGTACTGCCCGACTCTTTCGTAGACCGCCGTGAGCCAGTTGTGCATCGTCCGTTGCCCGGCATTGTTGTATACAGGAGAGTCGGCTTTCCATGATCACATCAGGTATTGTTCCTTTACCTTCCGAGCTTACACGTTTCCGAGATTGTACAAGTCTTGAAGAAATAAAAGAGCCCTGGGATGCGATGGGGGTTTGTTTCCTGTGTGTCAAACGTCAACCAGCCGACGTCCCTTACGTACTCTGGTGCCTAGTTGAGCATAGAGCTATGGAGTAGTTGGGTCTCTTTACGTGCTGGATTCCTAGTATGTTCTGTGTTGCTCACGAGTAGTACCGGGGTCAATGAAAGGAAAAGCAGCAATCCTCGAAGCACCTTGACATTGGATCATCATCAGAATCAAACCGCTCGTCGCATTGTTCAAGTAGGGCCAGGCTGACTGAAGAGCGTTTAATGTCTTTCTCATTTTCCCCGGTCCCTTAAAAAAGAACTAATTTTTGGAATCTCTCTAAAATGCCCACAACGCCAAAGTCCATGATAGGATGCCATTCATGCCAATCATTAAACCACCCAGAAGGTTTTCCATGATTTTTTCCCGTTTTCTCTCTTTTTTGTTCAATTGTCCAATGTCTTGTTTCCATACTTTAAAATCTCTCCTTCATGCGCGCTGCGACCGTCCGCAGGTTGCCGTAGACCTTGGAAGGCGGCTTTCCGAGAATCAGGCTCACGATGGACTCGCGGGCCATGTGGATGTTCTTGTAGGCGCCGAGAATGTGGATCTTGCTGTCGGCCAGGACGATACGGGTCTTGCTGGCGTTCTCGATGGCGACTGTTCCAATGTGTTAGTGACTGCGACTCGGATTGTGTGGAGAGGAATAGGTCCATACACTTCGTCTTGCCGTCCTTGCCTGCAATGCGGCCAATGGCACGGCCTTGCGCCTCGTTACCCATGACCTGCTTGACATCACGGATCTCAAAAGTCTCGACTGCGGACTGTGTCAGTACTCCTAATGATGCGAATGCAGTAAGTCGAGGGAGTCTTACTGTAGAGGTCGTCCAGACGTAACAGCGCAATAGCATCGTCAACGTCGAAGCCAAGGGTGAAGGCCTTGACGAAGTCCTCACCCTTCTGGAGAGCACCGTCCTCGGTGGTGTGCTTCGAAGTACGGAGCTCGACCTGTTTCCGGCGCGGGTTCATGCGGACCTGGAGCTTGAGGTGCTCGACGAGCGGCGGGTAAACTGGGTACCCGGTGTTAGCGCAGCTGAACAGTCGAGTGTAGTTCGGAAGTCTAGTGTAGAGGAGAGCGTACTTTTGGGCCAAGCAGACTTTAGAGGTGTGAACCTGTGAGGAGGCACGGGAACCTTGCGAGTCTCTATTCTGGTGACGGGGTCCTGGGGATCATGTTTTAGTTCTTGATCTTGAGCCCATGATAGACGAGGCAGGGGGGGCGCACGATGTCTCTGGCGGGCGCAAAGCGCGGGCGGTTCTCCTCGTCGACGACCATTTCACCCTCCTCTCCGTTCTGCGGCACGCTGGGCAAGATCGCATCCATCTCCTCGGGCAGAGTCGGCGCATCGAGAAGGAGTTCCTCATCCTGCTGAGGCTCTTGAAGGGCAGCCTCGAATGGCGGGGCAGCGGTCTCCGCCTGCTTGATGGCGGTCGGGGCAGGCATGTTGGGTGGTTTCCGGGTACGTGATGATCGAGGGAGTTCAACGGGTGGTAGGAAACTCGATCGTGAGATGTATATCGGCCTTCGGTCGTAGGTGTTTCTGGGTTGCGTTGTGTGTCGAGCCGAGTCGGTCTGGCGGGGGTGTGCGGCAGGCGGTCGTGAAGAAAAAAGCGGCGGGCGCCCAATTGCCAGTGCCAGTATCGATTTATCGCCGAATTCCAAAATTTTGTGTTTCGCTATCGATAAGGGGATAAGGCCGGGGGGGAGAGGATGGTGCTGAGAGAAGAGTCAGGCCTCTGTGCACTTTGTTTACCCTTGCCCCGCCCAGGGACTTCAGCTCAGGTAAGCCACACTTGCTGGAGGGGGCCAGCATGAGGCCCAGACTCGCCGCACAGACCATGCTGTCTATGAATTTTTCTGATGTGAGGTGACGCCCCATACGTAAGGTACCTTTGGCGACGGGTCCTACCGGGTTCAGCGAGGTAGAGCTGCGGTAGCGCGTCATGGATGACTTTTCACAGGTGCCCTTCCCTGGCCCAGCTCTGCATCTCAGTCATTTCTGCATGAGCGCATGAAATGTGCTAACATTTGTCGTGTGTCTCCCTCGATACCAACCTGCTTCACCCCTCTCTGTGTTTGTTTGCTCCTTTTGCGGTAAATAAGCAGCGTCATTCTTTTTTCCTCCCCATTTCGTCGTCGCTGTCTCGCTGTTCAACCAAGAGACAGGATGAGCTGGAGACATGTCTAACGCTTCGACGACTCTATTCGGGCGTCGTTTCTGGTCCTGCGCCTGCGGATCGGCGCAGACTTTGGGTCTGCGAGGGACGACCATTACAACTGCGACTGCGAAGAACACCTGCCTGAAGGCCAGCCAACCTGCTGTCGCCCCCTCCTATATCAGAGCCAATACGTTCAGAAGATCGATACATTCGGGGCCACAACACTCGTTCCCCCGGCCGAACATTCACAATGCGCGACGAAGCTATACGGGCAGCGGCCTGCTGCTGGTCGGGTTCACCACCAACCTCGCACCTACACAGGCAACAGCAGCGTGCGCCGTCGCCGCAGAGTCTGCCACAAGCAGTGGCCTGACGAAGAAGTCCAACGTATGTCAACTAGCTCGGCAAGCATGGCGACGAGGGATGCACAGCGATTCGAGAGATGTTGGACCTGCCCGAAGGAGGCATCATAGCTCGAAGAGTGGGAAACAAGAGGAGAAGAGCACGACGGCCCAGCCAAAGCAGGATTCACCAAAGCCAGGGGAGCAGGGCAAGTCAGACGTACCGGACCCCGACGCCGAATCGATCACATCCGCCATGTCGAAATATTTGCACATACCGAAGATGCCACACCGGCCCACCCGGGACGAACTCCTGGCCGCCGCAAACGGGTTCCTAGGTCGCATGAAGGTCCGGTTCAAATGGGTGTCCATTAGGAGCATGCGGCCGTGGAACATTGACGAATGGGGCGCGTTCGTGTCGTGGTTTCTCTTCGGTCACCTTGTCTGGGTTCTTGTCGGAACCACGACGTTCTTCTCCCTGATCATTTTTAGCATCAACACCGTTTTCGCGCAGGGTAAGTTTATTTCCATCGCCGGAATCTTTCCACCACTGACCAAATCATACAGAAACCCTGGCCAAATGGGTTGGCGATTCTCTGACCGAGTCCGCCGGGGTCACGGTCATCTTTGAGTCAGCAATTGTTCCCAAGTGGGGAGATGGTGTCATCAGCTTCAAGAACGTTTTCGTGTCACGACGACCAGGACAGGTCACGTCTTCGGTCAGCAAGGGATCATCTGAGAGCGCCGCAGCGATGGCGGCTACCGGAAAGCAGACCGATCAGGACGGCCAAGTCTTGGAAGAGGACGACGGCAACTACACCCAGTACGACCTTACTATCGCTACAGTGAACGTGACACTATCATTTCTGAAATGGTGGAATGGGAAGGGTTTCCTGAAGGACGTTGAAGTCAAAGGCGTTCGTGGTGTGGTCGACCGCACATCTGTGCAGTGGTCGGATGAAGTGATTGACCCCCTGTCCTACCGCCACACCCACGAGCCTGGCGACTTTGAGATCGACTCATTCAAGCTCGAAGATCTCCTCGTCACTGTTCACCAGCCCAAGGGCTTCCGGCCATTTTCTGTCAGCATTTACTCTTGCGAACTGCCGCAGCTCAGGAAACAGTGGCTGTTTTACGATTTCCTCTCGGCGACGCATATGTCCGGGTCGTTCGACGGCTCTCTGTTCACGATTCACCCGCGCCAAGTACACGGCACCATTGCTGGGGAAAATGGAGACGTCGCAGAAGATGTCGGCGAACCGTCAGCCTGGAAGAAGTTCAGCCGTCTGCGCATCGACGGTCTCAAGATAGACCACCTCAACCGAGGTGTCGAGGGCCCGTTCGGCTGGATTTACGAGGGCAACGTCGACATCGTTGCCGACGTCATGTTCCCTGCAGACATTGACGATGGCATCACCAAAGTCATGTCGGACTTCTACGATCAGCTCGAAGACGTCGTCATTTCCAACCGCATGCGTCTCCTGCAGAAGGATCTCCTCGCGACCACTGCATCGGACCTCTTGGGTCCTACGCCTACAGAGGGCCATCTTTCCCAGGCCGCACCTGAAGCCGCTGGGGATCAAGCTCAGCAATCTCCCGACACATCCAGTTCCTCCGACTCTTCCGACTCATCAGAGGAGGACCGAAGGTACTTGATCATGGATCTTCGGATTCACATGAACGATGTCAAGGCCGCCGTGCCCCTTTTCACAAAGGACATCTCATACATTAATCAGGCTCTCGTACGCCCCATTGTGGCCTATATCAACGCCAAGAAAACTTACATCCCCATTACCTGCCGCATTGTCAAGCGCGCCACCGACTTCGACGGCAGCTGGTCCATCTTCGACTGCGGTCTTATGGACGACATGTCGGCCGAGACATACGAGGCATTCGCGCGCGATATTGAGGATCAGCAGAGTCGCGTTCGTCGGCTCAAGAAGGTCGGCTTCTGGACTTTGAGTCTTGCCGTCCACGCCCTCTTCATGGGTATGGCGGGCAACGTCATCTAAACATCCTGCACAATACCTCTCCTCTCTTGCTTTCTTGCTTCCTGCCCTCTAAGCGAGCACGACTGTTTCTAACGAGCGCATGATTTCAAAGACGGGGCGCGGCACAACGTTCCATTTTGTATAGAAAGGGGGGGAACAACAATAACAACAACAACACCAACCATGTACATGTAACAAGCAAAGGGCAAAGAGGCACATATTTTCGCAGGGAGGAGTTGTGGTACGGTTTTCAAACCCCAACTCAATCCTACTCCGCTGATTTTCTAACTGGGAGGCGAGGCGTTATCGTTTGATACATGGGAGTACATACACGTGGTAGGGGACGAAGCAAACAACAAAATAATTGATACCCCTATTTTCCAACATGCTCGACCGAACGTGTTTCTGACCATGCTGCAACCTGCAATGCCGTTGCTACAACACCGACTACGTATGACTCATCCTTAGACGGGGAACACGACCTCTGTTGAGCATGACGCATGAACGCGTGCGTCCGTCGTCCGCGGATCGAGGTGGAAAACAATGCCATTTCGCGACAACAACCCCCACCCTTCCCCCCGGCGGCCCTTTGGATCTAGGGCTGTGTGTGCATGAAGTCGGATATGAGGTTCGAACAGCTTAGTGTGCCTAGGGCCTGCTCCAGGCACAAAAGCAATGAAACGATTGGAAGATGGCAGATGCATTAGCTGTTTGCGTGTCAAGCATGATTTCCAACCAGGGGCATGTGGCTCAAGCGGGGTGGTAGTTCTAGGGAACTGTGTACGACTTTGTTCTTCGTCGACGAAGTAAAGAGCTGCATCCCTACTTGGTGGCACTTGCTGGTGGGAATGAGTCGCCGTTGGGGCTGCTTTCAAGACGCATTGGAGGGTGCCGATATCGTGAGTATGCCAGCAGAACACGGTTGCTAGTCGCAAATCGCGGTTGTAGTCACCGTGGAAATACTGAAGGCGTGGAATTTACGGTACGGAGATGTGGGAAAGACGCATTTGCATATGTATCCTTGAATGATTTCGAATCTATCGTGTTTTGCTCTCCCCAGCCGAATTGCTCATCATTCGTGAATGACTTTTTGCTCCCTGATATCGCGCGGGAATCGGTGCACTGAGAGCCCATGTCCTCTCTCTAGACACTGAAATGATGTCCCCCCCTCTTGATCAGCGTCTGCCGTTTAATCGCCGCCAACCCTTCAACCTCCAACAATCTGACCCGATCCACGCTTCCCAGCAGCACCAAACAGCCCGCGAGCCCTCCTTTCCAAGTGGCCCCCTACCGTGCGCATGGCGCAGCGGGGGTTAGTTTCCGCGACAGCGACGCCGGAACTTGATCTATGCCGCTGCCACACGCTTCGGTACGAAGCCGCGCCAGATCTGTTGGCACGGATTGGGCTCGCGGGTGTGTAAGGGGCTGGAGTCTGGGCGTGGGAGAATATTTCAAATCTGCCTTTTGCTTCACATAAAGTCGTCACTGGAAAGGGGTTAGCTTTGTGAACAAGCAACGGACCGCCGGCCAACTCACTCTCCGAAACCGTCGTCCTCGTACGTCTCGGTGTCAGCAACGGGGGCACGGCTGACGACGGCGGAGACCTTGGTCTTGGCCGCCTTGCTCTTCTTGTTACCACCCTGGGCGGCCTTCTCCTCCTTCATCTTCTCGTTGCCAAGCGCGGTGAGGGTGCTGGCGATCTTCTTGATCTGGTCGCTGGGCAAATCCTTGGCCAGGGCCTTGGTGAACTCCTGGAGGAAGAGGCCGTAGTGAGCCTTGTGGGAGTTGTTGGCGAGGATGGGGGTCAGCGTGGTGCGGAGGTGCTCGAACTGAGTCTTGGTGGCGGGGTTGAAGAGAGGCATGTCGGCAATGTTGGCCGTCTTGGTGGGGTCGTTGGGGTCGATCTGGACGGCGGTGCCGGCGACGTTGGCCTTGCGGCCGGCGGGAACGCCGATATCACCGAAGAGGTCCTCGGCGTGCTTCAGGTCCGACTCCTTCTCGGTGCGGCGGAGGCGCTCTCTCTTCTCGGCCTCGGTCTCCTCCTCGCCAGAGTCCTCGGCTTCGAGACGAGCGCGCTCCTCTTTCAGCTCGGCGATGCGCTGGGCCTTGGACTTCTTGTTCTTCTTGGCCTCCTCGAGGGCCTTGGCCTTTGCCTCTTCGGCCTTCTTGGCCTTCTCGCGCTCGACCTCGGAGTCTTCGGCGGCATCCCAGGAGTCCAGGACCTTTTCAGGAACAACATGTTAGTGGACATGGGATAAGAATGAAAAGGCACAGCATCGTCGACATACGTCATCCTCATCCTCCTCATCCTCGAACTTGCGGCGGATGGGAATGGCGCCGCCAACGGGGGAGGCAGGGCCGGAGCTCTCGTCGCCGCTCTCCTCTTCGTCTACAGGGAAGCATCATGGTTAGTCCGATTTCACAGAGGTAGCAAGTAATATCGTGCGTGGTGGGCCGAAAGGCAGCAGTTGAGCTGTCCAGACTGGACAGATCATCGCGATATTTTGCCTCTCGCGATAATTTGTGTGCGTGTGCGTGTGCGGGACAACCAGGCGTTGATAACTCACCCCACTTCTTGGGAGGCATGATGTCAGATTGTGGTTGCGCGGGGCAAAAGGAAAACAAAAAAAGGACTGGCGGATGTGAAGACGACTGCGCAAAGAGCTGGACGGTCTTCTGAGAGAAGTTGGTTTATGGAAAGAACTTTTTTTTTTGGTCAAAGTTCAGGGAGAAAGTGAACCCGTCAACCTGGCTGAAGTCGGAAGGAAACAAATTGTGGAAGGGAAGGGGGGCCCTGTGGTTGGGCAGGAAGGAAGTGAAAGGGAAACCCGAGGAAGGGAACACCCAGCAGGCCGAACGCGGCAGCGGCCAGCAGCGGGGGATCAGACGCTGGAGCTCCGGTTGTCTCTGTCCAGCCCACGTTCATCCACCCACGAAGGCACGGCTATGGCGCTTGTACTCATCTGATGAGGCATCTCCTGCAGACCCCTTATTCGAGACATGTCCATGAATTGTTTGTATCGCTCGGAAATGGTACTGTATGTGAGCGTCTGCTCAAGTGGCTCGTATTATCCTATGCGCTCAGATCAACCGCGATGCGCCGCATCCCTCGTTGCAGTAGCCTCTCGCTGTCAAATGCTACACTGGACGTCAACCAAGGGGTAACTGCTTGTAATGGCCAGGCGTATTGGATTTGGGAACTGATTGAAATACATAATATCTTTCCGTGGTGTCGTTGGGCGTTTACAGAGTTTGACTTTTACTTTAGCCGCCTGTCAACCCCGCCGTCTGGCTTCCCATCTCAAAATGCCGGATCTGCGTCGAGCGAGCGGCATTTTGGCCTCGTATAGGGGAGCGAGCAACTGAGATCCAGAGCGACAAGAAGTCCATTGTCTGCGCCAAACGGGTTCTTCAAAGACCATGTAGATATTTTGAACGTACAGGTCGGCCCACGCCCCCCCCTTTGAGCACATGAGTCTGACATAAACGGAGCTGCTTCAAAGCCATGTCAAGGCAGATGTCTACATCCTCCACCATATAGCAGAAACAACAACAATGGAGGAAACTGATAGAGAAACCGAAGAAACCACGGGGTTTTCCAAGCTAAAACACGGACAATGGTGCCACCGGCGCAAGTAATAAAATGCAGTGACGGAGATTTGGGCGGCTTCTAGTTGGGACTATTGACGGAAATCAACCCCGCCATCGTCGGATTTACATGGGTGGCATCGCCGATACCTCACTCCCAGAGGAAAATGTTTCCACGGAACGTATCTTTTGGCCTCGCGTGCCTCATTGGCCTCAATTACGTTTCCGACGAACCAAAGCTCATGTGTTCTTAGGCAACCAGCGAAGGCCTCACCAAGAGACGGCCACTTTGGCTTTACTTTGCGCCAGCCGAGCCTTCAACATCCCGCACCTTCCTAAGCAGTGACTCACCCATACGACCCCGCGCCTTCTTACCTGCCAAATAGAAAAAAATTCACCCAGCGCCCCTCCAACTGAAAGCACCTACCTCCGGTACGTACCCTTACTGATTGGGGGACCCACTTCGGATACCTATATAAGGTCCTCCACTCACTCTGCTTTTGCCTGTTTTCTCTCCTTTTCTTCTTCATCCGAGTGCAAGGGCATTACGCGTATCAGTGAGGATTCGTCCGAGATCGTGTTTTTGCTAGTTGAAAACTATAACTATGACCACTCCTGGTTGGCTTCGGCCGGCCAGGGAATTTTTGAACACCCAAGATCTTTGACGAAGATTTCTTTCCCTTTTTGCTTTCATTGCTTGCGGTCCCTGGCTGGATCGTGGTGAAGAAGGTTGAGGTCCCTCTTGGCGAAGCTGCTGAAGCGGTACCGGTGTCATCACGACACGTTCGGCCGCGGTCGTTGTATGGGGTTGAAATACACCATGTTGACTCTGAAGAAGATAGGAGTTCGGCCTGCTGATGTCCGTTTTTGGTTGACGATCATGAGCCACAATGAAAAATTTTTGCAGTCAGGCTCTGAGCGCCACCAGTTAGTCCGAGCCTCGTAAGGCATCAGCTCTCGACCTTTGCCCGACCAAATTTTCAAGACAACCTCGGGTATCTCGCAACCCACGCCGTCGAGCAGACGACGTCCCGTAGCCTGGCGAGTAGTCAAAGGATCATAACCCGGCGCGTCGGGTGCCGTTCCGCGCCTGCAGAGCCGCCTTCTCCCGACAGACCTCCACTAACTGCCTCGAAACAACCTCACTTCGCGGGAACGTGACCCAACACATCCATGTCGCCACCCCTCCCTGGCGGAGAGTGCCTGGACTAGTCTTTCGGAGCTGTAAGGCGCGAAGCCAGGACGTCGACAAAACACCCATACGTTTGAGCAAGATTGCTTGCGGCTCCGCAACAAGCTAACGAGTCAACGAATCCCATTCTTCTCAAACCTCATCACGTATCCAATGTCCAATGTGAAGGACAACCAGGTGGGAATCCCTGTCCCGGGTAATCATCTTCCAACTGGATGAGAGGAAGTTGTCTAATCTTGGGGGGGGTGAGGGGGGTCCCCAAGACGATTTTGCCTGTCCCCTTGGACCTCCGGGGCGGGAGGGCGGAGTCGGGCGGCGAATCCGTGCCCGGTCCCCGGAGCATTGTCACGTAATTCACCAACGCGGGATTTGAAAGTTTGACATGTGCGGCTGGGCTCTCCTCGGGCTCCAGAGCTTGTCGGGTGGGGCTTGATGCGTATCGACCATCGCCGTATGAACCCGTCGATGAGCAGGGTTTTTGACGGGCTTCCGGTGCCTGACTCAGCGGCGTCTAGACACCGAGAAGTGTTCGCTTCGTCTGGGCAGTGCTCGCGTGATGAACGAAGGGGTGCTGCTCACATTGATACGGAAGCTGGGTCCTGTGTTCAAACGCTTTATCGATCACCGCGAGCGGTCATACCTGTCCAGAATACAGGACCTGCCATTCGAAACCTCGTCATATCAGAGACCCAGAAACGAAATGCAGAAACGTGCTTAGCAGTGCCACAACCTATTCCTATCCCAACTCCAGCCTGAGAAAAACAACCGGCGACTCGAATCGAATACGGGATCTCGAAAAACAAAGGTGAACAGCATCCCAGCCAATCGCATTCGCACGAAAAAGGCGCGGAACTACCTTTAGCAGCACTGACAAAAGCCTACCGGCCCTCTGAGAGCAGCTGGCCCCTCCATCCCGAGAGCACCCGACATCAGCGCCGCGCAGCTGGTCCAGCTGACCAAACCCGCTGCCGCCCTATGGAGCAGTCCCCCCGCGCCCGCGGCCTTTGCATTTGGCATCCTACGCCCCCACTAAGGCGGCGTCTCCCACATCTGCAACAAACATCGGAATGGCGAACGTCAGAAAACTCCCTCGTCTATCCACACAGAGGAGAGCCTAATTGAGTTTTCTCTCCTGGCGGCGTACTCTCGGCGAGTTTCCCAGGTGCTTGGGGCTATCTTGCCTGCTCCCTGGGGCTCACACAGAGATTCCGGCTTACGGTTACCCGGTCCATCTTCGTGATTCCTCTCATTCCTGCGCTTCCCCGTACTGGCGCTGCGTGTAATCCGTCTTCGCCGAAACCGTCATCTCTCCCACGGGCGACGCCCTGCTCCCTGGGCCATGCCCTTGTGCGTCGTGCAATGTACTCTCCCATCTGACATGTTTCCTCCCCTACTGCGCCCACACCACCATTGCTACGAGTCATCTATCGATCTGCTCTACTTGTCCGGCCGTGATAGTATATAAGACTCTGGGTCGCGAGCCTTCCTCAGACCGTACGACACTCGTGTCCACTCATCACCAAAAAAAAAACCATCAAGACTATTCAGCGAACATTATCTAACCTCGACACGTACCACTCATACTCTCAAGCCTTTTCGACTTAAGATAGTCAACACACATCACCCATGCTGTCATCACGAGCATCCACCAGACTCTGCGCGCCGAAGCAAGCCGCCCACCTAGCCCGGGCAGCGGCGCTTCACAACATCGGCGCATCCACTTTCGTGGGCTACTACCACCCGGCCGCCGGCCTCCGAATCTCCGCGGTCGCCTCCCTACAGCCTAGCAACAGCAGCAGCCGGTCATTTTCGACAACGCCGGCCACACGGCTCAGAGACTTCTTCCCCGCCAAGGAGACGGAGCAAATCCGCAGGACGGCCCCGGCATGGCCGCACCCGGGCTATACCGAGCAGCAGATGCACGACATCGTGCCGGACCACCGCGAGCCGCGCACCGTTGGCGAGTGGACGGCCTGGAAGTTTGTACGCCTGGCGCGGTGGTGCATGGATCGGGCGACGGGGCTGGGCAAGGACCAGCAGGTTGACAAGAAGAACCCGACGACGTCGCTGGTCGCCGATCAGCCCCTGACCGAAGCACAATGGCTGGTGCGGTTCATCTTCCTCGAGAGCATTGCTGGAGGTAAGTCTCAAAAGGTCGGTCCTTGCTCACCGTCATCAGACGCTAATTACCATCAGTCCCGGGCATGGTAGCTGGCATGCTGCGACACCTCGGCAGCCTGCGCCGCATGAAGCGCGACAACGGCTGGATCGAGACGCTCCTCGAGGAGAGCTTCAACGAGCGCATGCACCTTCTGACCTTCATGAAGATGTCGGAGCCGGGCTGGTTCATGAAGATCATGATCCTCGGCGCCCAGGGCGTCTTCTTCAACGGCATGTTCCTGTCGTACCTGGTCGCGCCCAAGATCGCCCACCGCTTCGTCGGGTATCTTGAGGAGGAGGCCGTGCACACTTACACGCGCTGTCTTTATGAGATCGACCAGGGCCTCTTGCCCAAGTGGTCTGATCCCAACTTTATCATTCCCGATATCGCGGTTCAGTACTGGAAGATCCCAGAGGGGCACAGGACGATGAAGGACCTGATTTTGTACATCAGAGCTGACGGTTAGCAATCCCCGAGAATACCCAAAACAATAGCATGCTGACCCCCTACCACAGAGGCCGTTCACCGAGGTGTCAACCATACCCTGGGTAACCTCAACCAAAAGGAAGATCCCAACCCTTTCGTCAGCGAATATAAAGATGGCGAGAAACCGAACGCTGCGCTCAGAGCCCAGGGGTTCGAGCGCGAGGAGGTCATCTAGAAGGCACCAGGTCGACGAGACCGCGATATACGACATCATTCACATGGTTCCTCCGAAATCCTCCGGATTACGGGGTGTCTCGACGAACCACCAAATTTTCTTGCGTTTTGCTGAGAACCGTATTAAAAAAAGAAGACGACCGAAGATACCACTAGAAAGGGGACCGACTGGCGTAGAGGCGTTCTTTATTGGGAGACAAGTAGCCCCCACTCATTGTACAATACTGGGAAAGACATCGGTTACTTGAATTTGATGAGATTGTTGAACTTGCAACCTTGGCTCTGATGATAGGCACAGGGAGTGTAGGAGATTATCAAGGCGGACATTCCAGCCTCCCAGCTTTGGATATCACGGTCGACCACGCTGCGTCACAGCCGGACTTCCAATGGTTCTCCTGAACGGGTTGGCCAAAACCACAACAGTTGCGTTGTCGACTCCCTATTGCGGCTAAGAGTTAGGGGTACAACAGATGTTTCGACCAATGCACATCAAAGGGTGCCCGCTGCCCCTGGCAAAAACCGGCATGACGACTTGGAAGACATGTGGTTCGGTCGGTTTGGTGGTTCAACTCATCTCCAGGATGATCGACGAGCACAGCCACCCCAGGGTACGATCTTGCACGTCGATGCCGCCTCGCTCATGGGACGGACAGAGGACCCACGGAAGAAGGCCAATACAACTGAACGTACGGCTGCCGGCGTCGGTCCAGAGTGGCGTGATATCTGGGTCGATGGTAGGCGGGACCAACTTCGAAAAGCAAAATGTGAATGCCGGAGCGTTAGCGATCACATCTCTGGCGAAGCGACAAGCCTGCGACACGTCGGCCAGCTTGACATCTTGGACACATGCCAGTTCCAGGTGTGCGGTCCGGTTCGTATTTCCGAAAGTTTTCTAAAAATGGATTTGAGTAGGGCGGGGGAAACTGGCTTGAGGCCCGCCCCGGCATGGAACCCGGCCTCGACGGTGTGGAGAATCAAAGGGTTGAACGCCAAGCATCAAGGGCTTCAATGGCCGTGGAATGGGCCTTTTCTCGAATAAGCTTCTTCCTGCCGCGCGGTGGAATTGCAGACAACGATATGCTTGATGTCATATTGGAGCAGGCCTGGCTTTGGGGGCCACGAAGCCGGTGTGGCTGTGTCGGGCGCCATTCCGCGTCCTGCAGCTGCGCTAGATGTGCAGTGGGGTCTTTATTGGCCCGTTCGACAGGGAGAGTTGTGAACCGCAGCACTCTGGAGAGTTTTTGGGCAGAGACACTTCGTTGTTCATATCGCCGGCATGGCTGTCGGCGGTGATTCTCATATGACGATGGGGCACTGTTTCAAAGCAATTTGCGTCTCTTTGCAGGATAGTCGTCCAACTTAAGGGCGGGAGACGGTCTTGGTCCTGATGAAGCACTCGCAGAGTTGGCTCAGGTGAGCAATCGGTTTTCATGCCGTTTGTTGCCCTGCCTGATGATATCTGACGCAGGCAAATATTGGGAGAGCCGTTCTAATCCCAAACATGCTGTTGCTGTTGGCATCTCGTGCCTTGCACCAAAGAACGGGAGGGTGAGGCTGGTGCCTGGCAATGATGACGCCGCTAACGGGATGCTCCCACTCAGTCTAGTGAGGCGGCACCAACGGCGACTTGCATAGCTTGATAGATGATGAGCTGGACTTAATTAGATAATGCTTGGGTGCGGGCGTGGCAGCGCCACTGACATCGGGACTCGTTGTAGCTATCCAAGGTTTTCGTCCGGAGTCTACAATTTTGACTTGGGTTCCTGCGATCTGTACCTCTAGGAGGAATGCATGTGCCGAGCTTGCACAAGGTTGCAAAGAAGCCGGCAGGGGTTGGTTGGTTCGGAGCCATTCGATGCTTCGCTCGCCGACGAATAGGCGGGTTAATCAAGGGACTAGTTGTGATGAGCGTCAGCATCCTCCTCCTGCGAGTGCACACTGCCTATTCGAGAGGGCGAGGTCCTGCGCAGCAAATCCCTTTGGCCAGAGTCTCTGCCTTTGGTCCCATGGCCCATGGTCAAGGTTCCAGCGCGTCATTGGCCGGTCTGAGTGGTGCAGGCGTTTGGTGAGATGCTCTTTTGGTCGTCCACTCTCATCTCACATTTGGCGCTCATCCTCGTCGCTGCTCCATATGGGCTCTTGCATCCGATGTTAGTGGACCGGGGCAGCGGAGTTTGAACATGCCCTGTTTGCTCTTGAACGACGTTGGTATTGATTAGAGATGGATCGCTAGCCTTCGCAGTTAGTATAGCTCCATCGTGTATCAGGTAGCCTGATGAGCTGGATATTGAAAGTGGAAAGTGGGTGGACGGGGCCTGTCAATCATTATCTGACAGCCGGCTTCTGACTAGACTGGGGGCGAGAATAACGACGACGCCGGTGACGGCGCATGGGTAACGCGGTGACAGGCCACCGGAATCTTGCTGCCACCGGGGGTGTGATGGAGAACAGCCGGTGTCAGTGAGCAGCACAAGACGAGAGATGAAGAAGACCAGACCGAGGGGAGCCAAAGACGAAGCTCACAGCCAAAGCCAAACCCCACAGTGCAGAGAGCCAACATGCCGTCTGTAAACGGCACTAAGGTGTGTGTGTAAGTGAGCGTGTTACGGCATAGAAGGAGGACAACGGAATGCCAAGGCCAAGCGAGGGACAGTGCAATTTCAAATTATCGGGTCGTGTCAAGCAGCAGGCGCACTGGATGGCACGGACGGGAAACGAGAAACCCACCCCAAGGCAGATTCGAGCAGCAAGAACGCCCAACCTCACAGTTGCGGTTCCAAACCTGGAACTCCCATCCATGGGCGGGTTGGAACATGACCCCTGGGAAGGTATTCCCGGCCAATCCTAATGCTGAAATGTGCTCCTGCCTGCCTGAGCGGAAACAGTCCACCAAGATCGGGTCTGGAACAGCTTGAACAGGGAACCAAATGACGGCCAAGTCAACTCATTTAGAGACAGCCGCCGGTCGCCCTAGGTGGTCAAACTACGGAAAAGCCCTCGGTCTACAGAGCAGGGAACGGCCTTTTCTTGCCTTGATCGAGGTGCCTCTTTGGTGTCCAAAGTCAATTGTCTTACGTATGAGGAAGCTGCACGTACTAGATGGATATACCTCGAATCAGTGGCAGGTTGCAAGATGTCAGACATCACACATGATCGTGACGAGATGAGTCCTGGTGAGATGCCAGGATTTGGGTGGCCCTTTCCCGTCAGAACAGGAAGCAAAACTCCGCCCCGTCACTCTCTTACCCTGCGCACCACAGTTCCCATGCCCCTCAGCACCGTGTATTACCTTATCTCAGAGGTTCCTCTTCCTGCTCGAAACAAGACCCCTTTTTACCCCTCCATAAGGTACGGTAGAGTGGCTGTTTCCCGTCCGTTTCTTTGACCCTGGACGTCATGCGCTAGCAGAGCAAGGTTTCCGCCGAGTCTTTGATTTGAGGATCCCCCTTCCTTACCTTTGCTGCCTAGAAGAGCGTTTTTATTAGCCCACGTACTTTGCGCCCTCGGTGCCAACATCGTCGAGCTCGAGCTTGGTACGAGTCTCTCCCGACCCCCCCAGCGCCCGGCCCGGCGCACTTCTATTGCCACGCTCTTGCACTGTCCGGAGTCACAAGCTTGCTCCAGCGAGCCTCGATTTCGTCCAGGGCTCTTCCTTGTGTACAGTGTTTGGAATCTGCCGACACGGTTGAATTGTTGGCGCCCTCCTGCCACTCTAAAGACGACATGCGCATCAAAACCGCCGTCTGCTTTTCGCATTTGAGGATTAGCATCGCGCCTCGTAGCAGACAGCTCACCTCTCCGGTCTTCCAGCACTCACCAGCCGTTACCCGTTACCCTTTGTCCGAAGGCTGGCCAGCGAAACTAGTGCCGGGCTGCATTCCATCCTCGGCTTGAAACCTCCTGAACTTTGGGACCCGAGCGACATCCGTCATCATTGCTCAATCGACGTCCAAAAGGCCCAGGTGGCAAGCCGACCGAAAGAAAGGGAGAGTAAGAACGACAGTACAGAGCCCCCGAAAAGTTGCGAGTTATCCGTACGACGGACGAATCGTGCTGTCGGCTGCTGTGTGCAGATCCCTGCGCGGAAAGTGACGATATTTTTGGATTTCACTTGTCGACTCGCGACATCGCAGCATTGCATCCCATCGCGTCTTGCTCCACGCATTCGCACACGCGGCCGGTACACTTTAAACCCTGGAACCAACAGCACGCGATCAGCTGTGGTCTGGTCAGGTCTGGTCCGGAAAGCAACGAACGGAGAGAGAGCTAGCTGCACTGCAGTCGGCGCTTCACGGCACACGCTCTCACACACAAGCGCAAGGGACGGCGGGACGACTCCAACCACAGAGCAGAGCAGAGCAAAGCAAAGCGCATTCCAATCGGAGTCGGAGCGCGCCGTTGCAGAGGTACCTCGACCTGACCGAACCGTGGGAAACCAAGTACGGAATACCTCGTCCGGGCACGCATCTGAGGCATATTTGCAGGTACCCGGCTACCTGACATTCATCAACCCAAAGACGCCGGTCGACAGATCCATCCTCAAACGTGCACAGCCTTGTGGGAACCACCCAGATTGGGCCTCCCAAGTGGATCCTGCTCGACCAACCACAGCGCCCGTCAACCACCTCTCTTCCACTCCCTCCTCCTTCCTTCCCTCCCCTTCCCCTCCACCCTCACCCCCCCTACCCCCAACTGCGACCCGACCATAGAGTCACAGACCCCAATTCCACATCCTAGTGTCGGGTCTGTCTGTCCGGCCCACGTCCCTCCAGTGTGTTCTCTGCCCGCCGACCAAGTCCTCGCTTCCCCATCTCAACTCCTCCTTCCGCACACTGTAGCATATTACCACCCGTCTCTCTCTTTGTCGCATTTTCTCCCTCTCCTCAAACGCCCCCCCCAAAAAAGCTGCCAACAATCACCTCTCAAGTAGTTCTCGCGGTTTCGGCGCCGTTGCTCGTCGTCGCTCTTACTCAGTCGCCTTCGTCTGAACCCGATTACACTTGCGTAGACCTATTCGCGACAGCGAATAACAGCTCGTCGCACACGACTCCCTCCCCCCGCCGCCTCCAGTTGGGTGCGGTCAGCTCGCGCGTCAGCACAGCCCCAGGGCGGTGCGGTGCCTGAAAGGCTGACTTGTGAACTGCCTCGCCCGATTCTAAAGACAGCAACGCAACACAACACTACACACACACGCACGCATACGACATCCCTCCACCCCGAGTACCGGTACCCGTTTACATCATGGATCAACAGGGCCAGCGCGGTCGCTCACCGTCTGCGGGGCATCAACAGCCTCATATAAGACACCCGTCGCATTCTCCGTCTCCGAATCCGTTCCAGCCCAACACCGAAGCAGCTTCAATTGGTCTCGGTCTCGGCTTGGATCAGTCTGCTACCCAAGCCTTCAACGGAGCCGCCCCTGCCGACTTCTCTAGCTTTAATAACAATAGCAACTTTCTCAACGGCCAGCAGCCCGGACAGCAGTCTTATAATCAATCCGGCGCGACCTTCACAAACCAGGGCCAGGCCAATTTCCTTGATCCCAACTTCCCCTCAGGCGACTTCGCCTTGTTCCCCAACGCAGGCCAGGGTGATACGCAGTTCAGTACCGGTGTCTTCGAACAGAGCCTCAACTCTGACATGAACAATATGGCCATGCCCCAGAGTCACCACTCTCCCACTCCTCCACACCTCCTCAACCCGGACCCCCACCAGACGCCCTCCGCGCGCCAGTCTCCCGCCTTCAACCAGCACCAGTTCTCCTCGCCGCCGTCGGGCCACTCCAGGCATGCCTCGCTTGGCCCCGAAGCCGCTCTCCTGCCGAATCAGCTGAACGAATGGAGCCAGCCCCAGTTCCAGGGCCATAGGAGATCCCCTTCCGAGTACTCGGACGTTTCGTCGGCTGCCCCGTCCCCGAACCTCGTAAGTGCCGACAGCTTCGACGGTCTCGACCAACGCCACTCGCCGATGCAGCGGCCTTCGGACGCCGGTCTTTACCAGCAGATTGGCTTCGACAACTTCACCATCTCGGACCCCGCCCTTAGCAGCCCCAACTTGCAAGCCCGAAGCCCCTCGCATAGTCCCGCCATCTCCCCGCGCATTCTCCCTCAGTCGATGCCAGATCTGAACCAGCCGCAAAATTTTGGTCTCGGCAATCACAATGCCGGCTTTGTCGGTGGTAATGGTTACACCGGGCAGGAGGCATTCCCGACGCTGCAACAACCGGAGATGCCCCAGGTGGCACCAGCTATCAACATCGAGTTCGCGCCTACAGCAAGGCAGAACAACTTTGAGCCTCCCAAAAACCAGATGGACCAGGATTCTCTGACTCCTCCCGAGCGAGGTGAGCAATATGCGGTGCTTAGTACAAACGCTGAACCTAATAAAACAACAGGCCGTCCCCGATCCCGACCACGCGCAGTTACGGACCCCTTTAACACCTCTGCTGGAGGCATGGCGCGCCAAAGCTCGGCGGGCAGTTTGTCGCCTCATTTGGGGTCTGAACTGCCTGGTCGCGATTCGTCCCGATCCCTCTCTCCTCTCGACCGAGGAGCCACAAGCCCCAATCGCAGACGACAGTCAACCTCGGCTGTTCCAAATAACGTTATTGCGCTTAGGTTGGCGGACCCTGAGTATCAGAACTCCCAAGACAACGGCAATGCGAAACGCGTACAGAAGCACCCCGCTACGTTCCAGTGCACTCTTTGTCCGAAACGCTTTACCAGAGCCTACAATCTTCGATCCCATTTGCGAACCCATACAGATGAGCGCCCCTTCGTCTGCACAGTTTGCGGAAAGGCGTTTGCTCGTCAACACGACCGAAAGAGACACGAGGGTCTGCACTCCGGCGAGAAGAAGTTTGTTTGCAAGGGAGACCTCAAAGCGGGCGGCCAATGGGGTTGTGGCCGGAGGTTCGCGCGTGCCGATGCGCTTGGTCGACACTTCCGGTCGGAGGCGGGGCGGATCTGCATCAAACCCCTGTTGGACGAAGAAATGCTCGACAGACAACGTGCGTGGCAGGAGCAGCGGATGCAACAACAAAACATGCAAAACATGGCGGCGCAGGGTGCCATGGGCATGGAGCCAGGCTACCCCATGGACGCCAGCGGACAGTATATGCTGCCGGCTGCTCTGCTTGCTCAATACCCGGCGTTGGCTCAGATGAACTGGTCAGCGCAGGATCCAAGCAGTGGTCTTGAAGACGACATATCGGGTCGGTCGTCTTTCGATGCTAGCGACTATGAAGGCGACGACGGCGGTTATGTCAGCGGACCCAGTACAGGATTCGGTGAGGGGGGCATGGGCCAGAACTTTGGCGAAGTTGGTTATGCTAGTGACTACGGTGGTCGGTAACGATGGACGTGATCTTTACTGACTTTTCTTCTTCTTCTCGAATTCCTTTTTTTTTTTGTCTTCTTTGTGCGGCCAATCGCCTACGACACGTACTTTACAATTCATTTAGTTCTGGGGGGTGTGGCGCTTCATGAACGAGCGTCTGTTGTAAGGGAACACTGCGACCAACGCCCACAGAGGGCGCTAAGCGGATAGTCTGGTTACGGGGTTTAGAACGCGTTGTTATAGATACCATCATGACGATATTTACCTTTATCCTTTATCATTGCTCAGAGTCATATGTTTAAAGGATTCGTTGTTGAAGAGAACATGGGGGGAAGATGCAGCTTGGGGTTTCTCCGGACTTCTCCAGGTGCGATGGCTCTGGGGAAATCGCATTGGCGATAAGGTAGTGGTTACATCATTTGGCAGGGGGCCGCGGGGTCGATCATGTGTGCCCCTCACTTATCAATGAAAGCGGAAAGCCGTGTTTATGATGTTGTTGGTAACCTTTGCGATTAATCATTTCCAGGCTGATTACTGGGACAGCCTCGGCGCCGGATTCGAGCTCAAAGCCCGCCCCAACTCTAAATGAGTGAGATGGCGAAGGTGGTCCGTAAGCAAGAACCCCGCATCCCCGGCGCCGAAGGAGAGGTGTCGGCCAAGTCCCGGAATCCACAAGCTCCGGGTGACAGACATCCACCCCCTCCCTCCTCAGTCCTCGGGGTTGGAAGGAGCAAGCATGCCTTTTTTCCACGTTACTCGACCGCCCTTTTCTTTGGGAGGCACAAAAAGGGCAGCGCGGAGAATCTCACCAGGAACGGTGCCTAGTCCGCCGCATAGCTTTGCTGTGCGGGGCGGTTGGAACTTTGGAAAGGGTCTATGATGTGGGAATGAATCCACGGGCGGCGTGTCGTTGGCATGCAACTAGTGTGGGTAACCATTCCGCGGGCCCCGGACCACCACGCGCCCACACGCAAGCATTTGTAAGCTAGGGGCCGGGTGGTGACGATTGAAGAGGGGGGGGTTTATCGGTATTTGGATCGGAGGAGGGGAGCTTTTGCAATGCCGGCGTGGGATGTACATAAGGAGGACTTTGGATCCCTCGACTTGAAGCTATATCCAACGCTTGCAATTGAGTTTGAACCTAAAGCGTCTTGATACCCCCCTCCCACCACCGTCACACATACACACGCACTCACGGAGCAGCGCCACATACTTACACCAGTCATCCTCTGCCAATACAGACACAGAACGGCAGCAATGGCGCAGAACCAAGCAGTCAAGACCGTCGCGGCGGGCGTCGCAAAGGTCGTTGACGCGTCCATCCCCACCCTGCCGGCCGACGACTACATCCTCGTCAAGACGACGGCCGTGGCCATCAACCCGACGGACTGGAAGCACGTCGACTTCGCCGACAAGGCCGGGTGCGTCGGCATCTGGGTTGGCTGCGACTACGCGGGCGTCGTCGAGGAGGTCGGCAAGGGCGTGACCAAGGACTTCAAGAAGGGAGACCGCATCTGCGGGCCTGTCAACGGATCGTGAGTCGCGCCGCCTGGTGTCGTGAATCGGGAGAGGGGGAAACGGCGAGAAGGAAGAAAGAAAAAGAAACAAAAAAAGAGAAGAAAAACCACAAGAGGCCGGAAGTTGCTGACGAGGACGAACAGGAACGCGCTGAGGGAGATTGACGGCGCCTTCGCAAAGTACATCGCCGTCAAGGGCGACTTGCAGATCAAGACGCCGGACAACATTTCCGACGAGGAGGCCGCGACACTCGGTATCGCCGTCACGACGGTTGTATGTAACCCCCCCCCCCCTT